>OY856412.1:1320818093-1321378593 GCA_963693085.1 Alisma plantago-aquatica | reverse complement strand
ACATGTTAGGGAACAATGTATCAGACAGACCCATCGTGAGTTTGACACATGAAATCCATCATCATAGAAGTCATAGTCACCTATCACAGTGATGGTTTGGTTGTCATTCTCAAACCTAAAATCACTACACTCATCACATGTTGTTGGGTACACTTTGACATCATCAAACATAGTCCTGAAACATGGGTTGTTATAACGATGATGATCGGGTGACTTTGAAAAATGGGGATTGAGTGCGAGTGATAGAAATGAGATTTGTCCCTCCTACAGGAGTATGATATCCAAGGGCTCTTAATTAGGATGACTAAGAAAAGTATGGCCTACGCATGTGAGTCAATATATGATATTGATCTTACATATATCTCATGCAGTTTACTCTGGTTCAAGAAACAAGATTGAATAATAATGAGGATGATTGCTCCATGCCTCTAGTTCAATATAGATATCAGTGACAAAGGAACTATAAAAACACTATAACACCATAGACAGATTGTAGGTTGAAGTTGCTCCCCAACTTTCCATTCACTTGGGTAGCACTGATGTGCGACTAGGCATCACTCTTTGCTTGTGATGTAATAAGTTGTTATGGACATTCAATGCCAATGTGATATGGGACATATAGGGTCACACACAAAGAAACTCATCTATACGAGGATTTTTATCTTGAATGATGATTAAATTGATTACTAAAAGTGTTTAGGTTTTTCAATTCACACAATAGATCAGCTGACTATACTGCCAAATGATTGCTTCAAGTGTTGAGACAGCCGTTTGGGGTGTCAGGTTGATTGTATCATGTATAGGCTGAAATTCAACCTGACCGGGGGTGCTAGACGACCGTCTCTCTTGGTGTGAGACGCCTGTATCACATACACCAAATAGCCAGTTCATGGGTGCAATTCGATTGCACATAGGTTTGGTGCTGACGTCATTACATGCACTAATTGAAATTGAATTTTTGACATATGAAAAAAAAAGGAAAACAATAGATGATCGATTGGGATTTTAGACGACCGTCTTGGTTGTCGCAGATTGTGAAACATCTAGATTGTTGCAAAAATTCAGATCTTCCGACCCCTTCTAGTCCCGCACAGACTCAGAACCCTGGCCCTGGTCTCTACTATAAATAGAAGAGTATTGGGCACTTCCAAAAGCACAACACGGACAATTGAGAATCAGTTGCTCTAACAATTGTTGTCCTCTCTAGTTGTGGTAACCACGAGATCCCAAGCAAGTCCTACCCGACTAGGGAGGGGTAGAAAGGGAGAGAACAACTTAGGATCATTGTTATGGGAGAGCAGGTTGGTATCTAGTACACCAACGGGAGGGAAAACTCCTTCATGTCCATTCTAGCAAGACGATATGAGTTCTAGTTGGTCAGTGTGGACTACTCTAGAGGTGGAGTCCTTTAGATGATTCTATGAGTGCAACATAAACTCACAGTTCGTGGTGAGACCATAGGAGTTGCTACAGTAGTTATTCGAGTCTGTTGTCTGTGGAGGAGAAGTCAGACGAGTCTCGTTGCAACCAGATTCTGCACAAACATTGTCCAAGACAGAGTGCACATCTACATCGCTGAGGGTTGTCACTGGACTTGCTCCAGGACCATGTATATCTTCATGAAACCATCCGTCCCATTACATAGTTATTGACATGATATGATGGTTAATGGAAAATACGTCAGTAAATTTCTTGTTTTCTCTACCTATCTAATGTTGTATTTCCCTACAGTGGTATTAGAGCCACGTCAATAAATTATATTTTAGGATAATTGATATGATCATATTTTTGGTTTTATCAAGTTTATTTATTTCATGCGAGGTGAACATTTAAACTAGTTGATGTGCATGTCTGTCTAATCACCACATAAGAACCCAAACTTAATATATATTATATGATATATATGCAATTTACATGCGTAATCCTAAAAGTGAATTTTGATGGTGGATGTGTAGCATGTCTATGGATAATAACCCCTATTATCTATGCATGGTTGTGTGATTGTCTAATCATGTTTATCTCAGTCTGCGTACGGTTCCTCTATCTTATCTTCCCAATGTAAAGTTAATTGTCTCCTACCTTTTCTCCCCACAAATATAACTTGAGGATTCTCCATGATCATCTAATAGTAGGATACTTTACTTTCCTATTTTGACGAAGAAGAAGGAGGCCAACCGACCACCTGGAGGGGCCAAGATGACTGGATGGTGAGTTGACAAGGATCTCGAAGGACCAGAAGTACCGATTGTTTGTAGGAGCCAAATGATCATCTACAAGATGGTTGATCAGTCGTTTGGTGGGACCAGACAACCAGTTGGAGGTGACCAATCAACTGGTCAAGAGGTGAGCTGACCGTTCAAGGGTTGAGCTGGTCACCCTGAATCGACAAGCACGAATCTTCATCAACAACAAGTTTCTGCATGTGATGTGGACCTAGGTTGTGGTAATTTCTTCTGGCTCTAAGGAATTACATTAGGATGGTCATAACCATCACTTTCGTTTATTGCATGTTTTCATTGTGGGATATAGCATGTATATGATACATACTATATATGTGGTGATTGGATAAATTATATGTATTTATACAAACTCCCTCAATTCAAATATTAAGTCAAAGATGTCTTCCATTAGAAACACACATAAAAATCTTGATCAACCAAGCATAGATTTGCACAAAGCATGGTGCACTATCTATCTCGTGGAAGTGTGATGGTAGATATGTAGATTTGCACAAATCATGGTGCATATCTATCATGTTGGCTATTGGGTTAGGCTTAGCTGGTGACTTGGAGAGCCCAAGCCCAGAGGCATGCAGATGATTATGACAAGGAGTTGCATGTATCATCTATCCAAGAGTTCCATATGATGCAATTGGCAAGTTTGCCTACCTAAATATTCAAGTTGTGGGTGATAAAAAAGGTGACTCATAGCTTGATGAAATATGGACCTTGGCCCACTAGAATATTGCATGTTGCAATATTCTGAATTGATGTGCAAGGGCTATCAATTTGAAATAAAATAGTTTTCAAATCAAACTAAATATAATTTTTTTTTGAAAAGGTTGCAATATTTATTTGAGGAATCAAATGTCAAACACAAACATGTTCAAATTGTAATAAGTCCTTAAGAAGGACTAGAAGTGATAAAGTTCCACAACTAGTTAAGGACTTTTAGAAATGTTCTCATCAATGAGCTAAAGCTTTATGTCTTTGAAAGACCAATGTCAGAGGAACCTACTCAAAATGTGCCTAAGGAAGAATTGGGTGCTTACTTTAAGCATTCCAATGACGCCATAAACATTGAATACCTGATGATATGTTGTTTGAACTATGAGTTGCATGAACAACATGAAAACATGGACATTCTTAAGATGGTAACACATCTTAAGAATAATGTAAAAGAAAGAAGGTATAATGTCTCCAAAAGGCACTATTTGAGTGCAAACTGATAAAGGGAGGCCCAATATAGCCCGATGTGCTCAATGTGATTGGACATGTGGAGTGACTACGATTTCTCTTAGGTCAAGAGTTGACCATGGATATGATTTTGCAATTGTTGCATAAATCATATAGTCAGTTTATCAAATGCTTGGCATGTTGATGCCAAAACAAGATTGAAGAAGGATAAATCCATGATGGTGATCTGGGGAAGTGATTCCTAAGGAAAAGGCAAGGTCAAGAAGTGTTCTGAGGCTAAGCTAAATCCAAAATCTTCCACACTCAATATATGGAGAAGGGTAAATGTAAAAGGAATATGTCCTTTTTACTTAAAGGATAAAGAAAAAAAGTGCCACCATTGTCAGATGTCTGGATATTGGAAAGAACTATCCTGTTTACAGAGGATCTCAGGAAGAAGATGGAGATAGATATCTCTACTTCAGGACTTGAGATGTAGCAAGCTAGAACTGTGTGGAGAAAGGGTTACTGCCTCAATAGTTGGAAGTTGTCATTCATGGGCACATAATAGAATTAGTGAATTGCTATTACGCTCTTTCCAATGATGAAGCATTATATGTTTTGTATGACAAGAACATTATGTTTCATTTCAAAATATATGATCTTTTATGGTAATTCCCTAAGTCTCACATACTATACTTGATAGTTGTAACGACAAATGTGTTTGACACATATATTGAATGACTTATGACTCAAACAACTGAATATTTATAAAAATTGTCACCTAGAGCGTATAAATGAGAACCACATTTCTAGAATGCATATGATGGTTATATAGAATCTTTTGGTTATTGAACAAATAGAGACATGCATGTCTTATTTGTTGTGCAATGTGACAAAAGCATTTTCACTATATGTAGTGAGAGAAGCAACTATTCCATTAGGACTAGCATACAGTGATGTACATAGACCTTTTATAATGAAATCTAAAGGTAGATACAAGTACCTCATTATATTTATTGATGTGATCAATAGATATTGAAATTTGTAGTTAATGAAATACAAGTATGAATCTCTTGAAGTGTTTAAGGAGATTATGAATGAAGTATGTAACTCACTTGGTAAAGTATTAAGATACATTGATGTGATCAATGTTGACATATTCCAACAAGAGTTTGAGGACCTTCTGGAGAGATTGTGATAGTGTATCACAATGAACTCCACCTAAAACATATTGATGTGTCAGAAAGAAGGTATATCACCATGTTAAGTGATGGTGATATTATCAATATAATCTAGCTGATCTTACAATTTCTTTTGGGCACATGCTTTATACTAAAAACGATGTACCATATAAAATGGTTCAAAAGACACCGTATGATATACATCATGGGAGTGGTCCCGATGTGTCTTTTATAGTGATTAGGATTTAAGTCTTATATAATAAAATTATTTCTTAAAAGCTTTGTCCATAAAATCACATAAATGTAACTCTTATCCTAGTCTGACAATAAAGTGTTTGTTAGTATGGATGATTGTATTCTTAAAAGGAACTTAGTTCTAAAGGAATTAGTGAGAGTAAAAGTAGAACTCATAATGTTTGAGATAAATAAGAAAACATTGAACCTAAAAAGGTACAACACGAACAAGGAGAATCACAAGCTATTGTAGAATCTCATGTTCCTTATGTAAACACAGAACTCATAGTTCTAGTAGATCATGCCTTGAATTTGAAAGATTGTGAATTCTTACAACTCAAGAAGGTAGTGGGTTGATCATAGAGCTGAGTCAACAACCTACCTAGAAACTATTGAGGGACCAGAACCTGAGAAATGGCTTGAGGCCTTGAGATCAAAGATGGACTCCATGTAAACCAATAAGGTATGACCTTGGTGGATCCACCTGAAGGGGTAAAACCCATTGGGTGCATTTGGGTCTATGTAAGAAGACCAACATGGAAGGGCATATTGGTTGTAAAAGAGCTTCAAACTAGTTCAAGGTGTTGCACATGATGAAGTCCTTCACCAGTTACCATGGGTAAATCCATCTAGATCATGCTTGCATTTGTAGCTTAGTATGACTATGAGATTTGGCATATGGATGTTAAAACTACATTCCTTAATAGGATTAATTAAAAGCATGTGTACGTGACACAACCTAATGTTATATATATATATATATTAATGTAAATAAAGTCTATAAGCTACAAAGGTTAGTCTTTGGATTGAAGCAAGTATCTCAGGCCTAGAATCTTCTACTTGACAAGAAAGTCAAAGGGGTTGACTTGAGTCAAAACAAAGATGAAATATGTGATTATAAAAGATTTGGTGGGAGCATATTTATATTCCACACAATGATGGGGAATAACGTCCTTATCCTACATATGTTAAAACCTGAAAAGGAAAGTACCTTCTATATAAAGGGTTTAGGCAAAGCATCCTATGTGATAGGGATCGAGGTCTATAGAGATAGATCTCAAAAGCTTCTTAACATAAATAAGAGCACATACATTGGCAAGATGTTGAAGGGTTCAACATGCAAGATTCAGTGAAGGAAAACTTGTCCACGTTCCATGGAGTGATTATTTAAAGATCCTAGTGTATCCATTCTTATGAAGAACATGAACACATGGATAGATGTCATATTCATTCACAATTGTATCTATCTTGAATGCAATACCATGTGCTTATCCTGTTATCTCCTATGTATTTTACATGATGAGAAGATATCCAATTATCACATATGTATTGGACATGATGATAGGATATACAATTATCTCATACATATTGGACATGATGAGAGGATATCCAGTCATCTCATATGTATTGGACATAATGAGATGACATATATATACCTACTTAGAAATCTTGTATGTATTGGGCATGATAAGAAGGTATATGTCAAATGGCAGTGAGAGTCACTGAACTACCCTAAATAACATCCTTACTTACTTGTGAAGAACTAATAAGGATCAGTTCCTTGGTTATGGTAATAAGGAAGAGTTTGATGCAAGGGGTTACACCAATGCAAGCTTCCGAACTGAAAAAATATTCACAATCTTTGTTTGACATTAAATGAGAATTGTAAGCTAGAAAGGGTTCTGAGCTAATGATAGTTTTTCAAATATACAAAAGAAGCTGAGTGTCTCTGTGTTATGAGAACATCAGATGAAACTATATGGATCAAGAAGTTCATATGGGTGAACTTGTGTGAGGTTCCAACCATTGATAACATAGTAGAAATACTGATGACAACCATGGATCTATTAGTTAGACTGGGAATCTCAGATAGCATACTATGGTACTTCCATCTCATACGAATAATCGTACAATGAAGAGATGTGAAATTTGTAAAATACCAATTTAAAGCAGACATTGCTAAACCTGCTATAAAAGCACTTGTGCAACAGAGACATGATGGACATGTTAGGTCACTCGGAATGAGATTTGTGGGTGATTGGCTCTAAGTGCAAGTGGGAGTTTGTTGGTATGTATGCCCAGAGAGACAATAATGAGATGGTTGTGATGGCATAAATTGTAAATGATTTGATTACAAATAAAAGGCAAACTTCTAATTTATTATGTTTCATTTAGTTACGAGATAGATGTACACTAAAAGCATCCTTGCACCTCTATCAAACCAATCACTTGAGGAAGAAGAACCTTGAGATAGATCTACACTAAAAGCGTCCTTGCGCCTCCAGATCTAAGAAGTTTTCCTATGACGCTCTACAATCGTGCTCTCATTCACTCTCTCATTCACCTTCTCAGACGCCTTCTTGCAGTCACTTGCTCTTCCATCCTTTGGTGCAAACATTACTGTGGTGAATGGTAATCTGGTTTATCCTAAGGTGGAAGATCTTGAAAATGCTTAGAAATGGAATAGATGTTTGGCTGGTTATGTGCTCAATTTCAAACCTCATTTACCTACTCTTGAGGGATATCTTAACTGGCTTTGGAACCCTGATGGAAGCATTGAAATTTTTGGTCGTGGTGGTGAGTTATTCATCATCAGATTCTCTAGCCAGCTAGATCTAGATACACTCTAAAGACGGGACCATGGTTCATGAAGAATATACATTAGTATTATTTCATTAGAAACCTAGTGATCAACTTGGATGGTTATGTCTAAAGAACATTCCTATTTGGGTTTGTATTTACCACCTCCTAGTGGAACTATGGGACAAGCATATGTTTGAAAGAATATGTTCTTTCCTTGGAATTTTGCAACAAGCTGATGAAGCTACAAGGTCTAGCTTGAGAATTGAGTTTGGGCATATTCAGGTTTTGATGTCCTATGACTCTACTTTTCCTGATCATATTATGCTAGAGAGTGATGATGGTGATATGCACAAAGTCGATTTATGTTATGAATGTATTCCTACCCATTGTTCTAGATGCTCCTTCTTCGGTCATTATGAGGACTGTTGCTCATTTTCATTCCTATGTCTTCTGATAAACAACAGTTGAGGATTAAGAACTCTCAAGTTCTTAACAATACCAATACTATTTTTGATAACAAGGAACTCTATATCAACTATATCCAAGTCCCTCTCGTGTCGTTAATGATGTTTTTGAAAGGGTTTTAGAACTGGAATGGAGGTAGAAGTGTTCCTTTAATGCCAGTATCGGTATTTCTCAGTAGCCCCTCTAGCTCTAGTCTTAACAATAATTACTTTCCTCGTCCTGGTTTTACAAAGAAAGTTAGCAGTGGGATTATTCACCAACTAGCTTTGTCTAACTTTTCACCGATGTCAACAAATGTTGGGGTTCTGGAAGTCATTATTGAAGACGTGAGGCTAACAGCCAGTTGTCAAAATAATTGACTCGTTTCATATCTCGTCCTGGAACGTGAGAGGCAATAGCACTAAATTGTAGGGTGTCCAGGAGGAGTTACTTAGAATGGAGTGTGACATTTTTGTTCTTAATTAAACTAAGTTGAGAAAGGATAAAGCTAGCAAGGTTATGAATAAATGTTTCCCTCAATATAATTAGATATCCAATCATGAATCCATGTGTTTGGAAGAGTGTTTGTTTTGTGGAAGAAAGATGCATGTTCGATTGCTAAACTATTTGAAAATGATCAGCTTGTCCATGCCAAAGTATCTATTACTGGTTCTAATTATACCTTCTTTATCTTTGTTGTTTATGGGCACAATCCAGATTTGGATAGAGTGAGTTTATGGAATGCCCTTGATAGCATTAGTAATTCTATGGATGATCCTTGGATTGTCCTTGGAGAATTTAATGTTGTTAGGGAGACAAATGAAAACATAGGAAAAAAAACCCCATGTGTTCTTTCTATGGAGGATTTTAATAACTGCATTATGCATTGTGGATTGATTGAGCTTGATCTTTGTAGACCTTTTTTTACTTGGGATAATCGATCAGGATGGTGCTGATTTTGGTACTTCAATGATTGATAAGATTTTCTGCAATCAAGTTTTTTGGACCTTCATACTGATTTCTTTGGTTATGTCTATTCCAATATAGTAAGTGACCATATAATTATCTCTATCAAGTTGGGCAGAGTGATAAAAGTCTGCTCTCCTATTAGATTTATTAATTCTTCTTCAAATGCTCTCAAAGCTCAGATTGAGGCTGACCTTGATCAATTGAACCCTGCCTTGGTCTCTAAAGCTAAAGAACTCAGATTGGTTGCAAAGAAAGAGGCTGATCTTGAAGAGTCTCTTTTTAGACAGAAATCTAGAGTTCAATGGCTAAAAGAGGGGGATCTAAATTTTAAATTCTTCTATTCCTCTATGAAGACTAGAAGACAAAGAAACCAGATGAGATCCTTGCTTATTGATGGTGCTCCTAATAATTTCCTTGATGAAATTAAGAAGTTTGTTGGTAATTTCTATTCTAAATTATTTAATAATGGCTCTAAGTGTTCTATTTGGCCATATGCTTGGACATGAAACTCTTTAAGTGATAGTCTTAAAATTAGTCTTATTGCTACTGTGAATCAAAAGGAGATTGATAATGTTGTTCACTCTTGAAAAGAAGATAAGGCCCCTGGGCCTGATGGATTTAATGGTTTTTCTTAAAGAAGACTTGGTCTATTGTTGGTGATGATATTAGCTGTGCTATAAAAGACTTCTTTAATAATGGTAAATTGTTGAAGAAAGCCAATCATACTTATATTTCTCTCATTCCTAAAACTTCTAATGCTTGTGAGATTCAAAATTGGCATCCCATTTATTTGTGTAATGTGGTCTATAAACTTATATCTAAGATCCTTGCTAATCATCTTCAGATTGTCCTACCTTTTATTGTGAATGAAAATCAATTTGCTTTTATCAAGGGGAGAAGTATTAAAGATGCCATTATTTTAACTAATGAAATTGTGCATGATTTCAACAAGTCCAAGGATAAAATGTGTGTGCAAGTTGACATCTCTAAGGCCTATGACTCGGTTAGTTGGAAGTTTTTGTATTCCATTATGTATAAGATGGGTTTTCCTACTATTTGGATTGGTTGGATTGAGGAAATTTTCAAGTCTACATTGTACCAAGTTTTGGTTAATGGTGAACCATCAGATCAATTCTGTCCATCCAATGGTATTCTTCAAGGGGACCCTACAACCCCTTATCTTTTTGTCCTTCTTATGCAAGGGCTCTCTGAACTATTCAAAAAAGTTGTTAAAGACAATAATTTGTCTCCTATTTTTTCTTCAAAAGATTTTTCTATCTCTCATTTAATTTTCATAGATAATATTATGATTTTCTCAAAATTAGACACTTCAAGTGCCTTATCTATCAAGTATATCTTGTGTTTTCCTTGGTAATATGTATGGTCTGAAGATAAATCAAAATAAGAGTACTATTTTCCGTAGCAAGCATGTTGAGAGATTAAAGATTTCTTAGATCCTTGGGATTTTTGAGGGGTCCCTTCTCTCAAAATATTTCAGGGTTCTGTTGTTTATTGGAAAGTTATCCAAGGGCTATTGTTTTGGTATCATTGACAAAATCAAAACTAGATTGGATTTCTGGAATTCTAAAATTCTATCTATGGCTTCTAGGCTTAAATTAGTGAAATGTACCTGATATACCATGTACCTTCACTAGGTGTTTTCTTTTCCTATTTCGTGTTCTATTTTGGATGAGATTGATAAAATCTGTAGAAATTTTCTTTGGGGTCACTCAGATTCAAGTAATCCTCTTCACTTATTAAAGTGGGAGGTGGTTACTAGACCAAAGAAAAAAGGTTTCCCAGTCTTGAGAGGGAGCAGGGATATTGCAAAAGCTTGCATTCTTTTAAATGCTTGGGACATTGCTAGAAAGAATGACTCTTTATGGGTCAAGTGGGTTAATGAAAGGTACATAACTTCTGTTTCTTTTTGGTCCATTGAAGAATCGAGTAATTTCTCTTGGATTATCAATAATATTATCAGAGTGAAAGAACTTATTCTTTAATATGTTGACTTCAGAATAGGTAAATGGGATACTATTCACATGTGGCAAGATCTTTGGATTAATAAGAAAAAATTATCTGATATCTTTGGTAATGATATTCATATTAAGACTGGCTTTCTAAAGAATTGCTATCTGTAACATAATGAATCTTAGATGTAATATCCATGTAAACCTTTTTCCCAAGTTTCCCTTTCATTTCTGTCCTTTTTGTCGTTCATGTTTAATTAGTGGAATTTATAGTGGTTTAGTGAACATTTATTCACTAATTGTACCAATATAAGGGTTTATGCACAAATACCTCAATGAAAGCTTAATTACCATAATTAAGTGATCTAAACCTTAATATAACTTTTTGATGTGATTTGAAAACATGAAATGAGCCTAAGTTCCAAATTTGGTTTGATTTGGATGTTGTTTGTGCAAGTTATGCAATTTTAGGTACATTATGGACTTTTATGCAATTTACCCAATTGGGAGGTTTTATTTGCAAATTATCACCTGAATTTTAATCCTTAGATATTCCCTTACCATTATCGAGATTTTAAACCATGGGGAACCTAGTTGCACCTTGGTTTGAAGGGTTTCTCTCCAAGGGCATTATAGGGATTACCCTCTTTATAAATGAGCTTATCTTTAAAAACTATCAACCAATGGGGTTATTTATTTGTTTGAAGGATGGTGGGGATGCACTAGAAGGCTCTAGGGGATTTTAGGACCTACCTTTGATATAAAATAAGAGTCTATGATATGTCCTCTTGCATGGCCATGAAACCCTAGCCTAAGGACACATGGAAAGTCCCATAGACACCTTATACTTGCCCCTTCTTTATAAAGCCATGCCTACCCCTTCCCGCCTCCCAATCCAAGAAGAAATCCTCTCCTTACCTTTCCCCCAACATAGACCATCATCCATTTTATGTTTGTCCACGAAGTTGCTGCCCCAGGGTAAAAGAGGGTGCCTACCTTGGTGAAGAAGGCTCTTAGGGCTCCAAATTTCTCTATTTAGGATTTCTTAAGCTCCTCCTTGGTGATTTTAACCAAAACTAGTAAGTATCCTCCTTTCATTCCCTATTTTCATGCTGTTAGTATTCCTACCACCTTCTTCTAGGTCAGATGCATGACCTTCCATGGTAAAACTCCACCTAGAACCCTAAAACATCTCATCTCCATGCTCTTTTGCTAGGGTTTACACCTCTAAAGTGGAGAAGGTGATCTTTGCTCAAGAAAGGAGCTTGGCTTGGAACAACCAGACCTTCTAATCTTGGGATCCTTACTGTTTGGACCTTCTTACCTTCCTAGAGGTGAGTTATGTTAACCCCCTTCTCATATATTTCTTACTACATGCTTAAAACTCACACTTCTATGTTTAAAATCGATGATTTCCATCTCTTTTTACCGTGTTCTTCTAGGGTTTTGGTTTATTGCTATTTTACCTTCTCTAGAAGCTCTAGTTTGGTTACCTATGCAACGTAAAACCTGATCTTGGGTCAAATGGTGTTTTCTCCCTCTCCCTCTCTCTTCAATTATCTCGATCGGTTTGATGATGTGGCAATTTCCTATTGGCCAGTATTGAAAAATGCATATCTTCTAATCCGCTTATCCAAATTTGACAAATAAATATGTTTTGGAATTGGAAAATTAATATATATCTAATAAAATATTTTCAAGGTCTGATTTCATGGTTTGACGAATGGTGATTTTTGTAAAATGAATTTAATGCATAAAATCCATAAAAATTAGATCTTAATCATCATAACTCAAAAATTAACATTAAAATATGTTTTCTTCATAAGGAGAACCTAATAAGTTCATTGGTAAAATTTTCAAAAATCTAAATCTGAGTTTTTCTAAAAAGTTCTGAAATTAGGGTTTCTATACATTAATGCGCACTATGTACTCTAATACATGTTAATACGTTGAAAATAGGAAAAGTGGAACTTAGACTCAATTAAAGTGGTGAAAGTTAGTAATTGATATAAGTAAGAGAGTTATGTGCATTAGTTACACCCTATGTTGGGATAATTGCAGCCAAACCCTATATTTCCCTAATGAGGCTTAAATGAACCCTAAATCTTCTATTCTTGAATCCTAATGTTGTTCATGCCTAAAATCAGATTATAATTTCTTCTTATTTGGGTCTTATACCCCACTACCATGCCTATTGAATATTATGACTACTCTTTCCATGGCTACTTTTCTAGCATGTAGATTTATGTTCTATTTAATTTAAAGTAGTGGTACTTATGTACAACCACCCACATAGGGCATGTATATATTTAATCGCCCTGGGGAATGCTTTTATTCTCCCCCTATATAATTGTGCAGGTGACTGGGAATGTCTTATTATCCCCTCACCTATAGGTTAGAGGTCTGGTAGGTTCCTCATACCTACTTAGTTAGATAGACATAATTATCTTACATGCAAATCCTTTTTAATATAATTGTTAATGGCAATTTTCTTTTGAATATAGCCTCATACTCTTATTATCTTCATCTTATTATGAACCCTAGCATGTTCTTATTTACTTTACTTATCTTGTTATCCTAGACTAGTTTTGTGACACATACCTTGTTTTCTTTCCCCTTTTGTTGGGTGCTTTCCCAACCACCCAAGTGTTGGTGCTGAGCAAGGAGAAGGACAAGTTTGAAGGAATTCATCTTAGGAGTAGATCTCATGCTATCTGAAAGGATGTCTAGTTTGCTATAGCTAGATCCTTTTCTCTTATCTTTTTCTTTTGGGAACAATCATGTAATGAAAAATGAAAGTCATGTAAAAGGCTTAGTACTTTTATTTCCGCTGCTATTGACATTTTATAATGTATTTGGTGCATGCTTATTTACTTGGAATACTATACATGCATCCCTCAATATCTTTTGTCTTTCTAAAAAGTTGGATGTTTTGTACTTCCTTTAAATTTTAGTAAGGAGGTGATCTCGCCTCTTTATACTATCTTTCATCTATTATTAAAGATGGCCATTGGAATGTTCCTGGCTCTAGAAATAATTCAGAGCTTTCCAATTTTTTGAATTCCTTGAATGTTATTTTTCATGAGAATGATCATTTAATCTTTTGTGATAAGAAGAAGAACCAACTTAAAGTAGTCTGGGATTCTATAAGATGTAAAGACCATGAACAGAACGTTTTCAAGTGGGTTTGGAGTTTAAATGTTTCCAAAAGATGTATGATCCACGGCTGGAAAGTAGCTCATAACAAAATTCCTACTTTTGACCATGCCAGAAGAAGAGGCATTCCCCTTGCGTCTGTGTGTTTTCTTTGCAAGGCAAGTTATGAGGATACCCATCATATTCTGTTTGCTTGCCCATTTGTAAAGAATATTTGGAGTTTATCTATCAGTGATGGTTTCTATGATAGTAATCCTAAATCTTGGGATGATGTTCTAGCTATTTCGAATGATAGAAAAAAAGCTACTTGTGCTCTTATCTTTTGCCATTGCTGGACTGAGAGGAGTAGGAGGGTTCATGAAAATCATTTTAGGAATTATGATGTTCTCTGGAAGGAGATAAGAAATGAGGTTTAGATCTTTATTTGATCTACTCTATGGTCTATTTTCTCATCATCCTAATATATTGGTCTATGCTTGCTTTGTTCCAAGTTTCTACTGGTACTATCTCGATTAGCAGTTTCTTATTTTCTTTTAATCTAAGGATGGCCTTATCTCCATATTGGAATGTCTCTGGTCTATTTTCTATGGATTGCAACTATCTGGTTCAGTACATCTCTTATCCTTTGGTCTGATTGGCTTTCTATATCTTATGTTTTGAGTATGCTGCTTAAAAGGTGCCTTTTTGTCTGGTTTATCTATGTGGATTTCCTTGGATGATTATTTTGAAGAGTTGTTGGTGCACTTTTGGCCTTTATCTATGATATTTCTGGGATCCCCTCATAGTTTTTGGATAATCTGTGAGCTATGCCTTTGGAAGAGGTTTCTTCGCATCCTGTGGAATTTCTCTAGAGATCCTTCTCTTTGTTGGATTATGATATGTCTTTGTTGATTCTTTCATCTATTCTTGCTGCTCAAAACAATGCTACGCTTACTTGTATATCATGGGCCTGTGTGCTATTATCTTCTTTTCTCTCTTTTTCCTCATGCTTTACAAAACTATACTTGTACAAACACTATTACAAAAAAGGAAAAAAGGAAAAGGAGTTTTGGTGACCAAAGAAGGAGATAATGATGGAAAACTATAAATGTCTAGTAAGTGACTTGGAAGAAATGACATACATCTTCAAGTAAGTGACTTGGAAGAAATGAGATCATATAGATGTTAAGAGTACATATATACATTCTGATTATATCCCTAATCAGCTGTTGTTGTGAAGGGTTGATAGACAACAATAACACATAAGATCAAAGTGTGAGTTGGTTGATGACATAATCTCATTAGTCATGATATGGCAACATCAAACCAAGCACACGATACATTTTAGGGAATAGTGTATCAGACAGACGCACCGTGAGACTGACACACGGAAGGCATCATCATGGAAGTCATAGTCAGATCTCACAGTGATGGTGGTGGTTGTGGTTCTTAGAACTGAAATCATTGCACTCATAACATGCCGTTGGGTACGCTTTGACATCATTACATGCAAGCTTGAAACATGAGTTGTTATAACAGTGATGATTGGGTGACTTTGACACATGGGGATTGACTGTGAGTGATAGAGATGAGATTTGTCCCTCCTACAGGAGTATGATATCTAAGGCCTCTTGATTAGCAAGATTGAGAAAAGTTTGTCCATACACATGTGAGTCAATATATGATATTGAGCTTACATATATCTCATGTAGTCTCTATGGTTCAAGAAACAAGATTGAATAATAATGAGGATGATTTCTTCATGCCTCTACTTCAATCTGGATATTAGTGACAAAGGAACTATAAAAACACTATAACACCATACACAAATTGTAGGTTGAAGTTTCTCCCCAACTTTCCATTCACTTGGGTAGCACTGATGTGCAACTAGGCACAACTCTTTGCTTGTGATGTCATAAGTTGTTATGGACATTCACTGCCAACATGATATGGGACCTATAGGATCACACACATAGGAACTCATCTAGAAGGAGTTTGATCTTGAATGATTATTGAATTGATAACTAGATGTGTTTAGGTTTTTTGATTCATGCAATGGATCAGTTGACTAGACTGACAAATGATCGGTTCAAGTGTTGAGATAGCCATTTGGAGTGTCAGGTTGATTGTCTCATGTATTTGTTGAAATTCAGCCTGACCCAGGGTGCCAGACGACCGTTGCACTTGGTGTGAGAAGCCCATCTCAGATACACCAAAGGGCTAGTTCAAGGGTGCAATTTGATTGCACATAGGATTGGTACTGCCTTCATTACGTGCACTAATTAGAATTGAATTGTCAACATATGAACAAAACAAGAAAATGGCAGATGACCCTCTCGACTGTTGCAAGTTGTGAAACTTCCAGAATTGTTGCAAAAATTCAAGATCTTCTGGTCCCTTCCTCTCCCGCACAGACTGGAAACCCTAACCTTGACCTCTACTATAAATAGAGGGGTACTTGGGGCTTCTTAGAGCATAATATAGACAATTGAAAATTAGTTTCTCTAACAATTGTTATCCTTTTTGGTTATGGTAACCATTAGAGACCAAGAAAGTCCTTCCCTACTAGGGAGGTATAGCAAGGGAGAGAACAAGTGGGGATCATTGTTGTGAGAGAGCAGGTTGGTGACCAGTACACCAATGAGAGGGAAAAATCCTTCCTATCCATTCTAGCATGACGACAAGAGTTCTAGTTGGTCTGTGTGGACTACTCTAGAGGCAAGAGTCCTTTGGCTACTTCTAGGAGGGCAAAATCAACTCATAGTTCATGGGGAGACCAGAGGAGTTGCTGCAGTATTTATCCGAATATGGTATTTATAGAGGAGTAGTCAGACGAGTCTTCGTGCAACCAAGAGCTGCATAAACATTGTCCAAGACAGAGTGCACATCTACATTGATGAGGATTGTCACTAGACTTGCTCCAGGACCAGGTATATCATCTTGAAATGATCCTTCCCATTACATAGTTATTGACGCGATCTACTGGTTAATAGGCAATTTGTCAGTAAAAATTTTGTTTCCTCTTCCTATCAAATGTTGTATTTCCCTATATATAATGCTTGGAGGTATCGAGAAAATTGAATGACTCAGGACCATTGACATAAGGTCAGTAGTACTGACATAGAAATAACAGAATCTGCCGGAGCACCATCAATGATCGAGATTTTTCACATCTGATGATCGGTATAACCGATCCATTGCACACATCTTGAAGTCGATACTACCGAAGCTACAAATCCATGAGTACCGACATTGACCAAAGAGGAGTGTCAGTATCAATGGCTGGTATTGATTCACATAGATCATCGAGAAAAAGTCAATAGTATTGACACTCATGTCAGTGCTACCGACACGACAATAAGGGCAAGTTCGGTGGCTATATAAGGAGGGGTGTGGGAGGCATATCATTCACACCTCCACCACACCTCTCTCAAGAAAGATACTACAAGCAACCCCAGGAAATTAGAGTCTTCCCGGAGCTCCATTTTCCACATCCCCTTCTTATACCAGCATGATGGCATCTAGACAAGGTTCTTCTTCATCACCAGGACACACCACGTTGATACCCAAACCAATGTGCATCACTCATCCCAATGTCAATGTGAAGAATATCTACGAAGACATGATGCAGAGAGAGATCACCTCGACACAATATGGAGACCGTGCATTCCTTGTTTTTGTGGGCTTCACTGACAATCTTCATCGAGTCTACAAGGATCAAGGTTGGTGGGCAATCACCCTTTCTTCAGTGATAGGCTCGCCCTCCCAGAGCTCATCTATGAGTTCTTGACCTCGTTGAATATTTTTTGCATCCCCAAGCACAAGGATGAATGGAGGGAAGGGTGTGTCGAATTTCATCTCTTCAATATTGACTATCAAATGACACTAAGGCAACTCAACACTATCTACATGTGGCCGTTGGGCGAAGTACGCTTCGCCACCAAAAACTTCGACTACAAGGGTGCATTGAAAATTTTGGCAGAGGTGCTAGAGGCCTACCACATAAGCTGTCATACCAACTCCATCACTGACATTGAGCACCCATTTGCTCATATCCTACATCGCCTCCTCACCAACACCATTTTCACCCAATCAAGTCAGGGGTAGGGGAAGGTTCAGTGAGTGGATCTCTTTTTCCTCTATAACTTGCTAAACTTAGGAAGGGAGAATGTGGAGTTTGGTTTCTTCTTCCTCCAAAACATGATGGAAGTGAAGCAAATGGTGTAGAAGATGCCTCCTATCCATTTGGAGAACTTATAAGTCCAATAGATATGCATCTTAATCTTGATCTCTCCACCTCTAAATATCTAAAGGCTTCTCCCAAGTTGGAACTAAAACATTTCAAGAGAGAGAGAACCTCCTCAACCTGTGTCATGGGAAGGTGTATGCATGATGTACAATGGATGGACAGTACCATGAGAGGGAGCTCCCTGATCTAACTTCAACTTGCAAGAAGTTTATCACTTGAGGTGGCCTGTAGAGGACAACTCAGAGGATGATGAAGAAGAAGATAATTATGAGCAAGAGCAACAACATGAGCAGAATGAAGAAGAGGAGGAGGAGGAAGCCACCATCCTGATCATGAGGAGGCAAGTCCCTCGCAAGCACCCTAGAGTACATGGAGCCTCTAATTCTTCTACTCCACCACCTACCCAGGAAGATGATCCTTACTCAGTGGCAAGTATGTACGGAATGTTGCAAGAATTTCAACTGGGGCAACAAAACCGGATGGCTACACTAGCGGGCATCCATGATGTCCAAGGACGGCTCTATCAAAACCATCAGACGGTCTTTAAAATGAGATACTTCTCTTGGCCAACCAAGAGAACATGCACACATGCCTGCAACAGATGAGAACTATCAACAACCATTCTTTGAAAACTACCGGAGTCAAGGCTATTTTGGTGGTTATCCACAGCCACCTGAAATGCTAGAACACTCGCTAACATTTCAAGGGACTTTATCCCCATGACTCAACCATGCCACACCTACCACCACTACCATACTGATCGGTACCACTGTTCCACCTCTTGAGTTGGATTTTGACTATGAGGACATAGTTAAGCTCAATATTTGGGGGGGTATTGGAACAACTCTATCCTTTGTTTTTTTTAATTTTAGTCTTGATTTTATTTTAAGCTTATAATTTTCCAAGTCATAGGATCGAAAATCTATCTAGTGTAAATGTGGAGTAGTAAAAAGCATGATTTCTATCTATGTCACCATATAGTGCGTTCTTCTATGTTTGTGCAATGAAAAAATAAAAAAATTGGCTTAGTTGCAAATTGCTTGATTTATATCACCTAGAGGAAGTGTATGGGTTGGTTAACTTTTGGACACTTGATATGAATGGAAATCTTAAATGTTCACGTAATGTGGATGAAGATCGCATTTGAGCCTGAGTTGATCAAACAATTAAAAGGACCTTCAATTGAAATTTTAGAAAGAAATCCTAAGGTTACCCTATACACAGGTCAATAGTAGAGGGACATATCATAGTTCATGAAAGGCATTGTCTCTTAATTATGTGATTCGATCTATTTTCCACTCATTTTGATTCATCACCTTAAGATGATCAAGCAACCCGAATTATTTCCTTTTGATTGCATTGCATGGCATAATAGGTGACATGATAGTTGATTTTAATTATTGCATTGGCACAAATGAAAAAAATGTGCATAAACAACTTTTGTGCATTTCATCTAGTTGCATAAAAATTACATGTAGATTGCATGCATCTCTCATCATTATTTTTTTCCATCATATTAGGGTCAATGGTGAAGATTACCAAAGTACCCTTGATGGGTTTAAGTAGTCAACACCCCTTGATCAAGTAAACCCTAATGACCATAATGGTGATGACATGACTTATGTTATCAAAGATGCTTTGACTTAGTCTATTCAAGAGTGATGTAAACATCATCTATTAGTAAGAGGAGAGAGAAGACACCCTATATGTTTGAGAATCTAGTAATATACTTCCAAAATATATGAATACACCTAATTAGGGTATGATCCTTCATAGTGAGATCATAGAAACACTAAGTATGATGATTAATGAATCTCATATCTTCAAAATGTACAATATTATATGTTATTTTGATCAGGAAACCCTAACTAAGATGATGGTGATTTTTTTGGAGTCTAATTCGATGGTTTGCGCAAAAAGTTAATAATATTAGGGTTTTTTTTCTTCAGAATATTAGGGTTTTCAATCTTTAATGAGTATATTTAATTCTAATTCATAGATCTAATGATGAATTAGGGAAAGTGGGTTCTGATTTCGTGTAAAGGGTTGGAAAGAGGGTTCTGGAACACCTGAGGCTAAGGTATGTGCATCTACCCTCTTCAGTTGGGAAAACTTTATACCAAAACCTATATTTCCTAATGAGACTTAAACTGACTTAAATCTTGATTCTTGAAACCTAATTCATTTATGCCTCAAATTTTGTTGTAGTATTATCTTGTTTGGGTTTTCATATCCCACTGCCATGTTATTTAAATCTTTTGATTAATCTTGCCATAACTCTTTGCTAGCATGTAATTAAATGTTCTATTTAATTGTAAAGTAGTGGTACTTATGTACAACCACCCACAGAGGGCATGTATATAATCGCCCTAGGGGAATGTTTATAATTCTTCCCATTATATTAAAGGTGACTGGGAATGTCTTATTCTCCCCTCACCTAAGGTTAGAGGTCTGATAGGTGCCTCAACCCTACTTAGTTAGGTAGACATATTAATTTACATGCAAAACCCTTGTTTACTTTGTTATTGGCAAGTGTCATTATAAAAAGCCTCATACTCTTGATGTCACACTTTTTAATAAATCTCTAGCCTATTTTACTTGTTACGACTTTCTTGTCACTTTTAGAATAAATCTTGTAACACATACTTTTCTCTTTTTTCTCTTGCTGGGTGTCTTCCCAACAAAACAGGTGTCGGTGTTGTGCAAGGAGAAGGACTAGCTTGAAGGAAGTTTCCCTCAGGAGTTGATCTTTAGTGTTTGGAAAGGATGGCTAGGTTTCTATAGCTAGATCCTATTTGTCTTATCTTTTCTTTTAGAAAGCATTCATGTAGTAAACAATAAAAGCCATGTGAAGGCTTGTTATTTCTTTATTTATGCTACTATTGATATTTTATTATGTATCTGGAATCATGCTTATTTACTTGGAATATTATGCAATCATCCTCAAAGTCTCTCAATTTTGTTAAAATTGTGGATGTTTGTATTTTCTTTAAATTTTAGTAAAGGGGTGATATCTCCTCTTTACAAAATGGTATCAGAGCCTTTAGGCAACTATTAGGGCATGCAGTTGAAGCAAGGGTGTCTAGAAAGGATCAGGGTTTCGGGGCTGGCAAAATTTTCCTCTGCACCACTAGCTTGGTATACGAGGACTCCCGTGCCCATATGATCCGGCCTGGCCTGCGCTGATATGAATTGCCCGAAATAGTATGCTTTTAGGTAATAACATTCTGGATATCCTTTTCTCATCTCTATTTCTATTATCTTCTCATCTATGAATCTATACTCCTGAGAACCTAATATGATAACCCTAATTTTCAAGAGAGGTGAATTGTTTGATAACGTGAACCAGGAGTCAACCCAGAATGACCCCAACACCCCGGTGACTCCTGCTGCCAACCAGACGGCTACGGGTACTCCCGCCTTCACTCCCGAGTAAGAACTGGCGATGTTACGACAGTTGTTGTCCTCCACCATGATGGGGCAACTCAACACCATTGCTGCTACTACTAACAAGCCGAGGGAGTTCACCCTCACTGACTTCATCAAGATGCAGTCACCTTACTTCAAGGGTGAAAGCGAGCCTAACATGGTGGACAAAGCCGATGACTGGGTGTTAGCCCTGGATCGAACCTTCGAGGGTATGGCGTGCCCTCCTTACTAGAAGGTTCAGTTTGTGACGTACGTGCTGGATAGACCGGTGCGTGTGTGGTGGAATGGTGTTGCTTGCACTCGGGACACCTCCTCTATGGAATGGGCCCACTTTCTGAAGCTGTTCAGGGAGAAGTACATCTGCCATTCTTTCCTGAGGAAGAAAGAGGTTGAGTTTTACAGTCTCAAGCAAGGAAGCATGAGTGTGGCCGACTACGTTTAGAAATTTCTGCTGCTAGAATGTTACGCCACCGACCTCGGAGCTGACATAAGAGCAACCATGTTCTTAGAAGGTTTGAACTATCAGGTGGGCCGGAGCCTCATCCCACAACTGCCACTCACTTTTCAACAAATGGTGGCCAAGGCTCTCGTCATTGAGTCATATCCATGGTTTCAAGCTTCCAATGGCTACAACAACAAAAGGAAGATTCAGAACCAGCATGAGAACCGCAGACGTGATCGCTGCAACAGGTGCAAGCGCCACCATCCTCCTGGCAGACGCCCTGCCAACAATGCACCTGCTCGTAATGACAACCGACCTGCCATGAGTGCGGCCAAGTATGGCACATCCGACCCAACTGCCCTTGTTTCCAGCAAGGGCAGAATAATGTCCAGTAGCAGCCAAGACAGAACCCTTCTCCACGGAACAACAACAACAACAACCAGAACCCGAGGCGTCCGCCTGTGGAAAGGCGGAATGGGAGAGTGTTCACTCTTAATGTTGAAGAAGATGGTGAAGGCAATGAAGTGATCGAAGGTACACTGCACCTTAATATGCATCCTTTAAAAGCACTGTTTGATTCTGGTTCCTCCAATACCTTCATTTCTTGTCAGTTTGCCTCTATGCTTGAAATAGAATCTGAGTTTATGGATCATGTGTTAGACGTAAAAACCCCTAGTGGTAATATCTGCTCCTCGTACCTCCAAACTCCTACCATGGACCTCTGTACATATGGGATAATGTTTCCCACAGTTTTTGTCTTGCTTGATATGACCGTCTTTGACATCATCTTGGGGATGGATTGGTTAAAGAGGTATAAAGATGTGTTGTTTTTTGAGGAATCAAAGGTTAGGTTGGTTCATCCTGTTGTAGGAAAAGTGTGTGTCAAGGGAAAGAAGCGAGAAGAGCAATAGTTTGTCATCTCTGCCATTAAAGTTGAAAAGCTTGTCTCGCAAGGGTGTAGAGCTTTCCTTGCCTTCATAGTTCTCGATGCTACACCTCCTTCTCTCACATTGATGTGGTGAAGGACTTCCTGGACATTTTTCCTGAGGAATTACCTGGGTTACCACCAACTCGTAAGGTGGAATTCTCCATCGAGCTAATACCCAGAACTTCACCGATATCGAATCCACCCTACCGCTTGGCCCCTGCCGAGCTGGTTGAGTTCAAGAAGCAGCTTGAAGAGCTTCTCAACATGGGCTTCATCCACCCCTGTGTTTCCCCTTGGGGAGACCCTATCCTGTTCATGAAGAAGAAGGATGGTTCAATGTGTATGTGTATGGACTACCGCATGCTTAATCAGGTGACAGTGAAGAACCGTTATCCGTTGCCACACATTGATGACCTATTCGATCAGCTGAAGTCAGCCACTGTATTCTCCAAGATGGATCTGCAAAGTGGTTACTACCAGATGCGTGTGAAGGATGATGATGTCTCGAAGATAGCTTTCAGAACTCATTATTGGCATTATGAATTCATGGTCATGCCTTTTGGTTTGACAAATGCCCCTGCTGCGTTCATGGGCCTGATGAACTGAGTGTTCCACCCATACCTTGACAAGTTCATAGTAGTGTTTATAGATGACGTTTTGGTTTATTCCGAGACATTGGAACAACATCGCGAGCACCTACGGATTGTACTCAACACGCTACGAGAAAATCAACTATATGCAAAATTCTCAAAGTGTGAGTTCTGGATAAGGAAAGTTATGTTTCTTGGTCACGTGATTTCTGTCGGACATATAGTTGTTGATCCTGCAAAGGTAGAAGTTGTGACAAAGTGGAATGCTCCAAGAAACCCATCTGAAATCCGTAGTTTCCTTGGTCAAGCTGGTTACTATCGGAAGTTTATCAAAGGATTCTCTGAGTTGGCCTTACCTTTTACAAAGGTGACTCGAAAGGAGGTCAACTTCTCATGGACCCCTGAATGTGAGAACAATTTTCAGAAGTTGAAGATGAGCCTGACTTCTGCTCCCGTGCTTGCTTTGCCTGTTGAGGTCTTACCCTATGTCATCTACACCGACGCATCCGGCAAGGCTTAGGGTGTGTTTTGATGCAAGACAGAAAGGTGATCGCCTATGCTTCTCGACAGTTGAAACCTAATGAAGCTAATTGGCCTACGCATGATTTGGAGCTTGCTGCCATAGTTCATGCTTTGAAGATCTGGCGACACTATCTCTATGGAAAAAAGTTTGAAGTCTATTCTGATCACAAGTGTCTGAGATATCTGTTGACTCAGAAGGATCTGAACTTGTGACAACATAGGTGGATGGAATACTTTAAAGATTACAACTTCACCATTACCTACCATCCTAGTAAAGCGAATGTCGTTGTTGATGCTCTAAGTCGCAAGAAGGATGTTGTTTGTGCTGCTCTGAGATGTTCAGTGTGGGAAAACCTTGAACATGTGGCCAGTTGGAGACCTCATCCTGTCGATTTAGTGGATGAAGACAAGTTGTGTGTTCATATGGTCAGTTTGACCGTTACACCAACCTGGATCTAAGAAGTCATGACTGCACAGTTGGAGAGTTCTGAGATTGAAGAGATGAAAGCTTTATCTGAGAAACCGCAATCTGACTTCTCTGTCGGAGTGGATGGTGTTGTCCGCTTCAGACAAATGTTGTGGATTCCTAATGCTGGTGATCTAAGACAGAAGGTTCCGAGTGAAGCTCATGGGTCCAAGTACACTATTCACCCTGGCACTACAAAGATGTACAAGGACTTGCAACAAAGCTTCTAGTGGAAGAACATGAAGAATGATATAGCTCTGTTCGTGGCGAAGTGCTTGACATGTCAACAAGTCAAGATTGAACATCAACGACCCGGTGGTCTTCTTCATCCTCTCGAGATTCCAGAATGGAAGTGGGAGAAGATCACAATGGACTTTGTTACTGGTTTTCCTAAGTCCAATAAAGGTTACGATGTTGTTTGGGTGGTGATTGATCGGCTTACAAAATCTGCCCATTTCTTGCTTTTCAAAACCATGTATAAAGTTGCTGAGATGGCTCAGTTATATGTGGAGTGGATAGTTCGTATGCATGGTGTTCCTACTGTGATAGTTTCTGATCAAGACCCAAAATTCACTTCTCGCTTATGGGGTCAGATTCAAGAAGAGATGGGTACTGATCTGCGTTTCAGTACTGCATACCACCCGCAAACTGATGGTCAGTCTGAGAGAACGGTGCAGATTCTAGAGGACTTGCTACATGCTTGTGTGATGGATTGGGGTGGTGCCTGGGATTGGCATCTACCGTTAGCAGAGTTCGCTTACAACAACAGCTACCAAGCTAGTATTGGTATGCCACCTTTTGAAGCTCTCTATGGTAGACCTTGTCGTTCGCCTTTGCATTGGGATGATATTGGTGAATGTTCCCTGGTGAAGACCGATGACATGAAGATGATGCTCGAAAAGGTACAGTTGATAAAGAAACGGATGAAAGCTGCTCAAGACCGACAGAAGATGTATGCTGATAGAAAGAGGTCTGATGTAAGCTTCTTAGTGGGAGACTATGCTTTTATGAAGATCGAGCCTATATGTTCTATTGCAAGATCTAAAGTTAAAGGCAAGTTGAGTCCTCGCTATGTTGGACCATTTGAAATATTAGATAAAGTGGGAGATTGTGCATACCGCTTAGCCTTACCTCCTGCTTATGATAAGATCCACAATGTGTTCCATGTCTCTGTGTTGAGGAAGTACGTAAAGGATCCATCTCATGTACTCACCATTGAACCTGTGGATATTCAGGAGAATCTAACCTATGAAGAACTACCTGTGAGGATCCTTGACTCTCAAGTAAAGTAGCTGAAGAATAAGGAGATAGAGCTAGTAAAGGTTTTGTGGAGATATCATGGTTTAGAAGAAACCACTTGGGAGTTGAAAGACGAGATGTTACGTACTCACCCTTCCCTCTTTGTATGAGATTTCGGGGACGAAATCCTTTTTAAGGGATGGAGTGCTATAACATACTGAAATCCTCTATGTACCTCTTTGTACCCTTTTCTATAAGTTTTGTCCTTCATTTTCGTTCCATATGTCTTTGTACTTTATTTAGTGAAATTATGATGGTTATTGGATAAATGTTTCCCATATATTCTTAATATAGGGTTGTATGCACAAATACCTCAGTTAGATTTTAGATAATGGGCCTAAAGTGCAAATTGTACACTAAGCAATAAAAAGAATAAAATATTTCTTCCTAGAACTTTCTAGCACTTCCTAGAATAAGAGAAATAAGAGAAAATCCGAATTTTATATAAAGGAGAAGATAAATACAATAATTAAAGGTAATATGGGAATTAATGGGTAAAGAAGATAATTAGAAAGATATTGCACCAAAATTATAATTGGAAACCCATCAGGATAATTTGACACTCAAATTCGTTTTCTTGATCAAAAAGTAACTTAAGGGCCAAGTATCATTTAAAGTGGAACATAAATGTAAATATTAATGTCATTATCAAAAGAAAATAGGAAATAGGCCAATAAAGTGAAATAAAATACATAATGCCCTCAAATCAGAAAAATAACTCCAAATTCGTATTCTAAACATAAAAATAAGCCTTTGGGCAAATTTGCAATTAATTTGGATAATGTTTGAATAATGAATAAAATAGGAGAGAGAAGGTGTGTATAATCTTCTATTTATTTAATAAATAAATAAATAATCTCAACTTATAAAGATAATTGCAAAATTGTGCTCTAATTCATTAGGGAGACTTATGGGTGAAGTTACACCAATTTTAGATAATGTTATCACCTCTTTTGAAGAAGGAAAGAGAAAATGACATATTAATTATTTAACCTATCAAACTTTCTCAAAAGGCAAAACTAACTCCATATTTGGATTCTACGTGTCCAAAATAGTCAGAATATAAAATTTGGTAATTTTTGGATGTTGTTTGGGCCTCCAAACGAGGAGAGAGAAAAACCTTTTAAAATTTAAATGAACTTTGGTCGAATTTTAATGTGACAAGGAAATAATTCCTTCTCCCATCCACGAGATCGGATGGCCCAGGGTCCTTCATGGACCCGGGTCCACTGATCTGATGACCCACGGTCATCTTCTTCCTCTAAACGTAAAAGGCAATAGGTTCATTGTTTCTCTGATTTTCAAATCGATTTATTCGGAGATATACTCGATGGTTTTTGCTAATTTTTGGTTCTATGAGTTCCTTGTGAGATTCCGCACAAATACATTCCAAAATTTTTGCATTTAGATGAATATCCGAGGAACACCCAACTTGGGCGCCGCCACCCTCTACCTTCTCCTAGTCCAACCCTAACTCGGGGTCCCTTGCCTATAAATATCTGTGCCACTAGGACCGCCATCACCTTAGCAACTCGCTCGTGCCTTCAATTCAGTTTTCGTGGACATCTTGACCATCACCTAGCCGTCATACGCCCCTGGTCTTGCGGTGCCTCTCGTGCTCTGCTCCTTTGTCCTCCTTCCAAATTCGAGGTATGATTCAATTCGTTGTTTCCTTGGCTTTCCATCGCATATCTTCGCGTCGTGTTTGGTGTACTAGGGCAAAATTGCCCAAATTCTCACAAGAAGTTGCTTGCTGCCTTCTTCAGCTGTCGCGAGTGATGGGAGGAAGATGACTCCCCGTGATTTTACCTTTTTACCCTCATGTTTGGTCGTTTTCTCGGTTTCACGTGATGGACACCTTAGTCTTTTTGTTCTTTGCCCGCCTTTGACCCTGTTCTGACCGCGGCCCACGCAACAGCAACAGTGGGTCCCGGCCATAGAGACACGGGCCCCCTCTACCAACTTGGTCTCTCACACTAGCTCTCTCTCTCACGTTGTGCCTACGTGGCACTCTCTAATTGGTCGAAATAGAATAATTTCTATAAATTATTCCTGATGTCAAAAATAGAAAATAAATAGTGTTTTGAAATCAGGAAGATGAGATCTATCCATTAAAAATGTTTTTGAGTTTTGGTTTTGATGTTTGCGAAAACATATTTTTAGAGTCGATTTAATTAACTAAAAATCACCAAAATTAACCCTAAAAGTCCAAATCTTCAAAATGTACAATATTATATGTTATTTTGATCAGGAAACCCTAACTAAGATGATGGTGATTTTTTCGGAGTCTATTTCGATGGTTTGTGCAAAAATTTAGTAATATTAGGGTTTTCAATCTTTAATGAGTATATTTAATTCTAATTAATAGATCTAATGATGAATTAGGGAAAGTGGGCTCTGATTTCGTGTGAAGGGTTGGAAAGAGGGTTCTAGAACACCTGAGGCTAAGGTATGTGCATATACCCTCTTCAGTTGGGAAAACTTTATACCAAAACCTATATTTCCTAATGAGGCTTAAACTGACTTAATTCTTTATTCTTGAAACCTAATTCATTTATGCCTCAAATTTTGTTGTAGTATTATCTTGTTTGGTTTTTCATACCCCACTGCCATGTTATTTAAATCTTTTGATTAATCTTGCCATAACTCTTTGCTAGCATGTAATTAAATGTTCTATTTAATTGTAAAGTAGTGGTACTTATGTACAACCACCCACAGAGGGCATGAATATAATCGCCCTAGGGGAATGTTTATAATTCTCCCCATTATATTATAGGTGACTGGGAATGTCTTATTCTCCCCTCACCTAAGGTTAGAGGTCTGGTAGGTGCCTCAACCCTACTTAGCTAGGTAGACATATTAATTTACGTGCAAAACCCTTGTTTACTTTGTTATTGGCAAGTTTCATTATAAAAAGCCTCATACTCTTGATGTCATACTTTTTAATAAATTTGAAGACTATTTTACTTGTTACAACTTTCTTGTCACTTTTAGAATAAATCTTGTAACACATATTTTTCTCTCTTTTCCTCTTGCTGGGTGTCTTCCCAACCACCCAGGTGCCGGTGCTGTGCAAGGAGAAGGACTAGCTTGAAGGAAGTTTCCCTCAGGAGTTGATCTTTAGCGTTTGGAAAGGATGGCTAGGTTACTATAGCTAGATCCTGTTTATCTTATCTTTTCTTTTAGAAATCATTCATGTAGTAAACAATAAAAGCCATGTGAAGGCTTGTTATTTCTTTATTTCCGCTGCTATTGACATTTTATTATGTATCTGGAATCATGCTTATTTACTTGGAATATTATGCAATCATCCTCAAAGTCTCTCAATTTTGTTAAAATTGTGGATGTTTGTATTTCCTTTAAATTTTAGTAAAGGGGTGATCTCACCTCTTTACAGTTTTCATCGGCTTAGCTGATAGCATCACAGTTATTAGTAGTCTCTGAAGAGCATTTCCCTAAGTTCGACATCCGAGCCTCTTTGGACCTATATTGTATTGATACATAGACTTGCGTTTAACGTGTGGTTTTTATGTATCAGTAGTCCTAACTTATGATATCATCTACTAGTAGCTCTATCCTTGATTATCTTTTCATCAAGTGGTATTCGACTATATGCTATGTTTGTATTTTGTTTCATACTCAAGCTTGTTCTTTAACTTGCATATGCACTCTTGAGTGACTTGCTTGCATAGATTTACCTTCATATTTTCTAGAATTACATCTAGGATTGTTCCAATGCATGTCTTGATTTTCTTTACATACTATGCTTGGACAAGCCCCTAGTGTTTCTCTTCTACTCTCCTTTCTAACTTTTTGTATCTCCTTTACCTAACATGTTTCTTTTTATCTTTTTCAAACCCCTACTTTTTGAAATGACAAAGGGGGAGAAGGCATGTATTATGTAAGATAGGGAGAAGGCATGTGAGGAGAAAGCATGCCTTATGTTAAGGGGAGAATACATATATGTAGAACATATATGAGAGAAGACATAGTATCTATAAATGCTATGAAAGCTAACCATACAGGAGAAATATCATCAATTGAGCTGGAGTATGAAAACTCCATGAGCATCAATCGAGGGGGATCATATGAACTCAATTCTATTGAAACTCCTAGGATTCTTTAGAGGTATGATTTTACTTAAATGCTTTCAATACATTTATGGAATGGTTTGCCATCTTCGAAAAGGGGGAGAATGTTAACTCGAGGTCAATGTTGACTCAAGGTCTAATTTGACTAAACCCTTATTTTGATGATGAATAACTATTCCACTTATTTGTGTCTAGAGCCTCTACTTGGAGTGATTTCAGATTAGGTATAGACACACTCCAAATGTTCTAATTTATGCATCCTAACTTGGAGAAAAGACATGTCAAAATTAGTGCAAGCGCACTTTTGTGGAATATGATGTATCCATATTAGAATCATGTTGTAAATCGTAATTAAGATTAGAAAAACCAGGAGCACTTAAATAGAATATTTAAGCACTTCAATGCCATTTTATAAAATACATTATCGAGTGTTTTTCGGTCGAGTTTCTCTTGTGACAAACTCGACTGACACCCTTGATGCATTTAAAAAATGTCCACATTCAATTGAATTTCCTATACGCAGAACTTGACTGATCCCTGCACTGGACAAAACTAAATTTAATTGATCGATCGAGTTTCATCCAAGATAAACTAGACAAATGCTTCAAATTTACTTTGTCACACAGTGCAATCGGTCGAGTTTCCCAAAAGCAAACTCGACCCATGACACTATACAAAAAGTGTAGAAAAAGTGTTTCTAGCCGTTGGAGTGTTATAAAACTCAAAAAAATATCTGTTAAAACACTGCAAACGGCTAGAATTCGTCCCTAAGTGTTCCCACTGGCTAGTAGGAATCCTCAACTATAAATAGGTCCCCTTGTGCTTCATCCCATGGTTCACCAAGCATTATGTAGGTCCCTATATTATAATTGCGTGCCTCTAAGAGTCTCCTTTCTCTCTCAAGCTTAATCACTTGCTACATCCATTAGAGTGAGTAGGAGATTTGTAAGAGAGATACTCCTACATGTATATCTTGTGAGACTCTTACTTTGTACTGATGTGTGTATTTTATATAATCTTTGAACCACTTTTGGTTGCATTTACCAATCATTTTAACCCAATAATCACTCTTAATCATGCTATAATTTTCCATCTTTATTGTTGTCTTTACTTGATCTATGGTTTGGTTTGTAGGTACAATAATTTGGCACCAAAATGGGGAGAAAACGCCATCATAACATCCATCAACACATTCCCCAATCATTTAGCCATTCAGAAAATCAATGTTGTTGAAACTGATAAAGACACCCTGTGTTGTAATTAAGACACACCAGGTCTTATTAAAGAAACAACGTGTCTTATTAAATACACCCCATGTCTTAGTCTATAAATTGAACGCAAAATGCCATATTTGCAGAAACACGCCATGTCTTATTAAAGACTCACCATGTCTTATTAAAAACACGTCATATAACCTCCCAAAACTCGATCCAAACTTCAGTTATTGCATAAGACACCATGTGTCTTACAAAAGACACGTCGCGTGACCTATAGATTTCACTCAAATGTAAATTTAACTATCTTACTCTTGTATATATGACCCCAAGCTATCTTGGGACAGTTATCATAGACTATTTTAGACCTTTTGGAGCGGGACTAAAGCAAGGGAGAGTAAGGGGGAGTTGGAGGTGTTCCAAGGGAGAAAAGTTGGTTTCTCGAGAGGGAAACTTCTTCTTCCTTCTTCTCCAACAATTGTAGCAAGGATCTCTACCATTCTCTTCTCTCCACTCGGAAGTGAATCTTTTTGGAGAGTTTCCAGCAGCAAGGATGGATTTGTGACTCCTTGACTGGAGTTCCAAGTTTATCTTCCTTCTTCCATAGACATCCAAGTTTATTTCCTTCTATTAGATGTCTAGCACTACTTTCTACTGTTTGTATCTACTTTCTACCACCATGGATGAGTAGATATATTGTTCTTGGGCATGAGGGAGTAACTCCCATGTCATAACTTTGTTGAACACAAATCTCAAATATAATGCTAGTTGTTTCACTATTCTAAGGTTCATCAATGTTTGATTCCTCTTACATGCTTTGTAGCCACTTTGTATGTATGATTTCTGCTCTTTGTATAATCTGGGAAGATGTGCATAGAAGTAAGGAGAAGTACCTTAGCTGCACTACCTTGACCATGGGAGTGGTTGGAATGTGTTGGGGAACAACGGTTTGTAGTCCAAATCTAAGTATATCCATGGGAGTGGTATACAAAGTTAGGATTGTTCTACACTACCGGGAGGTGGGTGTAGGATACATGCCTCCCTTGAGTTATTTCTAGTGTTCTTGATCTTTGCCATTCTTCATGTTATGACATGGATGTGAAACCCTATCTGCAAGAATCACTAAACCAAATTGATCCTTAATATAAGTGTTTTCTATTTTAGTTCATTTCCTTTTGATTGCTTAGTTAACATAACTAAACCTCTCTTATTAAAAAGATATAGATGGTTGAAGTTCAATACTCTTGCGCCTGGTAATACCTTGCTCCTTGGATGACCTCAATAATACTACACACACCTATATACTTGCGGGGTAGTGTTGGAGTTTATAAATATTAAAACTTGCGCATACAGCTAACAAGTTTTTGGCATCATTGCCAGGGAGCATCAGTGTTGTTATTAGAGTAGGAAGTGTTGAATAGTAAGCGAGACTAGATCACACTATCACCTATCATATCCACCATTTCTTTTTCATCATGATCATCATTATTATCATATTTTTGTGTCTTCCATTTTTATTTTTGTACTTCACTCGCATTGTTTACTTGCAGGACTATACACGAAAATCCAAAAGGGGTCTTGAACCTTCCACATTTCTAAACCCTAAAACTGAGCACACTATTAGAAACCTTCAAAAAGCAAGGAGGAGTGAACCTCAATTAGATTTGGGGGACTCACAACCATCATCACCAACGTCTTCACCACCATCCTCACTAGCCCAACAAGAAGAACAAATCATGGAAGATGATCGTCCCCTAAAGGACTTCATTGTTCTAACTTCTACGAAAATCAATGGGGATATCACTATCCCACAAATTGAGGCAAATGACTTTTCTATCAGCCCCACAATTATACAGATGATACAGTAGAACCAGTTTGGAGGGACGCCAATGGAGGATCCAAACCTTCACGTTGCTAAATCTTTGCAATTGCTAAGCACTTTCAAGATAAATGGTGTTCCTACTGATGCAATTTGTCTTCTTCTTTTTCCCTTCTCTTTGAGACATAGAGCTAAGGTGTGACTCTATTCTTTGCCAAAAAAACTCCATAAACAGATGGGATGAACTCCTCAAAGTTTTCTTAGCCAAATACTTTCGACCAAGCAAGACCGGACAATTGAGGAGTCAGCTCATCAATTTTTCTCAAAGGTATGGAGAGACCTTGTATGACACATGGGAAAGGTTCAATGACCTCCAATGTCTTTGCCCACACCATGGTTTAAATAATTGGCTTATGTTGTAAACTTTCTATAATGGCTTATTCTACAATACATGGATATTTATTAATGTTGCTACAAATGGTTCTTTAATGAACAAATCATATAGGGATGCTTATGCCATTATTGAAGACATGTCACTTAATCATTACCAATGGTGTCTTGAGTGGAGCAGCCAACCTTTTTCTTCAAGCTCTATTTTTGGAAAACAAGCTGTTGAAGTAATTTGTGATGCATGTGGAGAAGCAAGACACACTCCTTCTTCATGTTTTGCCACACCATCATGAATTGAAGAGATATCGGAGCTCAACAACAATGTCAACTGCAATTTCATCCACCAAAAACAACATTTGCAGACCAAGTTGAGTTTGGAGTCCATGCTTGAGGCCTTTGTATCAAATCAAGTTCAGAAAAATGATGAGCTTCATCAACAAAGGGAGCTACTAAAGGATGCTATTTTTCAATTTTCTTCTAAGATGGATTGGATAGCCACTCACACTAGGATGTTGGAGAATCAAATTTCTCAACTAGCTCTTGCCAATCAAAAAACACCTTCTGGTTCGTTTCCTAACCAACTAGAGATGAATTCAAGGAAGACATTCACATCAGTTACCTTGAGGAGTGGAGCTGCTATAGGAGAATCTTCTTCACCATCAAAGACAATATCATATGAAGGTGTTAACTCTAATGTAAGGAATGATAATTCATCTCAAAAGAAGAAATCTGGACATAATCCACAAGATGATTCTTCAAGCAAGATAAATGTCATTTTCCCACAATGCCTTGTCACATTTCTTGGTGATGAGAAAATTCTCTTTGAATCTGATTCTAGTAATTTTGAAGAAGAGAGTGAAGGGACAAAAAACATTGCTGTCCAGAAGACTATTCTTACTGCTAATCATAAGCGTACATCTTTGTCCCAAATAAAAGCTAGACTGACAAAGAGGCATAGATCTATGGCGCAACAATTCCCAACCTCAAATTAGAGCACAAGACCTCCACCTTGACAACTCCTCCATGATGAGGTACCCGATTGCTATTCTCTTTGTTTGATTTCTACAGTGATGACACTGTATATTTCAAGCTTAGGGGGGAGCAACCGGCTGGTAGTGTAGTTTTATTTCCTGTTTATCATCTTTTTCTTAGCTCTTGTTTTAGTTTCTATTCTTCTTTTGGAAAATCCAGTATGATATGAAGCTTAAGTGGATTGAATCCTTTCTATGCCTAACTGATATCCTCTTTTGTTGAGAAAATCACTTGTAGAAATTGTAAAAGGTATGCATTAATCAAATGAAACCTTTTGGCCATCAACATGTGCCTAACTCTGGTTTATGCTTTAGGTCTGAGCATTCATCTTTCACATCCTTGATTGCTTAAACATGTAATGGTTTCAATTTTTGTGAGTAAATCAACTTTACAACATCATTTAGAATGTGAGATGCCCTTGCCAAGCTCTTAGTGCATTTTCAACCACTCTTTTAATGAAAAACTTTCAAAACAAATGAATGAAATGTAGATAATGTTGCAATTTAGTTGACTCTCCTATGTTTTGGAAAAATTTTAAAATTTCTTTTGGCTTATATCTTCCTCATACCCCATAAAATATGGCTAAACCACCCACATATCATGCTAGCCTAGTGTAAGTTCGATCTTGCCACGATGGTTAGGTGGTATGCCTTAAAAGGGGGTAAAATACCTCAACCAACACTCCACATGTGCATAACCCTACATTAGTAGCCGAGTGTTGGAACCCATAATCCATTATCATATCCTTTTTGATAAAGAAGGAGAGTACAACTTAAACTTGTTAATTTTAACTAAGATTTCATCATTTGTATCCTTAATAGTTGAAAGTTTGAGTTGCACATACACTAATGGTTTGGATTGGTCATTCAAATTCTACTTAGTGTTATTTAATTGATTTATTCATTTAATTTTGACCGACCCTTTTGAACTAAAAATAACTTTCTTGGGTATTTAAGTTGAAATGATGGCTATGAGTATAAACATGTTGATCATGGTTGGTTTGGTCTTATACACATCATTCTTTTCATTTGATCTATGCATGAACTTTCATTTGTGTTTCTATGCTCTTTTTTCTTGAGGAAAAGCAATGCTTTAAGCTTAGGGGGATTTGATGTGAATATTTTATATCATCTTTTGGACCACTTTTGATTGCATTTCCTAGTCATTTTAACCCAATAATCACTCTAAATCATGCTATATTTTCCATCTTGATTGTTTTATTTACTTGCTCTATGTTTTGTTTTGTAGGTACAGCAATTTGACATTAAAATGGGGAGAAAACGCCATCATAACATCCATCAACACATTCCCCAATCATCTAGACATTCAGAAAATCAATGTTGCTGAAACTTATAAAGACACCCCATGTCTTATTAAAGACACGACGTGTCTTATTAAAGACACCCCATGTCTCAGTCTAGAAATTGAATGCAGAACTCCATATTTGCAACCACACGCCATGTTTTATTAAAGACATGTCGTGTCTTATTAAAGACATGTCGTTTAACCTTCCAAAACTCGATCCAAACTTTAGTTATTGCATAACTTATAAAAGACACGTTGTGTGACCTGTAGAGTTCACTCAAACATGAATTAAACTGTCTCATACTTATATATATGACCCCAAGCCATCTTGGGACAGTTATCACAGACTATTTCAAACCTTTTGGAGCGGAACTCAAGCAAGGGAGAGCAAGGGGGAGTTGGAGGTGTTTCAAGGGAGAAAAGTTGGTTTGTCGGGAGGGAAACTTCTTCTTCTTCCTTCTTCTCCAACAATTATAGCAAGGATCTCCACTCAGAAGTGAATCTTTCTGGAGAGTTTCCAGCAGCAATGATGGATATGTGACTCCTTGATCGGAGTTCCAAATTTATCTTCCTTCTTCCACAAACATCCAAGTTTATTTCCTTCTATTACGATGTCCATCACTACTTTCTACTATTTGTATCTACTTTCTACAACCATGGACGAGTAGAGCTCTTATTCTTGGGCATGGGGGAGTAACTCCCATGTCATAACATTATTGAACGTGAATCTCATATATAATGATAGTTGTTTCACTATGCTAAGGTTCATTAGTGTTTAATTCATGTTACATGCTTTGTTGGCCACTTTGTATGTATGATTTTGGCTCTTTGTATAATCTGGAAAGATGTGCATAGGATTAAGGATATGTACCTTAGTTGTACTACCTTGACCACGGGAGTGGCTGGATGTGTTGGGGAACAACGATTTCTAGTCTGAATCTAAGTATATCCACGGGAGTGATATACAAAGTTAGGATTGTTCTACATTACTGGGAGGTGGGTGTAGGATACACGCCTCCCTTGTTTTATTGCTAGTGTTCTTGATCTGTGTCATTCTTCATGTTATGATGTGGATGTGAAACCCTATCCCCAAGAATCTCTAATCCAAATTGATCCTTAATACATGTGTTTTCTATTTTAGTTCATTTCCTTTTAATTTCTTAGTTAACATAACTAAACCTCTCTTATTAAAAAGATCTAGATTGTTGAAGTTGCATACTCTTGTTCCTAGCAATACCTTGCTCCTTGGATGACCTCGATAATACTACACACACCCGTATACTTGCGGGGTAGTGTTTGAGTTAATAAATATTAAAACTTGCACAAACAACCAACACCTACACCTCCCAATATCTCATTTCTACCATGAAGATGAAGATGAAGATTCTCTCTCTTGTATAATAGAGGTGAAGAATAAGAAGGGAAGGAGTCCCTTGGTGAAAGCTTCTCCTTGGAAAAGGTGAAGCCCAAGGCGGAAGATCTAAGAAGAGTGGGTAATTCCTTAAAGACTGAAGACTTGTTGCAAGATTGGGTAAGACCTTAGTGAATACAGAAGACTCCTTGCAAAAGTGAGTAAGTCCTTGGTGAGGTTGAAAACTTGGTCTTGGATAGTGTTATAACCTCAGTTTCAGTTATATTTTATATATTGAAATGCAATTATTTTAGTAAAAGAGACATGTTGGAAATTGGTGTGTTTTAAGAATGATTTTTTTGCAAATTTTCCTTGAATGTTTTATTTCGTGATTTCTACTATCTTATTAATCCAATAATGGATAAAAGGGAAAAGGAGAAAAGAAAATTCCATAATAAGAAAAATGTAAAAAAAGGATGATAACTATGTGTACTTGAGAGAATTTTGTAGAATTCTCTAGAAAGTGACATGGATGGGAACTATTAATTAATTTTCATTTGCACATGGTTCATAATAGAAAGAATATCCAAAATAAAAAAATAAAAAAGAAAGAAAGAGAAAATAATTACTTTTGATGCCTTAAATGCATTATATTAGAGGAAGACTTGCATATGAAGAAAAGTCCCTTTTCTTTTTGAAATTTGCTCCCAATCTTTGCCTACAGTTAGATAAAGTCATTATATACTTTCCCTTAAAGTTTGAGAGAAAAGGGATTGAATATGTGAGAGTTATGGATTTTACAAAAATCCCTGAAGTGTGTGTATTAGAGAAGGAGAGTATTAAATGTCACAATTTCATTTCAATTAGAATTTCTTTTATTTCTTATGAGTGGCCTGATGAACGTTTGACCTTAAATCCAACAGTGATGCCCTCATCCCCTACCTCAGCTAAGAAAGGTAACAGGGGCACCAAAAATTTGGCTTTTCAAGCTGCTTTCTCAGTGATTTGATGCACAATTGGATCAGGAAAATAGTCCATTGTTTTCATGAGAGATTTTCACATGTAGCCACCCCATCTTTTACCTAGATTGGGGATCTTTAGAAGAATCACCCAATTCTTAGAAGCATCCATTTCTAACCCCAAACTATATATAGGGGTACGATCCCTCTACAACCCATCTAAGCGATCACAAAGATCACATATTACTCCCTAAATGTATCTCTACCCTCAATTGAGAAATCCATCATGTCCTTGTCCCCCTGCCTCTTCTTGTTGTTTCATTAGAGAACCATCTACTCATCCCAGTGAGTCTGATGATCATTGGGGCAATTGAAATCATCGTTGAAGTCACCAGAGTAAGCCGAAGGTGAAGATGCTATCAGTTCACCCACTGGCAGTCACATTGCCAAAGTCAAGCTCGATGTTGACTGCATAGTTTGCTCGCGAGAAGATAGAACCAAGGTTGAAGAAGGGAGGCAAGGAAACGACTTCAGTTCCCTCACACATGGGTTAAGGAGGTAAGGGAGATCTAGTCATTTACCATTCTTTTCTCACTTAGTCATCTAGATAGCCATGTGAGCGGGTCGTTGACTTGGCAAGAGCTGATAGGCTAGCCCAGCCAAGTTGGTAGGGTGGGGCCTGAGGCTCTCTGCCTAGGTGGCAAGCCCTCATTGGCCTAAAATGTTTTAATTTTGTAAAAATCCTAGTAATGAGTAGAATAATCGGATAAAGGCATGTAATATATGTTTTTGCTCATAAAAATTTAAGGAATACAATAAAAAATGTGCACTACCTAAATCTAGTTCTAGTTCAAAAAGTATCTAAATATGTCATCTTTAATGTATTTAATGAACTAGAACCCTAAGTTCCAAGTTTTGATGATTCTAGCGTGTTCAATTGATGTTGATAATAAAAGATTGGTCTTTTATTGATAAAAAGAGCAACTTGGAACCTTTGTGAACTTAACAACCCATAATCTGACGAATTAGGGTTTCTTGGGGATTAAAAGTATAATTAATGTTAAGATTAGTGTTTGGAACCTATAAGAGCATGAAAAGTGATCATTAGGGTTTGGGAAGCCAAACCCCTAATGAAACCCTAAGTTCAAAACCTTTACTTGGAACCCAATTCAATTATTAATGGTAGATTTTGGATAAAGTAGTAACACATGGGTATTATGCTTTATTTTTAGGGTAGTTTCTTGATTGCTTATCCTTTGCTTGGACATCACCAAGTTACTTCTAAAATAGGTATGAGGATTCCTAAGACTAAACTGCCCTAGTATTTCGATGGTTTTCTGAATATTACTGAAATGATTGCAATTACATGCTTTCTTGTTTATTTAATTCATGCAATCTTTAAAGTGACTATGATTATCATATTATATAAGAATAACTTTCTCAACTCTCTGTAATGGATGGAAGGGATACACGTGGGATGTAAGAAATGTCACTATGGTGCAGGTCACTTCAGGGCATAGGCTTATGTGAGAGAAAGGTCCACATTAAGTTGGCAGGTGATTGGGCCAAGGCCTATATATATGTTGTTGTGTCCGCTGTAGGGACCACCCTAGAGAAAGGGTTACCCACATGAATACTCTAGAGAGGGAGTTCCCACAAAGAATAAGTGAGAATTTAGAAAAAAAATGCAAGTTCAATTTTAAAATCATATTGGATGCTATGGTTGATAAATTGTTACACTTATGTGTGATTATTTTGCTTCCCCACATACCATTATAACTTGTTATACTGACTGAATTATATTCTTGGCGTTTTAGGATAATATGTTATCTTTTCTTCAAGTATAAAGAACATTGGACATCCAGAGAATAAGGTACCAAACAAACAAGAAGTAATGTAATTATGGAGGATTTAATTGGTTTTATGTTGCAGACTCTAGAAAATCATATCATGTAATTCCTGCGTGGAAAATTAATCTTGTACAATCTCTTCTCCTATTTAGTGAAATTTATTAATTATCTTTGGTTATTTGATAAACCTTGATCCTATATTTATGTTAATGGATCTTTTCCTCTTGGTCTGCCTTTATAGGGGATAACAGGTGGAGGGGGTCGTTACATTTGGTATTAGAGTGGGTTTATCATTTGACCTCTAATAATTTTTAAATTTTAAGAGTTCTATAGAGCCCAATGGGAATTATTAGAGTGTTTTCTAAAGACAATGGTGTCTAGAAAGGACCACGATCCTGGGGCTGGAAACATCTTCCTCTACACCGCTAGTCAGCTTATGAGGACTCTCGGACCCATGCATCCGGCCTAGAAAAAGTCAGAGGATTACCCTCAAAATAAAATATCTCTAGGATTTCTCATCTAATTTCATCCTTTCTCTGCCTCCTTCACTCACCAAAACCTAGGTACCTATAAGTATCTTCTTTATCCCTTTCTGAGTAGTAAAATTATTTCTATTAGAGATTAAGAAATCCTTCACCAAATAATAAAATGCACATAACTAAGATGTCATGGACATAAATTTGATGATGCTTTATTACCTAAGTATGGAACTGAAATAAATCTATGGGAAATAGTATGGTCCATGATGAGTACCCTGGACCAAGGCCCTCCCACAAGAAGAATCCCTCCTCAAAGAAGAAGAGGAAGAGGGAAGATGAATCCTATACAAGAAGAGGCCCTGAGAATGAGGCCACCCCTTCAACATACCCAATCCTGAAAATGATCTCAACCTTGAAGGAGAATCCATGCGAGATGATGAGCCTAAGGTCAACCCTGAATATGCAGTTGGACCTAGACCGATAGTGGGACATGTGGTTGTTCACACCCCCGATGCTCTTTAGATGGAACAAAAGAAAAGGTTGACTCAAGCCATAAGTGCCCTGGCCCTCATGGATGTCTACCAGAAATGAGGATGGTCAGCCTGTACCAGTTTGCCCTCGTCTCGGAGCCACCACACTAGACTTTGTCAAACAGAACATTGAAAAGTTTTGGGGTGAAGATAAAACTGAGGTGGTCAACAAAGCATACACATGGATCATGGAAGTGGAAAATGGTTTCTGCATCTTAGAAGTACAACCAAACAAGAAGGCCCTCTTCTCTACTCACCTTCTCAAGGGAGCAGCTAAAATATGGTGGGAAAATCATATCATGTGATGATATTTGATCGAAGAACCAATGACCTGGGCTTACTTCTGTGCACTTTTTACAGCAAGATTTATACCCACCTCTGCCAAGAAAGATAAAGATAAGCAATTCATCTTCCTGGTCTATGGTAATATGTCAGTGGAGGACTTTGCTTGCAAGTTTTGCCTCTTGGAGAGTTTTTCTTACATGTTGACTGAGGAGAGATAGGTAGAACACTTTGTAGAATGTCTGCATTCTCTCATCAAGCCATATGTCATGGTGATTAAGGCTGCAAGTTTCACTGAAGCCCTCAACTTCTCCCTTGACATGGAGAAGACAATAATGCCTGCACAGAATCCACCCAAGGGGTATTTGGGGGGCACTTCGGCCCCTAGGAATGACCATAGGAGAGATCAAGGCTATAATAATGTTAAAGAGGGGAACAAAGGGAAGGGGAATTCATGTCATGAAGATCGCAACTACCTTTGTCGTACTTGTGGGAAGAAGCACCCAGGTAAGTGCCTCTTTTTGAAGCAAGTTTGTTATCATTGTCAGCAAGAGGGACATCTCATAGCTAATTACCCCCTCCCTAACTTGATAGGTCCAGGACCGGTAGTGGCCCAGTCAGTAGCAACAACATAGATAGTAGCCACATCACACCAAGATAAGCCCCACCTGTAGGGGAACGCCAATAGGCCAGAGCTTTCACCATCGACAATGAAGAGGCCCAAGATAATGCCACCCGTCTGATAGAGAGTAACCACCCTTAGAGTTCTTTTCATATCCTAAAATGTGCACAACATTAGTTGTTTGACTATCATAAAAACTATGCAGGCATGCTTGAGATCATGGGACATAATGTAAAAGCTTTGTTTGAATCTATCTCTACCAATACTTTTATTTTGAGAAATCTTACAGCTATGCTTTGTTTGAATATCAAGGGTTTAGGATATGTTTTGTATGTAACTACCCCTAGTGGTTGAATATTTATGTCTCTCTTGAAAACCCCTGTTATATCTATTAAATACCTAAATTATGAACTCCCTATAGATTTACCCTCCTTGACATGAATAACTTTGATGTAATCATTGGTATGGATTGACTTTATACTTATAGAGAATAGATAGACTATAGGGAAAATAAGGTTAGAATAGAGATACCTGTCACCCACCTTTTACCATTAAAGGTAATAAGGATGCCACCACTAGTCTTTATGTGTGAGCATATGACGACCAAAAATTTGTCATGCATTCCTAGTTGTAGTTACCGAGTCAGAGCCCAAGGTGCAGCCCTTAGAGGAAATAGAGGTCGTCAGGGACTACGCATATGTGTTACTGGATGATTTTCCTAAAATACCTCCAAAGAGAGAAGTGGACTTTTTAATAGAGTTATCTCTTAGGACAAACCCTATTTCTAGGGAACCTTATAGGATGACCCCCGCCAAGTTACTTGAGCTGAAATGTAACTACAAGAATTGCTAGACAGACTTCATCTGACCTATAACTTCACCATGGGGAGAACTAGTCCTCTTTGTAAAGAAGAAGGATGGATCACTCTGGATGTGCATAGACTATAGAATGATAAATCAGGCTACCATGAAGAACAAGTATCATTTACCAAATATAGATGAAATGTTCGATAAGCTTAAGTCCGCCCGAGTTTTTTCAAAGATTGACCTGAGATCTGGATACCATCAGTTGTGAGTAAAGAGTAAGGACATCCCAAAGACCACTTTCCTAACCCACTATGGCCATTATGAGTTTTTAATCATGTTGTTTGGGTAGTCTAATGCCCCGAGTGTGTTTATGAATCTCATGAATAGTGTGTTCCAATCTTTCCTCAACTCCTTTGTCATACTGTTCATAGATGACATCCTGGTGTAGTATGATGACTTAGAACAACACCGTGACCACCTAGTTAGATTCCTTTATATCCTAAGAAAGAAAAAAGTTCTACAGGAAGTTATCAAAATGCAAATTTTGGATAGACCATGTCATGTTCCTTGGACACATTATTTTCGGAGGAACTATTGATCCAACCCTATTCTAGGGCTGTATCTCGTGTCATTTTGTACTTTTATCACATTCAAATGCATTAGAATTACATGTTATTCTCCCCAATATGATTGTCATCGCAAATACGCTTATGGATGTTCTTTGCGCTACTTTTCAGGTACTTGGACCATGCTTAGATGGACGAGGGAGAGAGAGGGACCCAAAAAAGGCCCCAAAGTCTCCCTCAACCTACCTCCAGTGGCCAAGACTCATCCCCGAGCAAAGACATCCTAAATTGACAAAGTTAGAAGAGAAATCAAGAAGTCGAACCTCACCACGGCCGTGGCCACAATGCCACGGTCGTGGCCACAATGCCACGGTCGTGGCTTTTTTGTGCCAAACCAACAGGTTGCGACAGGGAAATCCATAGATCACCCACGACCGTGGCCTCCCAGCCACGACCGTGGCCAGTGAAGACGACACGACTGTGGCCATCAGCACGGTCGTGGTCAGGAGAAGACAACACGGCCGTGGCACTCTGCCACGGTCGTGGGAATTAATTTGCAAGAAGTCAGGTTGCAACAGGGAATTTTCCTCCAAGCCACGACCGTGGCCAAGTCGTCACGACCGTGGCCGATGCTGATCAAGATGCCCGTGGCCCCTCCCCACGGTCAGCTCCAACTCCTCCAAAACGGTCGTGTTACCCAACACGGCCGTGGTGCATGCTACCCACCACGACACTAGCACTCCGCCACGGCCGTGGACACCACCATCTCACCACTTTCTTCACCCCACGACCGTGTTCACCACCCCATGGTCGTCCCCCACTACCCTCACCACGGCCGTGGCACACCCACCACGACCGTGGTGATCACCTACCCTATATAACTTTCCATTGCTTTCCCCATTTTTCCCCTAACTTAACCTAGTGCTTCCCCCACACCTATATATACCTAGGTGGCAGCTGGGGCACGAGGTTAGCTACCTTCTACCACCTCCTAGCTCCCCAAATCGCCACCCACTCCCTTCCACTCCATTTCCACCTCCATTCCACTCCATTTCACCATTTCCACCACCAAAACACTAGTTTAGACTAGTTCCTACCCATAATCCCCTTCATTCTTCACCCTTGCACCTTGGAGGAGGGAGGAGGTCGACCTGCTACTGCTGGAGAGAGGATTGACAACCACTACTTCGAGCTCCATGGCCACCTCCATCTTCTTCTTCTCTCTTTTTGTATTTTCCATTTCTATGAGTAGCTAGTCCCCTTAGGTGGGATGTTTGGGGGAAAATATGTTACTTTGATACCATGTTGGGGGAAAATGGCATGTAAACTTTATAATTTCATTTGTTAATGATTATATTCTATTTCTATCTCATTCTCCATGGATTTCTTATTGGTTTGTGTGTGAAATCACTTAGGAATTTAGGCAAATTGCTTGTTTGTGTGAATTTTGGGATTTGCCCCTAGGTCCAATTCTTGTATCCCTAGGTTGCCTCCCATCTTCCTACATCCTACTCAATCTCCCTAAACCTAAGTGAGAGATCTAAGTAGCTAGATTAGATAATTCTAGTGCAATTAGCATGGAGCCTTCTCAAGGCTAGAATGTGGGGGAATTGGGGTCCAAAACCCTAATCTCACCTCCCCATTACTACCCTCGGCCCCTAATTGCCCTAGGAATGTCTAATATAGAAACCTAGACTTGATTAGACTCTAATTGGATTGAAACCTAACCCCTAACCCAATTGAGCCTCGTAAGGGTAGTAGGGGGTGTTAGGGACTAGTTCCCCTATACACAACCTAGCATATCCATGGCCAGTTAGTAGCTTAGGTTAATCCATTAGACTCTAACTTGTTGTTTTGTTTGGATAATCTAAATGGGATCATAATGTTCATATGTCACCCCCAACTTAAGTGATAAGTTCATACCCCTAAACAGCCCACACACCTCTTTATTTCTTAAAACCCTAGTTTTCTACCTGCTTAGCTTAGTTAGTTCTTTTCTTGCTTAGTTAGCTTCTTGCTTTGTTCTTGCCTTGTTCATGCTAGCTTAGCTCTTTTGCTTCTCCCCTGCTTGCCTTAGTGTAACTTGCCTTTTCATACATAACTTAGTCTTTTCTTGCTTGTTTAGCCTTAATCTAGTCTAGGGTTAACGTAGGTTTCATTCTTGTCTTTAAATTGTTTTCTTGTTCATCCTTAGTTAACAATCAAAATCAACCTTTAAACCCTTAACCCTAGTCTCCGCAGTAGGAACCTAGCCAAAATAATCTAGCTCTAGTGCCCCCTCTTTTCCCTATGGATCGACCCTTTACTTGCCACCTTCCTATACTACGACACGACCCCGTGCGCTTGCGGGTGTAGTGTTTTAGTAGACGTAGGTAGCTAGTTTAGGTTTATAAATTTTTAAAGCAAACTCCCATATCCCGTGCCTCCCGACCTCGTGGGTTGCACTTGTTGCAAGCCTCTAGCGGGAGCGCACCAAGCTTTCTGGCACCGTTGCCGGGGATTAGAGGCGCTCGGCCTAGCTAGTTAGTTTTGCTTTGACTTTTCCTACTGCCCTCATCATTGCTATTCTTTATTCATTTTTCTTTGCATTTCTTGTGTATATTGGTTTGCTAACTTGCTTTCTTTTGTTTGGTTGTGCTTTGTGCATGTGACAAGCCATTCGGGAGGAAACAAAATGGAAGACCAAAATGCACCTCACAAGCCGCTTCAAGATTACTTCATGCCTAGCAACTACAAATCGCCAATTGCTAGCAGGGTTGATCAAATGCCAGGGGAGAAATTCTCTATTCCTCCAGGTCTTCTTGGGCTCCTGCCCTTCTTCTACGGCTCAGAGAGTGAGAACCCCTACAAGCACTTGGACTCCTTTCTTGAAGTATGATCCACCTTCAGGATGCCGACGGCTAGTGATGATACAATCCGGTTGACCTTGTTCTCTTTCTCCCTCAAAGATAGAGCTAAAGACTGGTATGACTCAAGAAGGGACATTATGAGTTGGGAAACGATGAAGAATGCCTTCTTGAGACAATTCTACTCTATAGAAAGGTTGACACAAATGTGGCGTGTCGTGATAAGTTTTAGCCAAATGGGCAGTGAGCAGTTTCATGATGCATGGGAGAGATTCAAGAAGCTATTGAGAGAGTGTCCTCACCATGAGATCCCTTTGTGGCAGCTAGTTCAATCATTCTACTCTGTTTTGTCTCTAAAGGACCAAGACATAGTGGACTCTTCTTGTGGAGGAGTTTTCATGGCTAGGCCACCTGAGGAGATATGTCCTTTGTTGGAGCAGTTGGCTGAAGGATCAAGAATTCAAGCTTCTAGCATGATGAATGAAAGAGGGTATGCCTTTGGTGTGACACCCCCTACTCATGATGACTCAAGCCCGCAAGTGATGAAGATTCTTGGTGACATGGTGAGCCTAATGAAGAACCATGTGACAAATGCTCCTTGCCACCCGGTCAATTCTATTGAGTTCTATGGGGAAGAAAAGAAGACACCTCACTCCTATAGCTACCAGGAACCATAAAGTCCCACATACAGCTCAAGGTTTGAGGAAGAGGTTCTTTCTAGATTGAGAGTGTATGATGATGTTCAAAGGTATGTTGCAAGGTTAGAAGAGAGAATAGATCAACTATCCTCTATAATCGCTCTCCAAGAGGAAAAATTGTCTTCAAGACCCATCGTGAGCCACCATGAAGCAAGTGGACCCATGCCCTCTTCAAAAGTTTTCTACAATCCACCCCCCATGCAAGTGCATCCCATTCACTCCTTCCAAGGCTATCCCCAGCCTTACACTCCCCCACCACCTTCACCACCTCCATTTTCCCAAAACTTCACCTTCCAACCCCAATTTTCTCCTCCCCCTCAATTCTCTTCTCCACCTCAATTTCAACCCCAAGTGCCACCTCCACCTCCTCCACAGTCACAACCTGCTCCCCCTCCCCAACATGAGCAAGGTAGTGCTGTGACAGTTCTAAGGAGTGGGAAAACTCTTGAGCAGCCCGAAAGTCAGAGAAAGGTTGATAAAGCAAAGCAAAGGCAGCCAAGTGGTGATACAGTGATTGATATTGCTGAAGATGATGTTGTGATACCGCATGTTGAGTTTGGGATTCCATGTGATCCACCACATACCCCTTGTGCAGGTCCTACCATCCCTAGCGTTCCGCCTCATGTTCATGTAAGCACAGCAAAAGCTAGTGATCCTCCATTTGTAGAAGCACTAGATGAGCCACCGGAATTGAAAAGGAGGCAAAAGCACAATGTTGATATTCTTGCGGTGTTTCTCCAAGTAAAGGTGAACATTCCACTTTTGGATGCTATCAAGCAAATCCCATCATATGCCAAGTTCCTCAAGAACCTATGCACTGTGAAAAGAAGGTCAACGGGGAGGATTCCAAAGAAGGTGAGACTGATTGAACAAGTGAGCTCCATCATACAACACTCACTTCCCGTGAAGAGAAAGGACCCAGGAGCCCCACTCATACCTAGTTACATAGGGGGACATCGCATAGACAGGTCCTTGCTTGATTTGGGATCTAGTGTGAATTTGATGCCATATCATGTCTATGTTGAGCTGGGCTTAGGCAAGTTGAAGCCGGCACATTGCACTCTCCAGTTGGCAGATAGATCCATAAAAGTGCCTAGAGGTAGAGTGGATGATGTCTTGGTGATGATAGACAAGGAAAAAGGCGCGGTGTTCCCGGCGGATTTCATTGTACTTGATATGGAGCCGGAGGATAGGAAGATTCCCATCATCTTGGGGAGGTCGTTCTTATCCACAGCTGATGCCGACATTCATGTACATAGTGGCACCATGACAGTCTCATTTATGGACATGAAGATCAAGATCAACATGTACAGGACCCCAACCCGGTGAGTCCGAGATAGGGATATTGGACATGATCACTTTACAAGTCCAAATGGGCATTTGAGAGAAGGACATCAGGGTGAAGAAGATAATGATGATTATTGTGATCAAAGGGTTGAGGAAAACAGATTGAGTGCAAAGGAAGGATGCATGTTTTGCAAGAATGGACACATGAGAATGCCAAACGGATAAAATTTGGAGAATCAACAAGAAGCCTAGCTGAAGGCAAGAAACTCAGTGCTTGTGGGAGGCAACCCACGCGGTTTGAGGTTCTCAAATCCTTCTTTTGATACTTTAGCTTTGTTTTACACAAATACACACACGCACACTTGTGCTTTACAGTTTTTGTTTGAGTTTTGATGACAGCAGGTGGTAGATAATCGAGAGAGGAGTTTTAGAAGTTAAGTCAAATCCATTCAAGAAAATTCATGGCAATAGAACAAATGGAACCGAAAGATCATGTTTTGAAGTTTGAAAATTGAAGAGACAAATCCACCACAGCCGTGGAGCTGGACCACGACCGTGGCGCAGGTGGCCAAACACGACCGTGGCTTTAAGCCACGGCCGTGGGAATTAAAGCACCAGATTGGCCAAGTTACATGTTGTTTTGAAGATCGGCCACGACCGTGGCGATCTGCCATGACCGTGGCGATCTGCCACGACCGTGGTGAAGGAGACTGCCCACGACCGTGGTCCTCACCACGGCCGTGTTAAAGAAGGCGGGCCACGACCGTGTCAACAGGCCACGACCGTGGCAATTTATTATGCAATTTGGCCAAGTTACAGGTTGTTTTGAAGTTCAGTCACGACCGTGGTAAGTCGACCACGACTGTGGCGTGAGGAAAAGGCCAGGACCGTGGCGAGGTCAAGCCGGGGGGTTCTTCATCGACAACACGACCGTGGCACCCGCCACGGCCGTGCTATCCAACCCTGGCCACGACCGTGGCCGAACCCAGTTCAGGAAAAAAAATATACTTTTAAACGTCCAAACCCGACCCCCCTCCTCATTTCATCGTCTTCCACCTCCATAAAATGACCGTGGAAGCGGAAAATGGTCCCGTGCTCCCCTATTCACCACCAAATCCACCACAATCCACCTCCTTTTGATCCCCAATCCATCCCAAATCGATCCCCAACCTTCCCTCTCCCATTCCCACCGTCCAATCTCTCCCAATTGCATCTCAATCTCCATTTCCATCTCCATTCCGCCCAGCAACTCCCCTACACAAAACCTTCACAAAAACCCCTCCATTCTCGCCCAAATCCACCACTAATCACATAACCACCATCCGTACATCACTATCCTTCCGTTCCACCCATAAAACCACATCCACACCACCTTCTCCACCAAATTCGAAAATCTCCATCCTACACCACTTTCACCTCCATTTCTGCAATGAAGAAGATTGGGAAGGCTATCACAAAGGGGACGAACATCCTCACCGGAGGGAAACGGCGTACTAAAAATGCCTCCTCCGATGTGTCTGTTCCATCCCACACCCCATCACCCACCGCTTCCGCCCATCACTCCCTCCGCCGGTCGCAATCGGTGAGAGGATCACACTCCCGCTCATCCGATAGCCACCATATCACAGACGCTACCTACGAGGGGGAGGACGAAGAAGAGGAGGAGTCCGTGGGGGTCGACATGGACAACCTCATAGATGAAATCGAGCCGGTGGCTGCAAGAAGAAATCCAAAATCTAAAGCGGCGCCGTCTTCATCCAGGTTGCCTCCAAAGCCCACACCACCCCGCCACTCGACGTCTCAGGTGACGGCGAGGCGTGGTGTGCAGCCACAACCTTCCCGGCAATTGCAGAGAGACGAGGAGTAGTCGGCCCACTGGTACAATTTTGACACCAGCTCGGGGTCGCAATCCTATGTGATGGAGGAAGAACAAGATAGCGAGGAGGAAGAGGTGGAGCTGGAACCGGAAGGAGAATATGTTGTGACATTTCTGGAGGCAGACAGAGAAAGAACCCTGGGCAAAGCACAGGCGGGAGTGTCCTATGGAAGAGGACACAGACAAAAGAAGGCTCATCTCATTTACCCTGAGTGCATGACAAGGTGAATCGTCGCCTCCAGGTACGGTTGCGAGAAGACCATTGAGGATCTTGGAATCAAAGAGATAGTGGAAATGGGTTTGAAGACAATTGGGTTGTGGGGTGTTCTTTTCACACCCCAACCTACATATCCCACATTGACCCAAGAATTCTTTGCCACTCTGGAGAAGACAAAAGTGAGGGGTTGTGATGCACTCATATTTGCCATAATGGGCAACATGCACACCCTCACTTCCACTGAGTTAAATGCTATCTTCGCCTCTAGTCCTGAAGAAGCCATGAAATTAGATGACGGCTTGGTAGAGAGAGACGGCACTCTGGACTATGCATATTACTGGAAGATCTTCACGAGCAAAGAGGACTACTACGCGGGAAGATCGAAAACTACTGCTATATGTAACCCGCTAACGCGCTACGTGCAGAAGGTCTTGGCTAACACGATTGTGGGCAGATACGACAACCAAGGTAGCATTTCCCAAAAGGATATGATTGTCTTGATCGGTATGTACAAGAGGTACATTGACCTTGGAGTTCTTTTGATTGATCATATGAAGTCCATACCCTACAAGAGCACAAAACCCTTTGTCATGGGTGGGTTTGTGACTTCGATTGCACTAGCGCTGGGATACGATCTCTCGGGGGCACAAGACGCGATTGAGGTAGAATTTGTTGACCTCAATTATCTGACGTGTTCGCACACCATAAAAATGAAGGATAAAAGAATGCTTTATTTGACTACAACTGTGCAGGATTTTGAGCTAGAGCTTCCTTATCACGCAGAACCCCTTATGTCTGTGTTGGGACCTGGCGACAGGTTGAGGGAAAAATTGACGGCATGGCAGCTAGACCACCCGAGAGAGACGTATGTTAGGGGAGCCACTGCCATACAGGAAGACGTTGTAGAATCTAATGTACAAAGGCATGAGCATGAAGCATAAGAAGAACGACAGCCCCGAAGAACTAGAAGGAGGGATGAGGGGACATCCCAGCTGCAGCCACCCTCAGGAAATGCCTATGACATGGCTACCATCCAGGCACACCTTGAGAGTATTCAGAAGACCCAAGGTGACATGCAGCTTGTCCAGCAGTACATGTGGCAAGATCAATAGCAAATGCACTACCAGATCAACCATTTGTACCAATACCAACATGCCCAAGTAGCAAGAAACCCCGAATGGGGTGCAAACTTTTGGGGTGGTATAGCTGGACATCCACAGGCGTATCCTCCACCCCAGGATGACTACTGGGGGAACTACTACCAGCATCCTCCTTCCAGCTCAGCTCTAGACTCAGCTCCTCCTCTAGATCCTCTGCAGATGCCGGACCAGCCACCGCAGCCTTGATTCTTCCCCTATCTTCCCTAAGCTATAGTTTCATGCTGAGGACAACATGATTCTAAAGTTTGGGGTGGGTAGGGCGGTATGCACCACTCCTTCTCTCTTTTTGTCATTTTGATATCACCTCTGCCATCTAGTTTAGTTTTACTGATTTTGTTGCATGACATGTAGTTCATTTCTGCATTTTTGAGTAATTTTCAAAAAAATTTGCTTCTTCAGCCATGCATTGCATCTCATGTAGGTTTTTGCTAATTTTTGCATGCTTTATCTAGGATTTACTTGCTTTTTACCTAAAATTGTGTTTGAATGTGATTTAGTACAATGTGACACATTTTTGGCCAATTTTGCCCAGATTTGATGTTTCTTGTCCAAAAAGCGTGTTTTGACTCAATCTTTACCATATTGAATGAAATTGCTTATCTTTGACAAATACAAGATGATATGCTATGATGAAGTGCTATGTGGTATCAACGAGTGACTTCTTACATGCTCGTCACCTCCCTTGGGAATGTGTTGGTTTGATTGAATTATGATCCGAGCAAGCATAGAACGTTTAATGTTTGTGGAGTTACTTGATTGATATATGGATTTCATTTGGTTCATTCATGTGATGTGATATCTATGGTGAAGTGTCGGACTAATTTTCATGCAGGAGACCTTATGTGGAAGATTATGCCAAGTGACCCCTCTTTGACCCGACCACTCTTTCATCATCTTCATACCTCTCCGCCTCATAAAAAGATGCCAAAGTGCACATATTAGCCGTGGGCACCTCCAAAAGTTTGGGGTGGCCACATCTTTATCTCCCTGCTTCACTCTATCCACCATATGCCCTACGTACACCAAGGGCAAGAAAAAGAAAAGAAAAACAAAAACAAAATAAAATAAAAGGATGCTCATGTTTAAGAGCATTCAAATAAAGAAAAGATGAGTGTGTAAAAACACTCCAAGAATCTTACCACATCTCTTTCTTCCACTTTTACACCCATTGAGCTAGGAAACTTCAAACCTAGCTCACTTTATCCCTTTTCCACAGCCATGTGGGTCATTTGGCATAACTTGAAGCATAAGGTTGAAGGCATGAAGGTGAAACGACACTCCTAGTCATCGGCGATTAACATCATCATGAAACGGTCTACCCGGAACCTTATGGATGAGGTATTGATAACTTGTGCAATCCATGCATTATATGTGAAGTTCTTGTGCTCTGTGCTCCCTTCATGGTTGGTTTGTGAAAGTAGAAGAGGAGGGAAGTGATTTGCATGTACCTAGTCACCTTTGATCCCATTTAGCATTTGTCGCCCATCATATTGTATTTATCATATCTTTTGATTGTGGAAAATGGAAAAGAGATTGAGTTGGAGCATACTTGAGGACATGTTTCAAGTTTGGGGTGGTGATCCAACCCTATTCTAGGGCTGTATCTCGTGTCATTTTGTACTTTTATCACATTCAAATGCATTAGAATTACATGTTATTCTCCCCAATATGATTGTCATCGCAAATACGCTTATGGATGTTCTTTGCACTGCTTTTCAGGTACTTGGACCATGCTTAGATGGACGAGGGAGAGAGAGGGACCCAAAGAAGGCCCCAAAGTCTCCCTCAACCTACCTCCAGTCACAACTACAGAAACCCCATTTGGCGTCGGTCTTTTAACCCCATTTGGCGTCGGTTTCCAACCGACGCCTATGTGGGCGCCGCTAAAGGTCGAACATTTCGGCGTCGGTTTTTTAACCGACGCCTATTTAACCTATAGGCGTCGGTCTTTTAGTATATAACCGACGCCAAAAGGGTTCGCGCCACAGAAAACGGCGTCATCTAGGGCACTTTCTGCGTCAGTGATTTACTAAAAGACCGACGCCTATATTCCATGTAGCGTCGGTCTTTTAGTTGATAACCGACGCATAAAGTGTCCTAGATGACGCCGTTTTCTGTGGCGCGAACCCTTTTGGCGTCGGTTATATACCAAAAGACCGACGCCTAGTTTTAAATAGGCGTAGGTTCGATACGAATATCCGACGCCATTTCCAGGACTGCTTTGGCCACATCAGGCTTCGGTTATCTATAAATAGCCGACGCTGTATGTCTTTGCTGACGGTTTTCTATAAATAACCGACGCCTATTTATATAATTTTTTTTCATATCAGTTTGCAGGCCTGCTGTGGCTGGTCAGCAGGATGAGAACCTGCAGTTCAGTTTTCTGAACTACAGGTTTACGACATCCATTGATATCAGCCTACAAACAGGCCGCAAACCTGCAAAAGTCACAAAGAAAATTTCACACAAGTACATACATTCAGACATCAATTCAATTCTCACATTCACACATATAGAAACATTCAAATACATGTATTAACATTCAGAAATATTCATTTACAAAGTATCATTCATTATCGCTATCAAAATCCCAATTATATCTTACAGTTGCCACTGCTTGTATGGCTTTTGCCCATTCTTCTCTTACTTCATTTAATGCTTCCATCGTATATGGAGCATGTATATTTTTTAAGCGTTTACCTGTAGTGTTGTCAGTTTTAAACACCTGCAAAGAGAATGATGTATATATATAAGTAATAATATAAAAATAAGATAAGATTGATATATTGCATACTAACTAATGAGACTATATATATTACCTCATGTATGGTATCGATGTCCAATGTGGCATATTTGATAATCATCTGCATAAATCGCATCACATAGTATGTGCATGCCCAGCCATTGTCTTGTGTAGCACACTATAAATTGAAACATACAAAATAATACAACTAAGCACAATTCACATCAATAATATATATATTCGAGTCGGGAACTTACTTGTACGTTCTGCCAATTTATTGGCTGGTTCTTTTTCCTTGGGACCGTTCCTCCAGCCTTTTTGAATGCATCTAAACCCCTACATGTTAATATAACACAATAAATTGCCTAAGTAAATAGTAAGTTAAATAAAAGATGTTAACGGATATAAAAATGAAATATTTCTCACCAGAATAATGGCATTCTCATTACGTGTCCAATTTTAGGGTTCAATGTACTCCCCGCAGGATCTAGATAATAAACAGTGAATGTCCCGGGGACAATAACTAGTAACTCCCAATGTCTACCGCTAGAGGTAAGAAGTTAACAATTAATAACTCAAAATGCAAAATAAAAATGGAATTTTCTTAAGTCCAAATTATAAATAAAGTAAACTTACTTGACATTGAATGGAGCTATTATTATCGTCTTCTTTTGCTGACCAAAAATTGTAAAAGCATCTATATAGTATTGTTGAACATTATCAGGGTCTTTAGCTACCAAACTAATCAATGATGGAATCAAAAATCCCAAATGATCAAATGCAAATTGTTTGCAATGATCTTCGACTAAGTAGCTGCAAAACATATAGGCGTATGCATTAATATATAAGAAACCAGATCACCGGATCTTACACAAGGTATATGGATGTATAAACAAGATCTCACCTTATCCATGTCTCTATCATTGATGTATTCAGCCAATCATACATAAACAGCTCAATAATATCTTGTATAAATAAAGAGCTATCGTATGATTGACCTGCATAATCTGCATCTAAAGAAATAATTATAGGGCAATGTACATTATATGCCCGTAGCCAACATGCCATTCCCCTACAAGCAGGACCTAACGGGTATGTTAGGTCAGTTGGAACCCAATTGGGTAATGCGGGAAGTGGAAGTGGAGGCCTAGGTGCTCCTGGTGTCTTCTTTTTAACATGTACATATAATTTCAGATCAGTTGACATCATATATACACATTAACAGTCTAAATCAATGTAAATTTATCTTACAATTTCAGTCGTGTAGACGACATCTGCTTTGGGCCACAATATCACCCCGCCTTCTGCATCAGCAAGTCTATCAATATCCGGGTGGGGATATGGCAATGTAGCTTCTCTCCAATCGGGTAACACACGTATCGGGCTCACACGAACGTAGCCCTGTGGCATTGGAGTCCCGTGAAACATTGCCCCAGGAAGGGACGGGTAAGCCTGCGCCTCTGCAACAACGTAGTCTTGCATTCTTAAGCGGCATGGCTTCAATGCCTACAAATTTATGTAAAGAATATTATACATATATACATATCATCTTGAAAACATAACAACTTGAAAAGACTAACTACAATGTCATAAACAATACTTACAGCAGATGTGCTAGGCGATGGGTCTCCAGGATTACTCGTAGTCTGTGCATCAGGAGAAGAGTGGGTCACCATAGGCGTATTGGAAGCCTGAGATGCCTGCCACCGCAACAATTCTTCCTTGACCTTCTCAGCAACTACATCGTTGACCTTCTTAGCAACTAAATCCTCAACTCTCTTATTCTCCTATACATGGATAAAAGAAACATTAGCTTCTTATTAATGAATTTTCTTTTGCAGTAACATTCTAAAAAAAGAATAGGTTACCTCTTCTTGAGAAAGTCCCGCTCTGGGTTTGCGCTGGGATGGCCCAAAGAATGCTTTGATGCCAACACCAGCGCCGACACCTCTAACACGTCCAAGATGCTCTGGGTTACCCAGAGCAACTGTCAATTCATCCCTTGTGCCCTGAGGGATGAACGTGCCTTGTTTCCTCTGCTCGTGCAGCTCCCGCTAATCACCATAAACAGAAATTGGTAAGTTAACACCACAAATAATCAATATTCAAACGATTTCTCTAAGAGTTGTATTTTACCATTTTTGCAGCCGCCTCAGCAGTTACAGGCTTCTTTATTTCACCCTTCTTATTTTGCCTGCCAGCTATCCAGATATCATGGCGAGGCATGGGTGTGGCAGACTCCTGAGTAGGAGCAGACTCCTGAGTAGCCGCAGACTCCGCCTGTAGTCTTTGGCGAATGCTTGCATAGCCTTTTGGACCCATAGTGTGGTCATGCACATTCAGTGCACGCCTTGCTTTTTGTGCGTCACTGAGGGCCTAGTTAGTATGCACATTAATGATTTGGTTAGTAGCACTAAATGTTAATCTTGAATAGGTGAATACAATGTATATTAATTAAATTGGGAGTGACGCCTAATACCTTGAATTCTTCAGATTTTCTTGAAGCAACAAAATTGTCCCAATCTTCTTTGTCCAAGAAGTTCCATTGTTCAAGGGCTGACTTCTTCTTCTTATCACCCTCTTTTATGTATTCTCTGTTCAGATTTGTCCTATAATTCCTAAGCATCTTTCCAGCGCGTTGCATCACATTTTTACGATGCAACTTCTCATCCAATGCAAACAGATTCTGTAAAATAGAAATGTTATTAACTAGTATCCAAAATAGAATTGCAAATAATAGAATTTGTAATCTACAAAATAGAATTGCAAATAATAATAACTCACGCATAAATCCTTCCATATCAAGTCTTTTTTCCCTTGAGAAACTTTATGCCAATTGTCATACTTAACACCACAATGGCTCCGAGTGGTACACCCAAGATAGTTTACAAAATTATTGCGGTTCACTCCAATTGGATTTCCTCCATTATCAAACTCCAACACCAATTTGAATCCACTACCACTTAGCGCTAATAACTTCTTCAACAGAGTGATGCCCCTTTTCTTGTTAAGTGTTTGGTGTTGCGCATCAAGTTGCTCCAGTTCTTCAGTGGGTACAGGTGCATCAACCTAAAATTTGACAAAAATAAAACACACGAAATTAGCCCAATATAGAAATATAGGATATATGACATAACTAGAAGATAATGAATTTTATAGAAATACAGGATATGTTTTTAGAACTTACATTAGTATCCTCGCCATGCTCCTCATGGACAGCATGCTCATCATGGACTTCATGCTCATCATGGACATCATGCTCATCATGGTCAGCCATCTGAAAATGTCATTTAAAATGCAAACATTTAGCATTTGTATTAACTAGAAAAAGGCAAACATTTAGCATCTGAAAATGTCACCCTTCTCGCCAATCTTTTCAAAGTTCACCAAAGTGAAACCCAATTCATCCACTATAACTCCTTTGGTGTTATCAACCCAATTACATTTAAAGAGTGGAATTTTGAAATCTATGTAGTCAAACTCCCAAATGTCCTCAATGACACCGTAATATGACATTTTAGCTTCACGTGGACTCTTATCCTTTGCACTTGCAAAGTACATAGTCGACGCTTGAAGAGTGACCCCACTATTTTGGACGACACTCTTATCATCTTGGCGCTTTGTGTAATATGTGAATCCACTAATGTCAAACCCTTCATAAGACATAACATTCAGTTTTGGTTTAAAGGTGAGGCATTTGATAGTTTCTGTAATATCATTTGGTGTTTGAGATAGTTGATGTAAGACTTTATCTTCAAACCACTTAGTAAAAGTCTTATTATGCTCTCTAGAAAGCCACATTGAACTTGCTCGAGGATGTTGTCTCTTTATGAAATTGGTATGTTCCTCGATATAAACACTCACTTCATCCATATTGTGTAAAATATACAAGTGAGCTTGTTCCAACTGCTCACGGCTGATTACTTTCACCTGTGATCCCAAAATTCCTTTGCCCTCCTCAATATTCTTGTCATTATCAGGAGTGTCATTACCACTGAAAAAGTCATTGCAAAAATCCATAACCTCTCTCGCCACATAACCTTCAATAATACTCCCTTCAGGCCGATAACGGTTTCGAACATCACCTTTAAAAACGCTCATGTATCGTTCAAAGGGATACATCCAATGCAAGAAAACTGGTCCCAACATTTTCACTTCCCTAGTCAAGTGGACAACAAGATGTACCATGATATCAAAGAACGAAGGAGGGAAATACATCTCAAGCTGACATAGGGTAACAACCACTTATCTTTGCAAATTATCGAGAGTATCAGGGTCAATAACTTTGCTGCATAGACTGTTGAAAAAGAAACAAAGTCTGGTAATTGCAAACCATACATGCTTCGGCAATATAGATCGAATTGCCACGGGCAATATTTGTTGCGTTAGAGTGTGACAATCATGAGATTTAAGACCTATCAACTTCAGATCTTTCATTGATACCAATCTACGGATGTTGGATGAGTAACCATGTGGCACCTTAACATTTACTAAGCATTCACAAAAGGTTTTCTTCTCCTTTCTAGACAACGTGTAACAAGCGGGAGGTAAGTATGTTCTTTTATTACCCATTTCACGTAATTCTGTTAATTCTGACCTTATTCCCATTTCACGTAGGTCCAGTCTGGATTTTATCCCATCTTTAGTCTTACCTGGTATATTTAATAGAGTACCATGATGCTATCACAGACATTTTTCTCAACGTGCATTTCATCGATACAATGCCTGACTGTCAAAGAACTCCAATAAGGAAGATCCCAAAATATTGACTTCTTCTTGAATGAAGAATTGTCACTCCGTGTGGCCATACTACATTGTGATTTCTTACCAAATTCATTGACAATGTCTTTTACTCTTTCATAAACAACATCCCCGGGTATAGGTTTAGGTGCACTCCGTTCATCATTCCATCCATTGAATGCTTTGCGCTTCCTATGATACGGATGGAATTTTGAAAGAAACCTTCGATGACCAAGATATACAGTCTTGCCGCCATGTTTTAGTCTTATTGAATCAGTGTTTTCTTCACATATAGGACACGCTTTAGCTCCTTTGACACTATATCCAGACAAATTCCCATATGCTGGAAAGTCATTAATAGTGCAAAACAACATAGCGTGCAAACGAAATGTCTCTCTTGCTGAAGCATCATAGGTCATCACACCTTCAGCCCAAAGTTTCTTTAAGTCATCAATCAAAGGTTCAAGATAAACATCGATATCATTTCCGGGTTGTTTAGGGCCCGATATCAACAATGACAACATAACGTACTTATTTTTCATACACATCCAGGGAGGAAGATTGTATATAACAAGCATGACTGGCCAAGTGCTATGTTGGCTGCTCAATGTCCCGTACGGATTCATCCCATCTATACAAAGCCCAAGTCTTAGATTCCTATCTTCTTCACCAAAATTAGGGTACAATAGATCAATCTTCTTCCACTGTGGGGAATCAGACGCATGTCGTAGGATCCCATCATTATTTTTCTTAACATCTGCATGCCACCTCAAATTCTTCGCATCTTTCGGATTTGCAAACAAGCGTTGAAACCGTGATATTATAGGTAGATACCACAACACCTTGGTAGGAGAACCAGTTTTGGACTCCCCCGAAGTCGTCAATTTATACCGTGACGCACCACATTTTGGACAATCTTTCAAATCTACATAGTCCTTTTGAAATAATACACAATCATTCGGGCATGCGTGTATCTTCTTGGCCTCCATTCCCATTGGGCACAACATTTTCTTTACCTGGTATGTTGAGATTGGAAGCTCGTTTCCTTCAGGAAGAATTTCTTTCAACAAAGTCAACAATGAAGTGAAGCTTTTGTCGCTCCATCTATTGTTAGCTTTCAACTTATACAATCTCAACACAGCGCTAAGCTTCGTAAACTTAGCACAGCCTGTGTATAACGGTATCTCAGCATCATGCACAATGTTTGTAAAGATAGGAGGTGGATCGGTGTGCTCTACCCTACAACTATCCAGCATCGCATCAACGATGTCTGCTGGAACTGGTTCGTTCACATTTACGTCATCAGAGGCAATTTCTTCTTCCACCCAAGCACTGCTATCGACATCTACTGGTTTCGATTTTGATATCTCTCCATGCCAGTGCCATTCTGTATAGCCTTGTACAATCCCGTTGCACATGACATGACTTTTGATTTCCTCACCAGTGTTGACTTTCAAGTTGTTACCGCAATGCCTACATGGACAGTAGAACCTATCTGTAGGTTTTTTCCTATGTTCCTCGGCAAATCTAATAAACTGATCAAGACCAGATATTAACTCTGGGGTGCAACGATTACGAATGGACATCCATGATCTATCCATTCTATGATCAGAGAAAACAAGTATATATTAGGAAAACAAGTGATTGTTCATTCTAATTTATAACAATGTACAAGTAATATAAAAAACAATGATTGTTCACATTCTAGGCCAACAAACACATTTGATGTCATTCTTATATATAATAAATGTGTACCACCTATCCCATCCTTGAACACCTAATCTCACTAGTAAGTGTATAATGTGTATTGGGTTTTCAAGAAAATTTCGACAGCATTTCCCCGCTGTTCTCTAAGTACATATGTACTTAGAGAACAAACGGGGAAATGCTACCAAAATTTTCTCGAAAACTCAATACACATTATACACTTACATCCTAAGTGAGATTAGGTGTTCAAGAACAGTCCCAAACCGGGGACTATCCAAGATTTACTCCTAATGAGTCAATCTTGGACGGGTTTCTAGGCCAACAAACACAATAATAGATATCTACAATGAAGCCGGACTCCATACAAACAGTATATAATTTAGTGATTGTTCATTCTAATTTATACCGATGTACAAGTAATATAAAAAACAATGATTGTTCACATTCTAGGCCTACAAACACATTTGATGTCATTCTTATATATAATAAATGTGTACCACCTATCCCATCCTTGAACACCTAATCTCACTAGTAAGTGTATAATGTGTATTGGGTTTTCAAGAAAATTTCGGCAGCATTTCCCCGCTGTTCTCTAAGTACATATGTACTTAGAGAACAAACGGGGAAATGCTACCAAAATTTTCTCGAAAACTCAATACACATTATACACTTACATCCTAAGTGAGATTAGGTGTTCAAGAACAGTCCCAAACCGGGGACTATCCAAGATTTACTCCTAATGAGTCAATCTTGGACGGGTTTCTAGGCTAACAAACACAATAATAGATATCTACAATGAAGCCGGACTCCATACAAACAGTATATAATTTAGTGATGGTTCATTCTAATTTATACCGATGTACAAGTAATATAAAAAACAATGATTGTTCACATTTTAGGCCTACAAACACATTTGATGTCATTCTTATATATAATAAATGTGTACCACCTATCCCATCCTTGAACACCTAATCTCACTAGTAAGTGTATAATGTGTATTGGGTTTTCAAGAAAATTTCGACAGCATTTCCCCGCTGTTCTCTAAGTACATATGTACTTAGAGAACAAACGGGGAAATGCTACCAAAATTTTCTCGAAAACTCAATACACATTATACACTTACATCCTAAGTGAGATTAGGTGTTCAAGAACAGTCCCAAACCCGGGACTATCCAAGATTTACTCCTAATGAGTCAATCTTGGATGGGTTTCTAGGCCAACAAACACAATAATAGATATCTACAATGAAGTCGGACTCCATACAAACAATATATAATTTAGTGATTGTTCATTCTAATTTATACCGATGTACAAGTAATATAAAAAACAGTGATTGTTCACATTCTAGGCCTACAAACACATTTGATGTCATTCTTATATATAATAAATGTGTACCACCTATCGCATCCTTGAACACCTAATCTCACTAGTAAGTGTATAATGTGTATTGGGTTTTCAAGAAAATTTCGGCAACATTTCCCCGCTGTTCTCTAAGTACATATGTACTTAGAGAACAAACGGGGAAATGCTACCAAAATTTTCTCAAAAACTCAATACACATTATACACTTACATCCTAAGTGAGATTAGGTGTTCAAGAACAGTCCCAAACCGGGGACTATCCAAGATTTACTCCTAATGAGTCAATCTTGGACGGGTTTCTAGGCCAACAAACACAATAATAGATATCTACAATGAAGCCGGACTCCATACAAACAGTATATAATTTAGTGATTGTTCATTCTAATTTATACCGATGTACAAGTAATATAAAAAACAATGATTTTTCACATTCTAGGCCTACAAACACATTTGATGTCATTCTTATATATAATAAATGTGTACCACCTATCCCATCCTTGAACACCTAATCTCACTAGTAAGTGTATAATGTGTATTGGGTTTTCAAGAAAATTTCGGCAGCATTTCCCCGCTGTTCTCTAAGTACATATGTACTTAGAGAACAAACGGGGAAATGCTACCAAAATTTTCTCGAAAACTCAATACACATTATACACTTACATCCTAAATGAGATTAGGTGTTCAAGAACAGTCCCAAACTGGGGACTATCCAAGATTTACTCCTAATGAGTCAATCTTGGACGGGTTTCTAGGACAACAAACACAATAATAGATATCTACAATGAAGTCGGACTCCATACAAATAGTACATAATTTAGTGATTGTTCATTCTAATTAGGGCAGAAGGAAGAAATAAATCTTCTTTAGGATACAATAGACCCTTATGGATGTATTTATGGTCATAGGTACCATCATAGAACAAAAGGGGTACACTCTAGGATTTAAGATCACACTACATCATGAATTTTATACAAAATTACATGTATGTGTATATAAAAAATATATTTATAAGGAACTTCTATACATATCTAATCAACAAATCAGTAATTAACTAAGTATTCATCAATACTTACTATTAATCAGTATCTCTAATCATTAAAATCGGCAAGCAGATCAGTTATTGTAAATAACAAACTATGAATTGTTGAATTAAATTAATCACTAAAGAAATACTAACCAGTAGTATCAATCATTAATCACTAAAAGTAGCAAGGAAATCAGGAAAACTAACCAGTGCTGTAGAAACAGGACGTCGGGCGTCAGCAGGAAGAAAGGAAGGAGCTAGGGCAGGCAGGTGGGCAAGCAGGAGGGCACCAGGCGTGGCGGCGGCGCCGGTTCTCAGGCGTGGCGGCGGCGCAGCGGATGGAGCAGCAGGGCGGGCAGCAGGTGGCTGGAGCAGCAGGGCGGCGGCGCAGGCGGTTAGAGCAGCAGGCGGCGGCGGAGAAGAAACGCGCCGGAGAAGAAGGGCGCCGGAGAAGGGACGCCGGAGATGGAGCGTCGGAGAGAAGCGTCGGAGAAAACTAGCAGCAGCAACACAAAATCGCCGGAGAAATCGCCGCAACAGGGAAATAGGGTAGCAATGAAATAGAAGAAAGGGGAAGAGTCGGGCGATCGCGGGTTATAAGTTATCAAATACCGTCGGTTGTTTACAACAACCGACGCCTAAACATCTTTAGCGTCAGTTGTTTGAAAAAACCGACGTCCAATTGGACAATATTTTCATGAAATTATTTGGCGGGAACCACTTTCAGCGTCGGTTATACAAGGATAACCGACGCTGACAGTGACACTTTTCGCGCAAATTTTCATCGCACATAGGCGTCAGTTTCTACGTATATAACCGACGCTGAAAATGACACTATTTTTTTTTATCGAAATATGGATTTCGCGGGCGACTTTACGCGTCGGTTTGTTATAAACAACTAACGCTTAATACAAAGCGGTACCCGTGTCTGGCTGGTCTTCGAATATAGACGTCGGGTTGCTTGAACAACCGACGCCTTAAATGTTAGGCGTCGATTTTCCTTAATAACCGACGCCCAGAAAAGTGACACTGAATGCTATTTCTGTAGTAGTGAGTGGCCAAGACTCATCCCCGAGCAAAGACATCCTAAATTGACAAAGTTAGAAGAGAAATCAAGAAGTCGAACCTCACCACGGCCGTGGCCACAATGCCACGGTCGTGGCTTTTTTGTGCCAAACCAACAGGTTGCGACAGGGAAATCCATAGATCACTCACGACCGTGGCCTCCCAGCCACGACCGTGGCCAGTGAAGATGACACGACCATGGCCATTAGCACGGTCATGGTCAGGAGAAGACAACACGGTCGTGGCACTCTGCCACGGTCGTGGGAATTAATTTGCAAGAAGTCAGGTTGCAACAGGGAATTTGCCTCCAAGCCATGACTGTGGCCGATGCTGATCAAGACGCCCGTGGCCCCTCCCCACGGTCAGCTCCAACTCCTCCAAAACGGCTGTGTTACCCAACACGGCCGTGGTGCATGCTACCCACCACGACCGTGGCACTCCGCCACGGCCGTGGCCACCACCATCTCACCACTTTCTTCACCCCACGACCGTGTTCACCACCCCACGGTCATCCCCCACTACCCTCACCACGGCCGTGGCACACCCACCACGACCGTGGTGATCACCTATCGTATATAACTTTCCACTGCTTTCCCCATTTTGCCCCTAACTTAACCTAGTGCTTCCCCCACACCTATATATACCTAGGTGGTGGCTGGGGCACGAGGTTAACTACCTTATACCACCTCCTAGCTCCCCAAATCGCCACCCACTCCATTTCCACCTCCATTCCACTCCATTTCACCATTTCCACCACCAAAACACTAGTTTAGACTAGTTCCTACCCATAATCCCTTTCATTCTTCACCCTTGCACCTTGGAGGAGGGAGGAGGTCGACCTGCTGCTGCTGGAGAGAGGATTGACAACCACTACTTCGAGCTCCATGGCCACCTCCATCTTCTTCTTCTTCTCTCTTTTTGTATTTTCCATTTCTATGAGTAGCTAGTCCCCTTAGGTGGGCTGTTTGGGGGAAAATATGTTACTTTGATACCATGTTGGGGGAAAATGGCATGTAAACTTTGTAATTTCATTTGTTAATGATTATATTCTATTTCTATCTCATTCTCCATGGATTGCTTGTTGGTTTGTGTGTGAAATCACTTAGGAATTTAGGAAAATTGCTTGTTTGTGTGAATTTTGGGATTTGCCCCTAGGTCCAATTCTTGGATACCTAGGTTGCCTCCCATCTTCCTACATCCTACTCAATCTCCCTAAACCTAAGTGAGAGATCTAAGTATCTAGATTAGATAATTCTAGTGCAATTAGCATGGAGCCTTCTCAAGGCTAGAATGTGGGGGAATTGGGGTCCAAAACCCTAATCTCACCTCCCCATTACTACCCTCGGCCCCTAATTGCCCTAGGAATGTCTAATCTAGAAACCTAGACTTGATTAGACTCTAATTGGATTGAAACCTAACCCCTAACCCAATTGAGCCTCGTAAGGGTAGTAGGGGGTGTTAGGGACTAGTTCCCCTATACACAACCTAGCATATCCATGGCCAGTTAGTAGCTTAGGTTATTCCATTAGACTCTAACTTGTTGTTTGGTTTGGATAATCTAAATGGGATCATAATGTTCATATGTCACCCCTAACTTAAGTGATAAGTTCATACCCCTAAACAGCCCACACACCTCTTTATTGCTTAAAACCCTAGTTTTGTGCCTGCTTAGCTTAGTTAGTTCTTTTCTTGGTTAGTTAGCTTCTTGCTTTGTTCTTGCCTTGTTCATGCTAGCTTAGCTCTTTTGCTTCTCCCCTGCTTGCCTTAGTGTAACTTGCCTTTTCATACATAACTTAGTCTTTTCTTGCTTGTTTAGCCTTAATCTAGTCTAGGGTTAATGTAGGTTTCATTCTTGTCTTTAAATTGCTTTCTTATTCATCCTTAGTTAACAATCAAAATCAACCTTTAAACCCTTAACCCTAGTCTTCGCAGTAGGAACCTAGCCAAACTAATCTAGCTCTAGTGCCCCCTCTTTTCCCTGTGGATCGACCCTTTACTTGCCACCTTCCTATACTACGACACGACCCCATGCGCTTGCGGGTGTAGTGTTTTAGTAGACGTAGGTAGCTAGTTTAGGTTTATAAATTTTGAAAGCAAACTCCCATATCCCGTGCCTCCCGACCTCGTGGGTTGCACTTGTTGCAAGCCTCTAGTGGGAGCGCACCAACTATCTCTGTGGATCTTGCTAAAGTGTCAGCGGTACATGATTGGCCAGCACCAAAGATTCCTTTTGAGATTAGCAACTTCCTGGGATTGGCGGGGTATTATGACAATTCATCAAGGATTTCTCAAAGACTGCATTGCCCCTCGCCAAACTCACCTGAAAAGACAAGAAGTTTTTATGATCTGAATTGTGTGAATCTCGATTCTAGGAGTTTAAAGAGAATCTGACCACAACACCTGTGTTGACTCTACCATTAGGCAATGAAGATTTCATGATCTTCACCAACGCATCAAAGATGGGGCTTGGATGTCTGCTAGAGAAAAATAGACATGTTGTTTCTTATGCCTCTTGACAACTCAAGTCAAATGAAGTGAACTACCCAACACATGATTTAGAACCAGCTGTGATTATTCATGCCCTGAGATTTGGTGACACTATCTTTATGGAGCCACTTTTGAAGTCCTCACTATCCACAAGATCCTGAAGTACCTCCTGACTCAGAAAAACCTAAATCTAAGACAAAGACGATGGATTGAGTATATGAAAGATTATGATTTAACAATCACCTACCACCTAGGAAAGGCTAGCATAGTAGCAGATGCACTTAGTCATAAACAACTCAGATGTGTAGTTGTCTTATCTACCCAGTGGAGAGGACTAGAAGAGTTTGCTAGATGGACTCCACACCCATTAGAAGAGTGAATCTGTGTGGCTAACAGTCATATAAAACAAGACCTACTGACCGAGTTGGTAGCTGCCCAATTAGCCATCCCAAAGTTTGATAAGATGAAAAGTTTGCTAGAGAAACCTAAAACACATCTCTCAGTGGGAGTAGATGGTGGAATCCAATACAAGAGTCATGTTTGGGTTCCTAAAGATTAGCCCTTGATGACTAATATCTTGCAAGAAGCTCATGTTCTAAGTACACGGAACACTCCAACACTACCAAGATGTTTAAATACTTGAAGTGATACTTTTGGTGGCCTAGAATGAAGAGGGACATAACATCATATGTGACTAGTTATCTCATGTACCAGATGGTGAAGTTCAAACACCATCGACCTGGTGGATTACTGCAATCAATTAATATTCCCGAGTGGAATCAGGACCAATCACTATGGACTTTGTGGCGGGTCTTCCCAAGACAAAGAAAGGTCATGATGCAATATGGGTTGTGGTGGATTGCCTAACCAAGTCAGCATAGTTTCTAACCTTAAAGATCACTACCTGTAAGATCTAGCCAAACTATACATTAGAGAAATGTTTCACTTGCATGATGTCCCGAGTTCAATTATCTCATATCATGACCCTAAGTTCACATCTAAGTTGTGGAAGCAAGTGCATGAATAACTCGGTACAAGGTTAAAATTTAGCACATCCTATCATCCTCAGACTGATGGATAGTTAGAAATAACAATCCAAACTTTAGAAGACCTATTGAGAGCATGTGTACTCGATTGGTGTGGATCATGGGAGTAATACTTTCTCTTAGCTAAGTTTTGTTATAATAATAGCTACTAGGCTAGTATCGGGATGCCACCATACAAAGCTCTTTATGGGAGGTCGTGTTGGTCACTACTTCACTGGGATGATGTCAGTGAGAGGACCTTGATGAGGTCAGGTGAACTGTAGTTCTATGCTGATATAGTTGCTTTGATCAAGCAAAGGCTAAAGAGAGCCCATGGTTGACATAAGTCAAATGTTGATGTGAAGGAGACTGACTTGCACTTCAATGTGGATGAACACATGTTTCTGAAAATCTGACCTCTCTGAGCTATAGCTAAGAACATAGGAAAGTTGAGTCCTCGATATGTGAGTCCGTCTGAAATTATAGAACGGATTGGTGAAGTTTCTTATCATTTAGCATTAGCCCCTTAATATAGTATGACGCATGATGTGTACCATGTATCAAATCTAAAGCTCTATGTGAAGGATCCAAGCGATGTGATGAGCATCAAACCTATTGAACTCCAAGGGAGGCTGACATACCTTGAGTCACCTATGAAGATATTGGATACAAGGTGAAAGAGCTCAAGAATAAAAAGATAGAGATGGTAAAGGTTCTTTGGAAGCACCATGGAGAGGATGAAGCCACATGGGGGCTAAAGACAAACATGGAAAAGTCTTAACTTAAATTGTTTGTATGATTATTCAAATTTTGAGGACAATTCCTATAAAGGGGAAGGATGTTATAACCTCAGTTTCACTTTATATATTGAAATGCAATTATTTTAGTAAAAGAGACATGTTGGAAGTTTGTGTGCTTTTTTTAAAGAATGATTTTCTTTAAAAATTTCCCTTGAATGATTGGTTTTGTGATTCTACTATCTTATTAATCCATTAATGGATAAAAGGGAAAAAGAGAAAAAAAATCCATAACAAGCAAAAAGTAAAAGAATATAGATGATAACTATGCGTACTTGAGAGAATTATGTAGAATTCTCTAAAAAGAGGCATGGATGGCCACTATTAATTCTTTTTCATTTGCACATGGTTTTTAATGGAAAGAATAGCCAAAATAAAGAAAATAGAAAAGAAAGAAAGAGAAAAGGATTATTTTTGATGCCTTAAATGCATGATGTTAGAGGAAGACTTGTATATGAAGAAAAGTAGCTTTTATTATCTAATTTTGGTCCTAATCTTGGCCTATGATTAGATAAAGTCATTATAGAATTCCTCTTAAATTTGAGAGAAAAAGGAATAAAGATGTGAGAGAGGTGGATTTTACAAAAATCCCTAAAGTGTATGTATTAAAGAAAGAAAGTATTAAATGCCACAATTTCATTTCAATTAGAATTTCTTTTATTTCTTACGTGCGAGCTGAGGACCTTTGGATCTCAAATCCAACAGTGACTCCCTCATCACCTACCTAGGACAAGAAAGAAAATAGAGATACCGACATGCTAGATTTTCAAATGAATTTCTCAGCGATTTGATGAACGATTGGATCAGGAAATAGTCCAATGTTTTTGTGTGAGCTTTTCACACCTAATCACCCCGATTTTTACCTAGATTGGGGATTTCTAGAAGAATCACCCAATTCAGATAGGTGACCATTGCCAACCCCAGACTATATATAGGGGCATGATCCCTCTACAGCCCATCTAAGCGATCACAAATATCACGTTCGCTCCCTGAATGTATCTCTTCCCTCAATTGAGCAATCCATCCTATTCTTGTCCCCTTGCCTCTTCTTGTTGTCTGGACATATAATCATCTACTTGTCTTACTGAGTCCAGTGATCAGGGAAATCGAGACTATCATTGAATTCGCTAGAGCAAGCTGAAGGTGAAGGTGCTCTCAGTTCACCCGTTGGTGGTATCGTTGCCAAAGTCAACCTCGACGTTGACTGCAGAATATGGTTGTAAGAAGATGAAACTGAGGTTGAAGAAGGGAGGCAAGGAAAAGACTTTGGTTCCCTCATGTGTCCATTATGGAGGGAAGGGAAATCTGGTATTTTATAATTCTTTTCTCACTTAGTCAGCTAGATGTCCACATGAGTGGGTCGCCGACTTGGCAAGAACTGATAGGCTGACCCTGCCGAGTTGGCAAGGTGGGGCCCGAGGCTCTCTGCCCAAGTGGCAAGCCGTCATTGGCCTAAAATGCTTTAATTATATAAAAATCCTAGTAATTAGTAGGATAATTGGATAAAGGCATGTAATATATGTTTTTTCTTAGAAGAATGTAAAGAATCCAATAAAAATATGTCAAATATGCTTCTAGTTCAAAAAGTATCTAAAGATGCTATCTTTAATTTACTAATGAACTAGAACCATAAGTTCTAATTTTTGACGATTCTAATGTGTTCAATTGATGTTGATAATAAAAGATTGGTCTTTTATGGATAAAAAGAGCAACTTGGAACCTATGTACCCATAATATGATGAATTAGGGTTTCTTGGAGATTAAAGGCACAATTAATGTCAAGATTAGGGTTTGTAGCCTAAAAGAGCATGAGAAGTGATAATTAGGGTTTAGGAAGACAAAACCCTAATGAAACCTTAAGTTGACCAAAACCCTTACTTGGAACCTAATTTAGTCATTAATGGTAGATTTTGGATAAAGTAATAACATGTGGGTATTATGATTTAATTCCAGGGTAGTAGCTTGCTTGCTTATCTTTTGCTTGGACATCACCAAGTTACTTCTAAAATAAGTATGTGGATATGCCTAAGACTAAACCATCCTAGTTTTCCAATGGTTTTTTGAAGATTGCAGAAATGATTGAAATGACATGCTTGCTTGTTTATTTAATTCATGAAATATTTAAAGTGACTATGATTATCATATTATATAAGAATGAATTTCTTAACTATCTCTAATGGATGGAAGGGATACATGTGAGATGTAAGAAACATCACTATGGCGACAGGTCACTTCGGGCCAGAGGGTTATGTGAGAGAAAGGTCCACATTGAGTTGGTAGGTGATGGGGCTAAGGCCTATATATATGTTGTTGCATTCATTGTAGGGACCACACTAGAGAAAGGGTTCCCCACATGAATACTACTATGAGGGAGTTCCCATAGAGAATAAGTGAGAAGTTTGAAAGAAAATGCAACTTCAATTTTAAAATCATATTTGATGTTATGGCTGATAAATTGTTACACTTATGTGCGATTATTTTGTTTCCCCCACATACCAGTATAACGTTTTATACTGACCTGATTGTTTTGTCAGAGTTTTAGGATAATCTGCTATCTTTTCTTGAAATATAATAGAAATTGGACATCCAGAGAAGAATACATTAAACAAACAAGAAGTAATGTAATCTTGGAGGATTTAGTTAGTTTTATGTTGCAGGCCCTAGCAAATCATATTATGTAATTCCTTTGTGGAAAATTATCTTGTATAATATCTTCTCCTATTTAGTGAAATGTATTACTTATTTCTGATTATTTGATAAACCTTGATCATGTATTCATGTTAATGGCCCTTGCCCTCTCGGTCCTCTTGTATATGGGATAAAAGGGGGAGGGGTCATTACAGATAGGTAAGTACTTTGGTAGGTTGTTGGTCCCTTGTCCTTAAAGGGAAGGTTGGGTATACTTGTCCCAATAAAGGAAGGTCATTTGGTGTATGTCTTATAATGGAATATAAGTATTCAATGGCTGCAAAATCATAGACCTTGACCTCTCTAGGTAGTGGACTGACTTACTCCTAGTCTGGAGTATGGAACCACTCTACATAGCTTGTGTTCTTGTGCTTGTTCAATCTCTCTCCCCCTTGCTATGTATATTTTAGTTGCACTCAAATTCTATTTTAGCAACCCTATCTTGTGATTTAACTTGAAGGTCTAATGAATTTAGTTTAAGTGCTTTTACCTCTATTCACCCCCCTCTAGAGCCCATCCAAGATCCAACAACATTTTCCTTGGGGGATTCATAAACAAGGCTTGTTGAGATCTAATGAGCATTTTTATCTAGAATGTTTGAGAAGTGTATCCAGGAGTTCAAAATATCATTATATGGCTCATATTGACAATTTTCTTTTAGAATGCAATTTTTTTGTAAGTCACATGTTCAGAGGAAATAGTACTATGCTTGGTTTTTTCTTTCAAAAACAATTTGTGATGTGGTACTTAGCCTTAATTTAAGGAATCCTAAAGAGTTTAAAAAATAAGATATGCTCATGTGGTTGCTATATCTAGTCATTAGATTAGACAATACCAAATACACCAAAGTTAATGTCATAATCTTCCTAAATCATAGATGAGATCCGCTATATATAGAAATACTAAGGAGTTTCTCATGTTATAGTTCTATGTATGGATCAAGGTTCTATAATTTTGATTGTGGGAGGGGAAGACTTCTGAAAGGAAAGGAGACATGAACAATATAGATCAAGTAAGACTCTACACCAACACACAATGGGACCTCCCTAACCATCTCAAAGTGTTGTGAACAAGATGCTAGAGCTCTTGGAAGGAATTCCTGCAAATACAATGGAATGATTTTTCATTAAGTTGGCCACATAGGAAGAAACCTCACAACCAAAACTCCTAGATATCAATCCCAACATGATTCTAGGGGAAAGAACGAAGGACCAAGTGGAGAAAGAAAAGAACTTACTATTCTCAGTCAATGACATCTTAGAGACTACGATATTCTATAAAAAGGAATGAGTGTTTTTTTGCATTAATAATAAAGGATTATTCCGAAGTTTGGTAATACAACTTCACTAATACCCACCCCTAAGGAGATGTAACTGGAATGAATTACATGATTTATTTATGAATACATACATCCTTCTGACTACACTCATTAGGAAGGATAAGGAATTGAGTGTCATCAATAAAGTAGGAGATTCAGTAACCAACTACCTTTACCACTTCACCCTTCTAGAGACATACACCATTGGCCTAAATAAACATAGGAAGAGTTAGGCCTTCACTTATGACATCATCAAGTTCTTCAATGACTTCTTGAAGCTGACACACAAATATTGGGTATGCAAACACAAGTGTACGATCATCAAGTAAAAAAGGGATTTGAGTCCCAAATTGTCAAACATCAATGAGTTAATCCACTAGAAACTTCATGTCAACCTTCCCTTTCTTTAGTCTATCAAGGAAAGGAACTCCCTCCACATATTTTCATAGACATGGAGGAGTGTATGTGTCTTTGGGAATCTTATCCCCAAGCTTACTATAGGCACAATCATCTCTAGATTCTCTATGAGCTGAGATTGGAACTCAATTCTAGCATCTCCTTCACATCTAAGGCAATTTTGGGTTTTAATACCTCTTGATTGTTTGATGAAAATTTCTTAAAGATATAATATTATCTGGAAATATAATTTTTTAGAAAGAAACCTCCTCCTACAAAGTCAAACACAGTCCTCTACAATATGCGACGTAAGGCCCCTGACCTGGGTTAATTCATAAACATGCTTGTTTGTTTTAATTTGGTAGATTATTGGTAAATTATTGTGGCACTTATGATGAAGACTGCATGGCAGTTCCTTAATAACTCGCCATCCCAGTGGGTGGCGGTCATGCAGAATGAATATATGCATTGTGATATAATGTCAAAGGCGCCTAGCTCCTCGGTATGGTCTTTCATCAAGGGTCATCTTTCTAAACTTCAAGCTATATGTCACAAGACCGTAAACTCTGGCTCTAGCACTAATGTATGGAGGGATAAATGGCTATTCAACAAATCTATTCTAGACATTGACCACATCACCACTGTGCCTGAAGACCTCAAAGACTTCAATGTGCATTGTATGTCATTGCCCTCAGGTGCGTGGGATTGGGAGTTCATCTGAGAATATCTTCCCACAAAATCATGGCCTATGATCGAGCATACCAGCGTTCCCAGTGAGGATGCTAGATCAGATACATGGTCCTGGCCTCTACATCCCACAGGAGAGCTTTCAGCTAGTACGACGTACACCTGGTTAAGAGGACTTCACGCCCCAATCATTTCTGATAATTGGACGGCTGTTTGGTCACTCCTGCTCCCAATGAAACAACGTACTTTCATATGACTCCTTAAGCATCGTGCCCTACTCACTAGTGTGGAGAAGACGTGTCAGCACATTATCAGCGATGGTACATGCCCGGTCTGTATGAAGGAATAGGATACCTTGACCCACTGTTTACGAGACTGCCCAACAAGCTTGGCAGTATGGTAGCTTCTCAAGATGGATCACTCTTTCTTTATGTTGGCTACTGATGATTGGATAAATCACATCATCCATGGCAAGGACACGACTGAAGCTGTTACGTTGCGTTGTGTCGGGTGTTTCTCCATCTGGCATGCATGCAATGATCATCAACATGGAGGCAGGCATCTTCCTCCCACTGTACTGGCTTCCCTTATCTGAGAAAGAACCAAGAACATCCTTTCTGTGCACATGAGCAGTGCTCCCACCCCTGTTGTTGAGGATCGTCTTGCCATTCGTCCCGAGCTGCACCGTCAACTTGTCTTTGTCGATGTATCCTTTCAACAACATACTTTCAAGATGGGTATTGGCATGCATGCTACTGACAATGGAGTTTGTCTCCTAAGCTCCTACCTTCATGGATATGCTACATCTATGTTGGAGGCGGAAATCATGGGCATCATCCATGCTATGCGGACCTACATCGACAAGGAGTGGAATTCCCCAATCATCTTATCCGATTCATCTTCAGCCATTAATCTACTACAACATGCCTCTTTACCTGCTTGCAGACTTCAGCCACTGAGAAGAGAGTAATGCCACACCCCCCTCTCACTGCCAGACCTCCAGCTTAGGTTCATCAACCGGAAGCATAACCATGTGGCAGACGCTTTTGCAAAACACTCTATGTACTCTTTTTCCCAGTTTAGTTTCTCCTCTGGAAAACCAGACTGGCTACTAAAAGATGTTAACATTCAACCTCATTTGATCTGGCCCGTAATAGAGAACGGGATGAATAAAAGTTAATCTCTATCCTTTAATAAAAAAAATATTATGCTTAATACTAGTTGGTAGATCTATGTATGAAATTTTAACCAATTTGGACTTTGTTTTCTCAAGTTCTATAATTTTATGTTCGTTTGAGGGATTATGTGCAATTTACTCATTCTGATGGGTCTGGATACCATATTTATACATGTATATTTTAAAATAGTTTTTCTTGATAATATGGTAGAATTTAATCTTAGTTTTATTTTTTAACCTTGTTGTATAAGGTATTGATTCCTTATAATAGACTAGTATGGTGGTAATGGTAAGTGCACTTAGTGATGCCTATTTATCTTCACAACTTGATAATTGTTTTGTATATTGACAAACCAGTGGTTGTTATTGTTCACAAAATGATGGAAGTTTTGCATGTTCAAAAATTGATGGTTGTTCTACATGTTTACAAATCAATGGTTGTTTTGCATCTTCAAAAACGGATGGTTGTTCTGCTTGTTCACAAACCACTAGAAAATGTGCATGTTCACAAAGTGATGGCTGTTATGCACATTCATAAATTTACATTTTTATGCGACTTCATGAACTGATGGTTGTTTTGCACATTACAAATCGATGGTTGTTCTGCACATTCACGAACTTATGGTTGTTCTTTATGTTAAAAAATCGATGGTTGTTCAACACATTCACAAACCAACGATTATTCTAGTGGTTGCAAAACAATGAAAGTTTTGGATGGTAATAGAATTATTTTTTCATTAGTTGTCAATTGATAGAGGTTCCAGGCACACAAAATGATGGAAGTATTGGACCTTTGATAGATAGAAACACTACCCTTTGACATTCTTTCTTCCATCCTACCTATACATACCCCTCCCCACTCCCATCTAATGAAGATTTTACCAAACTTATCTCTATTTCTATATACCAACAAGAAATCATTGATAGATGATGGGAAGGCCTCGAAGAGATGATACCTTGCAAGATCGTGGATGTGTGTTGGTGCATGCCTTAAATCTAGCCTCCTTAGAACATATCTAAGCCTTCTAACCTAGTTACTACTCTCTACTTGTAAGATCTTATCTCTTAAACTCTTTTTATTGATGTTTCACCATTCTATCTTCTACAATGGATAAGAACCATGGTGCTTCAAGATGAAACTGATGCATATGGTTAAAAAAAACCCATTTTTGTATACCTTTTGTTCTAGACCCACCTTGTTCTTCAGGAAAGGAGCTTTCTTGAAGTTTTTAGAGGAAAATCTCGAAACTTTGCTTCTATTTTTTGTGGATCCTTGATGTGTTTATGTTTTTGTTCACCTTGAGGCAAGTGATATAACTTTTGATGCATTTCTTGCCTATTTGTTACATGCATAACAAGAATTTGGCTCTAAAAGTCCCTTTTGTTCTAAAATATGATCTTTTATGGATTGTTTGGTGTGAGTAAGATGGAGATACAAAATTTTCATATATTCTTAAATATAGAAATATGTTTTATGCTATGAGTTAAATAACCTCCTTAAACATGCATGGAATAAATTCGAAATACATGTGCACATGCTACTAAAATTTCATATTTATGGTATTCTTATACCATATGATGTGAAACAGACCTATACACATTTCCTTACTATTTGAATAATGTTCTATAGTGATTTTAGGACTTTCTAAAACTATAATACTACTGAACTTTGGTTGAATGAAATCATGATAGTAAAGACAACTCATCTGTTCTAGGTTTTAGCCTTTCTATACCTGAATCTTAACTTTTGCATCCGTTGAAATTTTTAAGTTGAAATTTTGGATGCTATTTTATATTCACTTATAAGGTTACAACACAATATCAGATTCTAATGAGATTACTTCAAGGAGTTATCTCTGTTATGGTCTTAATGACAAATTAGACTTTCATGTATTGGGCTAATGAGATTCCTTTAGGAAGATATCACTATTGTAGTCTTAGTGATAAATTGGGATTTCATGTGCCCTAAATAATGGTTTGGTCCTCTTTATGGCCAAAGATGATTAGATATACCATGTTTTAGTAACTTGAAAACTATTTTATACGTGTTATACCTTTAGAGGTCACAACACATGTTTTATTTCATAAATACGTCTAAGTTCCTTGTATGTAATTTGATTTGTGATGTCAAAAACTATGAAACTAACCTAATTAATCAGGTTTAATCCTAATAATGTAGTGTCTTGTGACCATATAACTATCATAGTGTTAGAACTTGTTGGATAACAAACCAAGTAATCTTTGTAGCAATTATAATTGTGAGAAGGATCTCAAAGCCATATACTAATGAGCATATACTAGTGTAGAGAGGGTTTATCTCTGTCATCCAGATTTGAAGGTTATAGAGATAAGTTGAGTCTCTTTCTCAGATTTTATATGATTGAGAGCGGTTGAGTTCACAACTCATATTTGAGGGCTACATACTCTAGTTTTTACTGCTATATCCTGTGTACCTAGGATGGACCTAGTTTTTTTGTGGAATGGTCGTTGTGCCGCTACGGGTAGGCCGAGTCATTGTGCCACTATAGTTTTTAGTCATACTGACCGAGGATAAGAGATATTTAGGATTTTTGTCATCTTAGATCTTATATGGGGCTGATTGCAACTTCATAGTTTTCATCTAGTAGTTTGAGTGGTACACATCAAACTACCTTGGGATTAATACAATGTGTAATTCTTCCATGTAGTACAACTATTTAAGGATATTTGATGAATCACATTGTATGATGATTATTGCTTTTCTATTATGCTAATATTATATGTGATTCTTATCTTCACATGTTCAATTATATGCATTTGTACCCTTATTTATACATGTTCTATATGTAGTCTCTTATTAGTTCACTAACTTGTTATATTATCTTCTTTAATTGATTATATTTACATAATCTTCTAGTAAGCAATAAATCTAATAAGCTTTTCTATCATATTACTGGGATTTGGGGTCTCACCCCATGGGTTTCTACATCTATTAGGTGACCAATATTGTGGTCAAACCTTTGGTACCTAGGAGCCTCAATTCAGAGACCAGTAGAGATGAGAGGTTGGTGTGGTCTTGGTTAGAGTCCTAGATTCGTCCATGTACTCTCAGGTCCAGACAGAGGGGATTTGTATATGATGTATATCAACTCTTTTTTGTTTGTATGCTATGAACAATATATATGTTGTAATTATCTACCAATGTTTGTTATATACAGTTTGTGGTTGAGGCCTCAAAATTCTTATAAAGTTACCTGATATAGATACATGTGAAGTTTGGACCTTTGTCTAAGTATTCATATAGAATGTCCAACATTTTTTATTTGATTTTAATTCTAACCTTTTTGGTAATATGGTTAATTGGTGTTTGATCAATATTTTGAGTGTTTGATCGATATTTTGATTTTGAGAAATCTCATTTTGTATAGAAGGTTGTCACATTTGGTGGTATCAAAACCTTAGGTTCATTGAGTCTAGAAGGACATATGACTTAGGCGTTATCTTTGTTCTTACATATCTTACATATGTAACCATGATTTATGGTTATGCATATATGTTTGGAGAACATTAAGAACACGCTAATAGTCATTTTGTAAAACATGCAAGTGGTAGTAGGAGGTAGGTACTGTAAGACCCCTGACCTATGTTTTGGACTAACACTATTTGATTTGACTTTATTAAGTTCTTAGAACCTTTCTCTAATACTTTGAGATGTTTTTAGAAAGCTTAAGTTTCCAATTTGACCTTGTTTGGATGATGTTTGTGCTTTTTGTGCTTGTTTTTGGTCAAATTGGAATTTACCCATTTGTGAGGGGTATCTTGCAATTTTCCACCTCTAGAGTGTTCCTTCTCTCTCTTTGAGAGAGAGTGTGGTGTTTGGGGTACCTTGGTTGAGACTTGCATGAGTGTTGACATCATGGTGCTGTTTTGCCAATGGTGTTACACACTACGCAACTAGAGTTTGAATAGATGCAACCCCACGAGTAAACAACACACGAGGGGATCACTTTCAAAATTTATAAAGACCTAGACCTACACACCTACTTCTACTAAAAAACTACACCTGCAAACACACATGGTCGTGTCATAGTATAGGAGGGCGACAAGTATAGGGTCGATCACAGGGAGAAAAGGGGGCACTAGAGCTAGGTTAGTTTTTGGGCTAGGTTCGTATTGCGGAGTCTAGGGTTGAAGGGTATAAAGGTTGTTTTAATTGATTACACTAAATATGAGCAAGAAAGCAATTAAAGGAAAGAAAACAAGAATAAAACCTAAGTTAACGCTAGACAGTTAATTCTACTGAGCAAGAAAAGACGAGGCAAGGCAAGAAAGAGAAGAAGTTATGCTAAGGCAAGAAAGGAGAAGTCTACACTACACTGAGATAGCAAATAGGGAAAAAGAGAAATTAAATATCTTCAATAACAAGGCAAGAAGCTAACTAAGTAAGTAAAGAGCTAACTAAGCTAACACTAGCTAAGTAAGAAGGCAATTAGGGTTTTAAAGCAATGAAGGGAAATGTAGGCTATTTGGGGGATGCACTTATCAATTAGGTTGGGGGTGGCATGTTAACATTATGGTTTCATTTAGATTATCAAACCAAACAACAAGCTAGAGTCTAAACGAATTGCCCTAGACTACTAACTAGCCATGGACAGGATAGGTTGTGTATAGGGGAACTAGTCCCTAACACCCCCTACTACCCATTCAAGGCTCAATTGGGTTAGGGTTTAGGTGCAATTCAATTAGAGTCTAAACAAGCCTAGGTTTCTAGGTTAGATGATCTTAGGGTGATTAGGGGCTGAGAGTAGTATTGGGAGTGGAAGTGATATTTTAGGCCTCAATTCACCCACATTCTAGCCTCGAGAAAGCTCCATGCTAAGCACACTAAATTCATCTAAACTAGATACTTAGATCTCTCAACTAGGGTTAGGATAATTGATTAGACTGTAGGAGGATGGGTAGCTAAATAGGGATCTGAGAACTGGACCTAGGAGAAAATCTCAAAATTTACACACACAAGCAATTTCCCTAAATTCCTAGGTGATTTCAAGCATAAATCAACAAGAAAATTATGAAGAGTGAGATATAAATAGAACATAATCATTAGCAAACGAAATTAGAATGTTTACATATCATTTCCCCCCAACATGGTATCAAAGTAACATTTTTGACCCCAAACAACCCACCTAAGGGGTCTAGATACTCATGGAAATGCAAAATACAAAAAAGGGAGGAGGTAGAAGAAGCCATAGATCTCAGTGTAGATGGAGCAATCCTCCACTTCAGCTACTGTAGGACATCCTCCTCCTTATTCTAAGGTGAACGAGCATGATATGATGGTGGAATAGGGTCAAAACACTAGGAAACTAGGGTTTTTGTGGTGCAAATGGTGAAATGGAGTAGAATGGAGGTGGAAATGGAGTGGGATGAGTGGAATGTGAAAATGGGGAGCTAGGAGGGGGTAGAAGGTAGCTAACCTTGTGCTCCAGCAGCCACCTAGGTATATATAGGTGTGGGGGAAGCAATAGGTCAAGTAGGGGTAAAGTGGGAAATGTAGTGCAAAAGTAGCTAGGTTTTTGTGAGTAGCACGATTGTGGTGGTCACCATGGCCATGGTGGGAAGGGATGAGAATAGTCATGGTGGTGTGGAATGACCGTGGTGAGAAATGGGAAAAAATCACATTAACTTGGTCAAAATTGTACATGAAGTAGCATGGTCTTTGTGGTCACCATGACTGTGGTGGGGCTAGGGTAGCATGACTGTGGTTTCCACCACAGCCATGGTGGCTTGGATCACTCTGCCCGTTCTTAGATCCATGACCATTTTGCTTCAGCTGTCACACAGTTGTGCTAGGTGGCATGGTTGTTCTGGGTCAGTCCACCACAACCATTCTGAGTGGCACGCCCGTGGTGATTACTACTTTGCTTCAATGTGACTTTCGACTTTGGATGAGCCAACATGGCCATTCTGAGGTACCACAACCATGGTGATATTTGTTGCAACACTTTGACTTGATCTTTTTTTCATTCTTGGACACCTTTGCTTCAATAGAGCTTTGGCCACTAGGGGTAGGTTGAGGGAGCCTCAGACTTCACTTTAGGCCTCTCCAAGGGTAGAGAAACCCTAAGATCACTCCTTCACTCTCTCTCTTCCATCAGGCATGGTCTAAATGCCTAAAAAACATGCAAATAATGTCCATAAGTGCATTTTATAAAAATATGCATATTAGGGGAAATAACATGCAATCTAATAGGTATAGATGTAATTGAAATGCAATATGAAACAAGATGAAGCCCTAAAATATGGTTGAATCACATCACCATAGGTGATTAGGGTTTCTAGGGTTTTCTTGGTTTCAACCCACATGTACCTTGATGGTTCTTCTCAACCTTGTCTCAACCATGTGATCTGTTCTTGGTGTGTCTCGACCGAGATACCTTCCTTGGGTGTGTTTTGTCTTGACCATGGTGGTTGGGTCAAGATAGTTTGTCTTCTTGTGAGGTGTGTCTTGACCAAGTTTGTTTTTGATCTTTTGTCTCGACCAAGACATGTGCTTGAGATTTATTTCAACCTCCCTTGGAGTGTCTCGACTGAAACCATGTGTTGGGGTGGTCGAGACCAAACATAGGTTTTATTACCATCTCGTGCATGTATGTTTTAAGAGATTTCATGTTGGTTTCTTGGGTAGACAAGTGTCCCTTTGGTGCCTTAGGGTGTTGCACCTCATCTTCACCCTACTTCCCTCCTCCTTTTCTATATAACCCCTCTCCTCTCCATGCAAGTGACCATTTCGGCCATCTTTCTTCCTCCTTCTCGTTTGCTCATCCTTGGAGCTTGGTGTAGCAAGGAGAGTTGATTTTGGATCTCTTGGTGGTCGAGATCCTTTTCATGTGGCGATCCTTGGTCATCTTCAACCTAGGTAAATGCTTACCTTTCTTTTGTGACATTTTCCTTGGATCTTATGCCTCATATTGTTCCCTTTTCTCGGCCTTAGACCATGTATTGACATGGTGGTCATTCTTGATAGTAAACTCCTCATCACAAGGATCATAGGACATGTTTTTACAAGGCGACACCCAAGTGAGAGGAAGCTTCTTCTCTCTCTCCCCTGTTCTTTCCTTTGTTTGGCCTAGAGTTATTTTTTCCTCTTTTCTTGAACAATCTTTGACGTTGGTGTCTTCTTCTTCTTGAGGTGTTCTTGTAGCCTAAAGTGGAGCTTTTGGTTGAGCTTCATCATCCTTAGTGACCGTGTGCTTGGATCTTGTGATCCCCGGAGTTGATCTTCCTTAAGATGGGTGATATAACCCTTAACCATCTCTATTATTGCACTTTATTTGCTTGGATACAGTTGTTTCTCTCTCTTAAACTTAGCCCTATTATGCTAGTAAATGATACCATGCACTAGACATTAGGTGATGGTGGTTATCATGTTTAGTTTGCTTGCAATCTGAAACCCTAATTTCTATGCGCATGTTTTCTAAGTGATTTTAAAATGATGATCTTGCTTCCATCTTGAGCTTTGGTTTTGTCACCATGTCCTAAGCTTTGGCCTTGATGTTTTCCTTGATGTTTTGGATGTTTTCCTCACATGTTGAGGCTCAACGTTCCCTCTTCGAAGTGGTTCTTGTTTGTTGATCTTGTGATGGTTGTCCAAGGGCTAGATGATCATGATCACTCGAGTGATGATCTTGGTGACACCTATTTTTCATGTCGTCACCTTTGTTTCAGTTAAGACAACCTTTGCTTTGGATCGAGACACACACCTTGTGATGTGTTTGAGACCCTTGGTGTTGTTTTGGGTCAAGACATACCCCCTTGTTTAGGCATCAACTCACTTTGGTTGTTGATTTGGTCGCAACAATTTTGGCTGAGACACTACGTTGTGTTTAGGTCTGTTGCGGCCGTGATTCTGCATTGGGTTGCTGGTTGTGACACTTTGTCTTGGTCACGATTGAAGAACCTTGATGTGTGGTTAGTCATGCTTTTGTTTGATCTTGGTCGAGACATGCAACCTGGCCTTGGTATTTATCGAAACAGTGGGTGTCACGGTCGCGACGTTGCCCTTGGTCACAGCCATGACGTTGCCTTGTGCTACATTTATGACGTCTTCTTAGGTTGGTCAAAATGTTATTCTTTCAAGGAGTTGGTTTGCAACATTGTTTTTGTTTGGCGTCGTGACGCCTGCCTTGTAGGTGGGTCAAGATGGGTTGTTGCCTTGAGGGGTCGAGACCATGGTTTGTGTTGTGGTCGAGACCTGATCTTGTCTTGATCGACACATGCTTGCATGGTGATCGAGACACATGGTGTCTCGATTATGACTAGGGTGGTGTGTCTCGGTTGAGACACACCTACTTTGTGTGTGGTTTTAAGATGCATATACGTGTGATGGTGGGTCATAACACATGCATGGACACTTAGTGACACTTGTGTGTGAGTAAGCAAGTAATGAATCATACATAGTGTTGTTTGGATGATTGTTTAATCAAACCCAATCATGTTCCTTAACCCTATTATGTTCTAAGAAAGTGGGAGGTTGTAAACCTAGGGTTTTGGTGATTGAACACAATTATAAGACCCTAATTGGCCATGTATGGTGCCCTAATCCTAATGTTGGGGCCATGTGATGTGTTTCCTTTCTCTCTCTTGAGGTGGTCATCATATTATGATGTTTTCTCTCTCTTGTTTGTCAAACACTGACCATGGAGGTGAAATAGATGCCATGGCTTGTGTATGTTGTGGTGATGATCATGTGATATAGAGTGGTGATTATGCATATTGTTGAGGCATAATGTGATGATGATGTAAATGTAGGGTTTATGTGATTGGGTCCTATTGGAGATGTCATGATGCCTATTGTGAGGTGATAACCTGTAGTGATTTGATCGAGGGATTGATACTCCCCAGTGATGTGACATTGATGGTGGCCTTGTGAATGGAAATTCTACATGAATCATGTGGTTATAGTGTGACAAGTTCACACCTTATACATTTTATATCTCATGAAGTTGTCCTATACCCTTATTCTTGTAGAGTTTGTTATGGATTTATATGTTGCAACTTGATTGATGCTAAAAGTCACCCAATGGCTTAACTAATCAAGTGAAACCTAATCATGTAGTTGCCATGTGCCATAGATCCATTCCAGTGTCAGCTTTATTGCTGGATTGGTGAAACGAGTTTAGCTAAGAGCACATATTTTTGAATATGTGAGGGTGCAAGTTGAGTATCTACTTGCGTCCACAATTACAAGGTGTGAGATGGTCATGCATGAGCCGATCTCCTTGTGATATGGATGGCCATGTGTGAGCCAATCCTTCTTTTTAAGAATGACCATGTGTGAGCCTATTCTTCTAGCGTCGTTACCTATATCGAGGTGGGCTAGGTGTTTATATATGGACGGTCATGCGAGAGCTGATCATTTTGTTGACTATATGTCACTTTTCACAGTTGACTGATATGTCTATGTGATGTTCTCTTGTGCTGACCAAGAGGTGTTTGAGAGGTTGTGGATTCTGACTCTTCCATTGACCTTGTATGGTACTGATTTCGAGTTAGAAGTGGTCAGTTGGATTTGGGTGGTATGACTCAAATTCTTAGGGCATTTATAAAAGATGTAATATAGCTATGTGGTATACTTGCATAGGGTCAAATGTGAACAACATTGGTTGAACCCTTGCCTTGCTTTTGTATAGTTTAGTTGATAGAAGATATACATGTTCTTCATATTCCTTCTTAAATTATAAGATGGTCTACAATCCTGTTGCATTTTCTTAAACTACTATAATAGTATTATCTACTTATCCTAATGTAGATTTACTATCTACTCTTCTTTACCTTTATCTGTGTTTTAGTAGCGTTGGCGGAGAGTTATATCTCTCACTGGGATGTTTGGTATCACCCTGTGGGTTTCCAAATATTTTAGGTGTCGTGCACGAAGAGGTAGAGGTCATGTAGATGAGGAAGAGCAGTAACAAGAACAGTAGTCAATAAGGTTGGATGTGCTGGTAGTCTTTTGGTATTAGAGTCCTAGAATCGTCCCTATGCACTCAGGTTCTTGAGGTGTTTTTGAGGTGTTTTGTGGTTATGTTATCATTACGAGGTTTTTAGCCTGTGTGTCATGGTTGTATAGATATTCCATGTGTATATGTATATATGTGGAACATGTGTCTCATGTAACATGTTGATGACATGAATGATAAGTACATTGACGTAAGCACCTTGTGATATTATATATAATGCATGTGACATGCTTGTGTGCTTATATATGATAAGTTTTTCTTATGGTGCTTTTGCGAATCAGTTTTAATTTCTTGTGTTCTCTGGCAATCCTTGTGTTTAGTGTTAATTCTGTGCTTTGGTTTGAGTTATCTCATTTGTGGCACATCAGGGCGTCACATGTACTAGAAGAAGGCGTCTGTGAGTTGGGTCAGAACAAACCGTCTCACATCATTTTGATGATGCAACCTCAGCTCCCCCAACCTTACAATCTATGTTTGGGAAGATAATGGCATCACCATCTAGGGAACCTTCCTAAATGTTGAGTCACAAGGTCCAGTGAAGACTAGCCATTGAGTATGTAGGAACAACAAACCTGGCAGACACGAATATGTGGCTCTTGGAACTGTAGATGTGTTTCATATCTTGGATATCACTGAGAAGGACAAGGTTAAGAATTCTATACACCTTTTGAAGGGTAGAGTTGGCCACTAGTGGGCCATTGAAGAAGAGAAGAGACCAAGTGAATTGACTAGTTGTGATGAGTTTTGGTGGGAGTTGTGAGACATTACTTTCTTTAGTCGTATCCGGACTAGAAGATGGCCTAGTTTGAGCGATTGCACCGAGGATCATGATCTATGAATGACTATGAGGTGAATTTTATGGAGTGGTTGAGGATTTTTCCTCACATAGGGAGGATGGATAATGAAAGGATTAGAAGGTTTGGAAGGGCTTGAATGCCAAGTTGGCACAACTGACATCATTGAAGATGTACGAGAAGTTTTCTACCTTTATGATGTATTTAGGAGGATAGAGAGGACAACGGTGAGAGAATAGAGAGGATAATAGTGAACCTACAAGACAACAATGTGAGGAAGAGGTCAACTCAGTTTCAAGGACAGTGGTCATTTAGTTACAATAAGTAGAGGTTTTCTACACCACAACAACAATAGTAGTATCCGTAGTCACATAATAGTTTGGTAGTTTTTAAGAAAACAAGTACAATCATATTGGTATCCTATGAAAGGGATAAGTCATAGTTTTCATCCAGTTGAGGTGAGCAGTTTTAGATCGAGGTATGTGACATGGAAGCCTAGGATGTTGAATGATACACAGACTTGCTTCAAGTGTGGACAAGTTGGGCATGTCTAGTGGCCTTTCTCTCAGAGGAACAAGGAAGAACAGTAGCCAAGGCAAATCCAAAATGGCTTCCAACAGTTGTATAATATTTGTGGTGGAAAAGGACATGGCCAAACATCTCAGGCAAGGTCTTATAGACCAACATGTAGAGGATAAGTTCAGGGACATCAACAAGAAATGACTAGTTTCAATGCTATGAGTTAGTCATAAGGAGTAGTCAACCCAAAGCCGTGATAGTAAGATGGAACTTTTTAATTTGCATTGGTTTGCATTTGTATATTTATTTATTTTGGTTTACCTGGGTGCGACACACTTGTTTATCACTAGAAAGGTGATAATCAGTTATAACTTGCCTATTTGAAGTAGAAGAAATAATCTGTTGTTAGAAGCCACTTTAGTTGGTTGTGGTGTCTTGCAGGAGGTGTGTCTGTGTTGCATTATTTATTTTCAAGATGTAACATTTGAGTGGATGTTATGCCTCTTGATATGCATGGATTCAATGTAATCTTAGGGATGAATACCTTGTAGTAGCACATGGTTGTTTTGGACTATGGTACCAAGGTTGCAAAATTTTAGGATGGAAATATCTCTTGTACCTTCCAAGGTGATAAGAAGATTATCCTTACACATCTAGTGTAGGAAATAATAGCAGAGAAGTTCATGAGACAAGGATGTGAATATTTCTTGGCACGTGGTAGATACCAAGGTGCGGAGTCATATCATCCAAGATGTACATATGGTTCATGAGTTTGAGGATGATTTCCCGTATGAGATTCTTAGTATTCCACACCTAAGAGATATTGCTTTTGAAAGCAATCTAAATCCTGGTACACAACCCATAGCACATACACCTCATAAGATAAATCTATATGAGATGAAGGAGTTGAAGAAGTAGTTGCATGAGTTGCTAGAAAAGGGTTTTATGCGGCCGAGCATGTCCCCTTAGGGTGCTTCAATGTTATTTGTGAAGAACAAGGATTGTTCAATGAGGCTTTTCATAGAATACCTATAGTTGAACAAGTTTACTATGAAGAACACATATTCATTGTCGAGGATAGATGCCTCGTTTGATTACTTGAAATGTGCCATAGTGTTTTACATAATAGATTTGAGGTGAGGGTATCACCAGTTGAGGAACAAGGTAGATGATATACCTAAGACAAATTTTAGGACTAGGTGTGGTCATTATGAGTTTGTGATTATGTTGTTTGGGTTAAACAATGCACCAACAACGTTTATGGATATGATGAATAGAGTTTTGAGACCATACCTTGACCTATTCATGCACCTATTCATAGATGATATCTTGATATACTCCAGAGCCAGACAACAACATGAACAACATCCTTGTTATGCTTTGGAGTTATTGAGGAAACATAGCTTATATGCTAAGTTCAACAAGTGTGAGTCTTGGATGGATGATGTATCTTTTTTTAGTCATGTCATGTCTATAGAGGGTGTTGGTGTAGACCCTAAGAAGTTGGAGTCAATGTTGGATTGGTAGTAGCCAAGACATTGACAGAGGTTCAAATCTTACTATGTTTATCTAGTTACTACATGAGGTTTATCAAGAACTTCATGCAGTAGTTTATTTTTTCAGGCTACTAAGAAGGGTGCATCTTTTGTTTGGGATGAGAAATGTTAGTGTCCTTTTCAATTGTTAAAGGACCACTAGAGCCTAGGAAAGGCTACATGAGTTTCTATGATGCTTCAAGGCATGGGTTAGGATGTGAGTTGATCTAAAACAAGAACATGGTTTCATTTGCTTCTCAATAGCTTGAGAAATATGAGGAGAACTACCTAACTCATGATCTAGAGTTAGAGATGTGGTTCTTGTTTTGAAGATTTGGAGACACTATCTATGTGGAGAGAAATGTCAAATCTTCATGGATCACAAGAATCTTCAGTACATATTCTAGAAGCAGGAGTTGAACATAATGTAGTGGAGATGGAGCGAGCTGATCAAGGACAAAGACTATATGATAGACTATCATACAAGTATGGAGAATGTAGTGGCTGATATGTTGAGAAAAAAGTCATCTGCATCATCATCTATAGATAAATCATAGATGTAACCTATGACTTGTTACAAGATGGACATGGTGGTGTCTCTTTGGTAGATGAATGTCTAGTTGGAGATCTCCTTATTGCCAGGATTGATGGCATAGTTACATGTGAAGCTGAAATTGATACAGAAGATCAAAGATGTCAATAGGGATGATACCGTGAGACTCAATCTCAAATCATAGTTTGGCAACATGAAGCACGATGTCTTTCATGAGAAAAATGACAGATAAAGTGTTTTTACAATCGGATGGTGGTTTGCAAAGTTGGTAGTTTGAGGAAGATGGCCCTTGCGGAGGTTCATTCATTGATGTACACAATGCATCTTGGAGTAAAAAAATGTATCATAATTTCAAGGACACATACTAGTGGTCAGTTTTGAAATATGATGTGGTGGAGTTTGTGGCCAAGTGTCCAGTTTGTCAACAATTCAGTGAAGAGGATCAGAATCTTGTAGGAATATTGCAATGTTGCCAAATCCATAGTGGAAATAGGATCATATAATCATGGAATTTGTGATTGTCTATCCTAATATATCCAAAGGTCATGATTCCATTTGGGCAATCTTTGATCAATTGACAAAATCAGCTCACTTTTTATTGATCAAGACTACCTACAACTTAGATAAGTTGGCAAAGATATACATTGATGAGATAGTTTGTCTTCACAACATCCCTGCTACACTAGTATCACACATGGCCCCTCAATTTATGATATGGTTTTGGGAATGTATACATACAACTTTAGGGACACAATTGAGATTCAGTACAATTTTTCACCTGTATATAGAAGGCAAATTAGAATGGACCATACATACATTGAAGGATCTATTGAGGGCATGTGTACTTTAATTTCTTGGGAGTTAGAATATTCAATCAATACTGAATGAATTTCTTAGAGAAATAGTTTCTAGAGGATTATGGATATCCCATCATAAAAGGATTTGTACGGAAGTCATTATAGGTTTCCTCTTTGTTTCTTGTTGAGTCCTTAGTTGGTTTAGTAGACCTGTAGATAAGTTCAAGGTGATTAGGTAATAGTTGAAGACAACACATGATAGGTAGAAATCTTATGTAGACAATTGCAATCGGCCTTTGGATTTCCAAGTTGAAGACCGTGTTTATCTCAAAGTTTCCCCTTAGAAAGGTGTTGTAAGGCTTAAAAAAGGGTAAGAGCCTCCTAGGATTATGGGACCTTACCGTATCATAGATCAAGTTGGAAAGGTGGCTTACAAGTTAGTGTTATTTCTAGAGTTGCATAGGTTGCATAATGTTTTCCATGTTATGATGTTGAGGAAGTGTCACCCTGATAGGGAGTAGACGAAAGAACTAGTGGAGGTCCTTTAAAGGGTGATGTCTCTAACATTGAGGGACCAATTTTGATCTTAGATGGGCATGTAAATTTTTTTAGGAAGAAGGATACAACTTTAGTTGAAGGTGTTGTGGCAACACCATGGTGTAGAGAAAGCCATGGGAGTTAGAGGATGATATGTGCAGGAAGTACCCATATCTATTTGCATAGGATTTTAGGAAAACAAGCATTTTATGAATTATCAAAGGCCAAGGGCCTTTTGACGGGGATACAAAAGTTGCACCAGGAAAAATCTTAAAAGAATGATCTCCTAGGTTTAACAAAAGAAGTGTACTAATTCCCCATTCCATATGAGTGGAAGCCTTATTGCAATATACTTAAGGATCAAACCCAAATGACAACCTTTTTAAGTAACTAAATATATTCAGAAGTAGTAAGAGTAATATTTATCACCAGTCAGTTAAAGGATTGATTAAACTAAATTGTTGCTGAAAGCAATGAAGATTAAGGAAGTAAATAACATGTAATAAAGAGCACCAGGGCATGGGGTTTCGTTGCCCGGGCCTGCGTAATTATCCTAACAAGATATAACTCTCCAATAGTCATTTCTAAATCGAGGCTTAGCTCTTGCACCCTCATGGGATACATGTCGTCGCCTTGTACAAACTCCCTTGGAACCGACCATCTTCAGCACCCAAGTTCCTTACCTATGATAACTCCTGTACTTATGACTGACCATCCTCCTCATGTAGCATCGAAGTCCAACCACCTCACTATCCCTTTCTTACATCTTAGGGGGATTATAAGATTATATTGTTGTTATAATCAGACTCACATCAACCTCCATGTCCATGATTATAACTGATATGTTGAACAAGTCATCAATTTGTAAAGCAAGGCATTGAGTAAAATGATACTTTATTTAGCAACTATATTATCAAGTTTAGATACAATCTAAGATAAAATATGGGCGATCAGGGATATTCCCCATGCCCTAGCACAAGGCATCTACTGGTTCATGGTGAGGGACAACAACAAAGAGATAACATGAATGATAGAGAAGGTCGTGATTCCTGGTGCAGGAAGACCAATCTCTCCACAGTAGCCACCTCCTCCTCACTCCTCGCTAGGGTTTATGTTGTGCAATGTGGATTCTAATCACCAATCAAAGACCCTTTTTATGGATGATGAGGGTTCCCTTTTATAGATGCATTCCTCGCCTCCAAAACCCTAAAGCTAAATGCTTGCAGTCAAAGGCATCTGCTTGCATGGTCCATATTCGATCCAACATGTGACTTGCGTGGGTTACTCAATTTGGACCTCGCACCCAGCTCTCTGGATGACCAGTATGAAGTGAATCAGAATGGACTGAATGCTAGGAGCATGCATTTGGACATTTAAATCAGAAGGACTCTGGGTAAAGAACGGCTCAAGTCGGGTGAATGGCAGAACCGCTCGCTTGACTAGATGGTTGGAAGGTGATCAAAAGAAAGTTTTCAAGCCTTCCTTCCCTTGAGGCATTGCATCATGAGGGCTTAATCATCCATCTAGGCGTCGCGATGCAACTTTGGCTGATTCTGCATGAAATACATATGAAAATGCATTAAAATACAAAAAAAGGAAAATGATTACATTTAAGTGAATATAAAGATAAAACTAAGAAATAGAGACACAACAACCCCTAAAAAGATATTAAAGCAACATGAAAAATGGGTAAAAATATACTCATCAAAGTACCCCAGACTTAATCCTTTGCTCGTCCTAACTAAAGAAAAATAAAAGGGAAATCAACAATTGATACTAAGTTTCTGGCCTTCTCCTCCCAATTAAGCAAACCTCAAGGTCCCTTTTCCACCAATCACAATCAAGCGACCCTAATCCTTGGGGGTCACATAGTCACACTTGGATATCCCCCAACTGGGGCTTGTTCCTCTAATCGTGAAACCCCATAACCTACAAAGAACTGCTTTCATATTGACAATACTCTTGATCTGTCTGTGTAAATATAAGTACACACAAGTTAGGGCTATTTGTCTATTTGAGGGAGAATTTTGATAAGTCACTTAGGTATGAAAACTGGATGAAAGGGGGAGAAATACATGGCATGAACCCAATTCCCTGATATCTCCTCTATTCAACTTGAAACCTTATTTGGGATTTACTTATTTTATTTGTCTCTCCTCTATTCGAATCGAGACTTTTTTTGTTTGTAGTTACACTGACCACATGTTTTCATTTGGGCTCTTTGGCCTCTTTTATTCATGCTTGCATGTGGATAAAAGTTGAAGAGGGGGTGTTTTTACGGAAGGGATGCCACCCCGGATGTAGGGTTTGGCATATGGTGAGAATTTCAATTTTTTTCTCTCTGTATGGATGATGAAGAGGTATGAAGTGATGAAAGAAAAGTGGGGTCAAGAGGCTGTCTTGTGTTTCTTCATTTTATTGCTACATTGGAATCAAATCATCATATTATATCAATTACTTCAATTAATATATAGGGTAATGAAGTGTTCACGAGTATCGTTGCAAGTCAATTTGAAGGCACATGTGGCTTGACCTTTCAGATTCCATCTGCTTATCATCTCCTCCAATGGGGAGGGATGCTCAATTGTTCTCATCGGGGCCCATAACTATTCAAAACATGTCTATTCCTTAAAATTCCTTTTACACAAGTTAGATTAAGAACACGATAAGAAAGGATAGTTCATTCATATTTTTTCCATTTTCAACATACATCAGAGTGACCAGCTAAGTAAAGGTCACAATAGAAAAAAGAAAAATGGAAAACAAGACAAATGCAAATAAAGGATGGAAAAGAAGAAGAAGTATATGAGGATGAAAAAGAAAGGGAAAGATTAGAGTTGAGGTGTTAGAGAACAATGACATACCACCCACTCCCACCTTCACCCCAACCCCACCCCAACTTCAAAATTCTACCCGTACTTGGGGAGAAAGAAGTTAGAGATGGAGGGGAATTGAGTTGGGGAGCAGGGGAGGGGGAGATAGTGGAGTAAGCTGGCGGTGCTTGCTCAAGAGCACACAATATAACCCTAAGAGTGGGTTCATATTCCTTTGGTGATAGATTGATCTCAACATGGTCACGGCCACTGATTTCCATGATCTTCATTGGGTGGAGGCAATGGTGTCATTGTTCGTGCGCCCCATTATCTGCAACATGTGTCTAACCAATGCCTCGCTTCTAAAGCAATGGCTTGCTGATTATATAGCTAGTTGACCAGGTGATCCATGTCTGGCGTTGTCATCCCCCATTGATGTGTTGGGTGTACAAATTGGAGATCCCATGGAACGTATGTGTCCCAAGAGTAATGGCAGAGTACATATTGATAAAAAAGGATCTCATCAACTGAAGTAGATCCGCCATCGCCTCGTCAGAATACACCATTCATGTTGACATTCACTGCCGCCCTTGAGGGTGTTGATGCAAGGGGATATAGAAACTTGGGTTGTGCTTGATCATCGGAAAGTTCTGATATTACTGAGCCTTTGTGATGCTCATTATATATAATTATTGGGGAAGCATTTCAAGTGCCCTAAAAGAATCAACATTTACACCATGCACGCGCTATCCCTATCGCATAGGGACTTCACATAAATAGTCCCTCAAAAAATCCTAATCAAAATATGGCAGTGAATATTGATAATTGGAGTGAGATAAAAACGACTTCTACTTCCAAGGGTTAATATTTCTCGTAAAGGATAAGGACATATACTCTATGAGAAAGAGATAAAAATATATATGGAAAAGAAGTATAGAGTGATATCATCAGGCAACGTGTCCCACTCACCACTTTTCATCACTTCACCAAGATCATGACATCTTCTCCTATCAATCGATGAACTGGATAGTAAGGGTTTTATGGAAGGATGAGAGAATGTCATCATGAGGCATGGTCATCATGTTGGATTATCCACATAAAAAATGTGGTACTCTTCCTTCTTGCTCTTCTCAATCCTTTTTTGGAGTGTGTTTATCGAAAGAAAAAATGCAATAAAAATAATGAAAACAAAAAGAAACTGAAAAAGAAAAATGACTGGGTTGCCTCCTAGAAAGCATCCCTATTTAGCTTCACATACTCGATGACAATAATGTTTTTTCAAGATGCATCAGTGGATAGGGTATCTGAACCCTTATCCTTCAACTTGTGGGGCCTATATCATTGTTAGTCGATGTGCATGGCTCCCCCCGACTGAGGTTCTAGTCTCTTGGTCAACATCTTGTGGGCATGATTGTTGTAGTTCCAGGTTACCTTCCACCTTAAAAAATTTGACTGAATTGTGCACCCTCTTCAGATATTCAAGAAATTGGTACTCAATAGTCTTTTTCCCTTGTCATAGAATGAGGTTGCCGCTTCAATATCTACTAGAGCTCTCACAGTATCAAGGAATGATCTTCCCAAAATGAGCATGATCGGTTGTCTTCTTTTATATGCATGACCACAAAATCACATGGAAAGTATGTATCATGACCTAGGTTCATTGAGACATCTTCGATAATCCCCAGGGGCTTAGCGATGGATGCATCAGAAAATTGAATGGTCATTTCCATGGGTAGGAGATCCGTGAATCCTAGGTGTTGGTATAAGGTATAGGGCATAATGGATATACTAGTGCCTAAGTTAGCGAGTCCCTTCTGAAAAGTACATATCCTAAGAAACAATCTATCTGAAAAGAGTTGGGGCCTTTTTTCTTCTGGGGCATCTAATTTTGAACTATGTCAGAAGCTGCCTGTGCAAGTTTCATGATCTTGAGGTCTTCGGTTGCATATTTTCTGGAGAGGAAGGTTTTGAGATATTTTCTCCAAGCTGGGAGTTTAGCCAGGGCATCGAGGAATTGGATGTCAACATGTAATTTTCTTCATGGTTTCTTTAAATTTTATGAACCGGTCATCCAACTTGGTTTGCTTGAGATGCCCTACATAAGGTATTTGTGGAATCTATATGGGATTTATGGGAGCTTCAGAGTTACCTATCTGGGTTGCTTCCATTGTGTTCTCACTGGAGTTAGTCTATACTGGGATCATGGGAGATTTTGTCGCCTGATTCTCTAGATGGCTGGCTAAGTAATGTGGAGTTTCGATTGAGGTGCTCTCAATTTCGTCGACAAGGGTGAAAATAGGAGGTGTGATATACACATTCCCTGACCTGGTCATTAAAACATTGAACTATTCCAGATTCTACAGATGCTCGGGGTTGTTTTTTGGCTGGCCAGTGATTGTTCCTACTGGATGTTGTTGATTAGCCTCTAGTCAAGCGATTTGGGATTCCAATGCCTTTCGATTTGCAGTGGCATTGGTGAGTTGAGTATGGTATAACACCATCATCTATGAAGTGTTTTCATTGGGTCCTATTCCAGTGCGGATTCAATTCGTAGTGTTGGGGCTTGATTTGGGTTCTGGAATGGCTACTACTGCTGCCAGTAATTTTGACTAGGAAAATTAAACCTGAAGTTTCCCTAGTTGTGCGGCCCATTGTAATTCATTGGCGCTCTCACCTGAGAATTTTTTGTAGAGGATTGATTTGGTCCCTCACCCCCTAAGGGTTCCCATATTGAAAACATGGATGAGTGTGGGCTTGGTTTGAATTATAGTATGCTTGCCTTGGAATATTATGGATTGACTTTACATCTTTGGCTTGCGTAACTATAACTGTTGCCCCATCTGATGCTTGTGGAATGTACTGTATAGCTATTGGAAGTGGGTGGTGTTGTGGTCTACCGCATGGAATAATTCGCACAAGGGAACAATAGTTTTCACTTTAGGAGTCTGGCTCTTTCTCTCATACACATTGAAGGACTTCTCAAGATTTTCTTGCTGGAGGGAAAGAGATTTCAAGGCTTCAAAAACAGATTTGAGTTCTGATCAGTCCTCTACCATGGACACCTTAAGAACGCCTTTTCTAGAGGGTCCTATCTAATGGGTCTGATTCTCTACCACAAGGTTAATGATTTTGAGTGAGTTGTCAAAGCTTTGTCGCATGAACCCTTGGAGGAGGAATCGAGAAACTTCTTTATGTCATCTTCCACTCCCCAATAGAAGAATTCAATGATCTAATTCTCGGGGATGCCATGTTGTGGGCTTTTATGTAGAAGTTCATTGAATCACTCCCATTCTTCATACAAAGACTCCTCAGGTACTTGATTGAATCTTGTAATATGTCCCCGGATTGAGTATGTCATAGAAGGAGGGTAGAATTTTTCCAAGAATTTGTTCTACAAGGGCTCCCATGTAGTGATTGGACCTCCTTGAAGTGTGTTATACCACGTTATATATTTGTCTATGAGGGAGTATTTGAAGAGCTACAGTCATATAGCATCATCGGTGGTGCTTGATGGCTTAATCATTAAGCAAAGGTCGATGAACTTAAGAATATGTTCTTGACAGTCATCTTTGACTCTTCCTACAAAGGTGGAGTTTTGCAATGACAGACCCATTGATCTCTGATCTCGATCGGGTTGCCCAGGGGTTGGACTGGTTGAGTTAAGGGGTGCCTTTGGGGATGGATAAATCCCGTAGATTATTTTGCACACTCAACGACTTGGGTGGCTTCTAAGTTGGTCTTGAACTTGGCCTCCACATATTCTCTAGTTTCCGTAGTGAGTAATTCTCACTGGTCCATGATTGTTGCGTTGATGCATGCTTGAATTGCTACTTCCTCAACTGATGTGCCTGTCATGGTTGTCTCTCCTTGTGAAGTTTTTTGAAAGTTCTCTCAGTTTTTGGATCGAAAGAAAATTCAAAGTCAAGACTCATGGACCTTTGCATAGGCTAGGAGTATCTAAAAAGGAGAAAGATAGATCGTGAGTGATGTGCTTGGTTCTAGAGGATTTTCAATTTTATTAAGAAAAACAAAAGGAAAAAGAAAAACCCTAATTACACTTATAAGATTAAACTACTATTGTCCCCGGCAATGACGCCAATTTTTTATGGGTCTACAAAAGTTGCACCAAGAAAAAACCTAAAAGAATAATCTCCTAGGTTTACCAAAAATAGTGCACTAATTCCCCACTCCACACAAGTGGAAGCCTTATTGCAGTATACTTAAGGATCAAACCCAAAGGACAATATTTTTAAGTAATTAATAGATTCAGAAGTAGTAAGACTAATATTTATCACTGGATAGTTGAAGGATTGATTAAACTAAATTGTTTCTGAAAGCAAACAAGATTAAAGAATTAAATAACAGGTAATAAAGAGAACCAGAGCATGGGGTTTTGCTACTCGGGCCTACGTAATTATCCTAACATGATCTAGATCTCCAATAGTCATTGCTAAATCAAGGCTTTGTTGTTGCACCCTCACGGGATACATGTCGTCTCCTAGTACTAATTCCCTGGGAACCGACCAACCTTGGCACCCAACTTCCTTGCCTATGCTATTGAACTCCTGTACTTACGATCAACCAACCTTGGTAAGTAGAAGATCAAAGTCCAACCTCCTCACTATCCCTTGCTAACAACTCAAGGGGATAATAAGATCATTCTATTTTTCTAATCATGCTCATAGTAGACTACATATCCATGATTATAACTAATATGCGGGACAATTTGTCAATTCATAAAGCAAGGCATCAAGCACAATGATTCTTTATTTAGAAACTATATTATCGATTTTAGATACAAGCTAATATAAAATATGGGAAATCAGGGCTAGTCCCCATGCCCCAGAATAAGGCGTCTACTTGCTCATGGTGAGGGACAATAGCAAAGAGATAATATGAATGATGGAGAAGACCATGATGCCCGGTGCAAGAAGACCAATCTCTCCACTGTGGCCGCTGCCTCCTCACTCCTTGCTAGGGTTTGTGTTGCGCAATGGGGCTTCTAATCACCGATCAGATGCCCTTTTGATGGAATATGAGGGTTTCCTTTTATAGATGCATTCCTTACCTCCAAAACCCTAAAGTTGAATGCATGCGGTCAAAGGCATCTGCTTGCGTGGTCCGTACTTGGTCCAACATGTGACTCACATGGGTTACTCAATTTGGACCTCACATATGTCTCTTTGGTTTACCAATATAGAGTGAACCGGAATAGACTGAATGATGTGAGCGTGCGTCTGGACATTGAAATCAGAAGGACTCCAGGCAAAGAGAGCTCGAGTCGGGCAAATGGAAGAACCACTTGCTTGACTAGTTGGTTGAAAAGTGATCAAAACGAAAGATTTCATGCCTTCCATCCCTTGAGGCATTGCATCATGAGGGCATAATCATCCATCTAGGCATCGTTGTGCAACTTTAGTTGATTCTGCACAAAATACATATGAAAATGCATTAAAATATGAAAAAGGGAAATACTTACATTTAAGTGAATATAAAGCTAAAACTAAGAAATAGAGAGAAAACAACCCCTAAAAAGCAATAAAACATGTAAAAATGGGTAAAAATATACTCATCACCTTTCAACCATAAATCTCTAATAAGGATATTGGGGGGCAAAATCCTTATTAGGGGTTTATGATTGAAAGGCCCCTAACATAAGATAATTCATAAAAATTCTTTTTTGTCTAAATTGGTTTCTTAGTTTGTTAATTAAAATTTAGATCATGTTTTAATGTCAGTTGGTAGACCCACGTTTATATTTTTATTTAATTAATACTTTATTTGCTCAAGTTATGCAACTTTATGTACTTTTTTGGGCTTATATGCAATTTTCCCATTTCTAAGGGTCTATCAAAAATAATATACATGTAATATTGTTATATGTTGTTCTTCATAATCTAGGAAATTTTATCTTATTTGGATACTTTTTAAATCCTTTTGCATTAAGTACCAATCCCTTATTATAGACTAGTATGGTAGTGATGGTAAGTGCACCTACCGATGCATGTTTACCTTTACAAATTGAAGGTTGTTCTACATGTTCACAAGCCGATGGTTTTTTATCATGTTCAAGAACCATTGAAATCTCTACAAGTTCACAAATCAATAGTTGTTTGACCGGCCTAAATCATAGGTCCAAAATAAAGTGGATCTAGAGTAATCCAACTTTTAAATTTATGTCCCAATATGCAGGACCTGTAATGAGAATACATGGTCTGATGTAGTGAATTAAGATCGATCCACATGGAGAAGAGTGGTATGTGTCAAGAACTGAGAGCATTCACTTGGTTACACAAACTCAAGGAGTGAGATAAAGTTTCATGTTCCTTATGGAACGGTGGTACTTCAACAAACAAGAAAGTGATTAAATATAACAAACCAAAAAGGAAATAATAAAAAAGAAAGTCAAAAGATAAGGTGTAAAAAATTGATGGGGAAACTTGGATTGGGGTTCACCATCTATGGTCTCTCACCAACATGCAATACTCACACCCATTGTATACCATTAGAAAGTTCACAAGCAATCATCAAAAGCATCTATTCCCTCCTCTCTTGAGCTTATGATAGATCTAGATTATAAGGTTATTTCTCTCTCAAGATGGCAAAAAAAAGCATAATAAAAACTATATGATCATCAATTTAAGCATTCCAAAATTTTCATGCATTCATGCAACTCTATAACACTTAGATATAGGCTAATACTACTCTTTTGAGATACCTACAATCAAACCACATAAGATGGTAGTTAAGCACACGAGTGAATAACTAAGATCAAGAATATGATGATAAACATTGCTAAGAGCATATATTCAATGAATATAAGTATTACATGGTTGGAGAGCCTTAATGGCTACTCCCAACCCAAGCTATATGTTTAGCCACTCATGGATGTGAGTCACATTACAAATTTACAAGTATAATGAGACATGGGGGTGGAGGAAGAAATAGAATGAAGGTGATGAAGGGAAGTGGACAGAGTTAGAGAAGAATAGGATACACCAACAATGACTATGGTGGGTCAAGGTCAATGGAAAGATCCTCGAGTCTAAATCTAGTGTGGATGGAATGGAGAGGTTCTCATTATTCTCCTTCTATCAAAGGCAAGTCAGGGAAGATTGGTGGCGGACGGCATGGTGGACCTTCAGAATTTTGTCATCTGCCCTTCAAAAACCAATGGACAGACATTGGTCAACGGTAGAGTGCTCTCCAATAGCACTTAACGACTCATGTGTGTCACGCCTGGCTTGGTGCTTTAAGGGTTTTATTTATAGATTTTCTCCGATGCACTTTACTTGCACCTCAAGTCTGAACACAAGCCTTAGGGAATGTGCTTAACGACTTTAAATTATTGTTGTCCAATGCGACCATCGATTGTGGTTTGGATCCCTTGGTTCTACATGACCATATACTGATGGATTCATCCATACCATCGAGTCTTAGGAACTACGAAGCCATCGAGTTTTGGAACCGATGGTTGATAGCTAGAGATTTCCGGCCTCTGATGGATGCACTAGTGGACCAGCAGTTTAAAGAACTGATGATTGCTTTGATAAGGAAAGTGGGCCATTGCATTAGAGAACTGATGGTCAGATAGACTGGATGGAGGGAGTCAAGTTATCAGGTCATAGAACTTATTGTTGGACTGACTACCCATCCCATAGTAGATTTACCATAATTGTCACTAGTTTAGGAAAATGATGGCAAATCTAGTGACATATCTTGGACTACTGTGAATGGTCTCCATCAGTTATGGAAATCGATGGACTTCGTGCCTTGGTAAAAAGACATCACTAGTTTATGCTTGGTCAATCAAGATTTTCATGTGTGTTGCTTATGGAAAGCATCTAAGACTTAATATTGTATTGAGGGATTTTATATATAAATATGTATACATATCCAATCATCACATATTTATAGTACATATCATATACATGCTACAACCACAAATAAGAATACACAATATAAAACACACAAGTGGTGGTTATGGCCATACTATTATAATTCCTTGGAGCCATAAGGAATAACTACCACCTAGGGTTCACATCATATGCAAACTATTATTGATGAAGATCTATGCTCTAACCAATCTAGGTTGATTTATTCAACTCTTGAACCACTCAACTTTCCTCATAGTTGTTTGTTTGGTCTCATGAAGTGGTCATCTCATTCTAGGTTCAACTGATGTCTGGACTCCTCCATACAATCAGTTGGGCCACCAATCGATTGGTTCATCCTATTGTCGTTTGGCCTCGTCGGTCCTCCAGTTGATCGGTTCGTCTCACGGGTCGGTTGGTTCGTCCGGTGTAGAACCTTTACTCGTGATGAAACATAAATTAAACTATCCTATTTCTCATTACATTGTATAAGCAAAAACCTCAAGTTACATTCGAGGGGAAATAGGAAGAAGAGCATTAATATACACTTAGAAAAAAGAGAGAGTGTCGGTATACAAGTTGTGATATAAACATAAATAAACAACCACAACCATGCACACCCAGATCTAGGGTTATTAGCCATAACCATGCTTCCCATCCACCATCAAAACTAACTTTTAGGGTGACAACTGCATATATATATATATATATATATATATATAGGGCCCATCTTTATTGCCCGCGCGGGTAGCTACATGCCCCCCATTTTGGTTACTTTTTTTCAAGTTGGTTACTTTTGACATGTAGAGGGTTACTTTACCTTGAAAACTGCTAAGTTTCATGCATAGATAGTTACGTTTGCAACAGCAGATTTTAAAACACAGGCACATATATATCTGCTGTGTATTTTGTACGGGATTACTTTTTTAGTCGCATAGTTACTTTTTGATCAATATAGTTATTTTTTTATAGTAGGGTTACTTTTCTGGCCAGAATAGTTACTTTTTTGGCTGCCGGGTAGCGAAATCCAGGCTACCCGCGCGGGCAATGAATGAACGCCCATATATATATATATATATATAAAGTTTGTGGACCATATGTGGTAATTAATAAGATATTCACATTCAACATTTTAATATTCTCATCACTTGCAATAAAATAAATCCGATCATATCAATTTAAATCTCAGATACAAAGTAAATTGAGGTGGCTCTGCTACCACTATAGGGAAATTAGGATGACAAATAAGGCAGTGGAAACAACAAATTTAAGGCAATAATGTCCAGAGACATTACCCTTGTAGTAGCATCATGCTTCTTCTTCTTCTTCAGGCAATAGCTGACTCCTTCTTCATCAGCAACACTCGAACAATTGTCTCCACCAACCTCCTAGTATGCCCGCCATGGACGACAGTTGATGGAGTTCTCCTAGCATCAGAAGTCTCCCACCTCTAGAGAAGCCCATGCGGGCCATTGGGAACTTCACATTGCGCTATCAGAGACCATAGGATGGAGTTGTCCCTTTCAAACATCATCCTACTAGAGTTGATATGCGCTCTCACAATTGGCTCTCTATTGCAATCCCTCCCTTTATCGGCTAGGACTTGCTCGACATCTGTATTGGTGATCATAACTAGAGAGGATAACAATTGTCAGACCAACTATTGTGTTTAGAGAAGCCCCCAGTACCCCTCTATTTATAGGAGAGGCCATGGTTAGGGTTACTAGTCGATGTGGGAGTCAAAAGGGTCTGGTTCATGATTTTTTAGAACCTATGCATGGAAAACTGGTCGGTTTGCATGCCTAACAGGTCAGTTGGTGCATGAACTGGTCAGTTCATGTAGCAAACCAGTTGGTTCTTGTAGTTTCCTATTTTGAATGACATTGATATTCAATGTACGATTAATGCACAACATGACGTCAACACCAATCCTTGATCCAATCAAATTGACCATTTAAATGAGCAACCCATTGATGAACCAATTGGTTCACATCATCAAAAGGTCGGTTAGGACCAGTGAACCAGTCGGTTCACTCCCTAGTTCAACAATTGATCAGCCAATGTTGATTATAATTGATCTGAAACTCCAAGCAATCGGTTCAACACTTGAACCAGTTGGTTCAGGGTCCAATCAGTCAATTTTGAACCTCAATCGCTTAATTGAATACCTTAACACCTTTAGTAATCAATCTAAACATCATTTATGAATATACTCCTTTAATCCAAGTGTATCCTATGTGTGTGACCCTATAGGTCCAGACTTACACTGGCAGTGAAAGTTTATAACTAACTTACAACATCACAAGAAAAGAGTGGCATCTAGCAACACATATTGCTACCTAAGTAATTCAGAAAGTTAGAGAACAATTTCAGCCTACAATCCATGATGACTGTTACTGTTATCATATAGTTCCTTTATCGTTGATATTCAAATTGAACTTGAGGCATGGAATTGTCATCCTCTCGACATTCAATCCATGTTCCTTGAACTAGAGCATACTGTCTGAGATGCACGTGAGATCACATATCAAATATTGAGTCACATGAGTATGGCCATATATTTCTCCATCTTTCTTATCAAGAGGCCTAGGATATCAAACTCCTATATGAGGGACAAATCCCATCTACATCACTCACACTCAATCCTCATGCATCACAATGCATCTGAGAACCACCTTTATAGCAACACTTATTCCGGATCACGGTGGATGATGTCAAAGTAAATGAATAACATGAGATGAATGTAGTGATTTTAGGTTTAAGAACCACAATCACCACTTATCACTATGAGAGATGATTCTGACTACCATTCCATGGTATCCATGTATCATTCTCATGGTGGATCTGTCCGATACACTATTCTCTAACATGTACCTGTGTGCTTGACTTGGTATCACATATCGTGACTAATGAGACTCTATCATCAGTCAACTCACACTCTAGTCTTATGTATCAATATTGTCTATTTTGCTTCCACAATAATATCCAACTAGGGACATAACAAGAATGTATATATTCTTAACATTTATATGGTCTCATCGTTCAAGTCACACACTTGAAGACATATGTCATCAAGTAACATCATTTTTAGACATCTACTATGTATGTGTCATCATCTCATGAGTGAGACAAACATAATAGATGAAATTACCTTTATTATTATCAAATCAGGAATCTAATGCCACACCTCAATTATCATATGATTGTCTCTCTGGGCATACATACCAAATGTGGTTTTTGGGGTGGTTCACTTAGTTGGTGAGCATTTTCCATTAGATCCTTATTTCTATAAGAGAAACTAGCGTGGTCTGGCCTCTTGAAGTTGACATAAGAACATTCTTACTATCATATTCCTCGTCTCCCTCTTCCGGTTGGGTGTAGATACAATTATCTATCCCATGGTCTCCTTCTCCACATGTAACACACTTCATGACCTTTTCTATTGGTTTTCCTTTGCTTCTAGAATCATTTAGTTGCTTAACATCCAAAGCAATATTTTAGATTTGGGCAGTTATACCCTCTAATGCCTTAGACGTGGCAGTTGTTCCCTCGGGTGATGCCTTCTTGATTGTTACTCTTTTAGACTTGGTAATTGTTCCCTCGGGTGATGCCTTCTTGATTGTTACTCTTTTATACTCTAGATTGCCTTGCAAGGGATCCATTTTTGTATTATCCTAATGTTCTTCATAGGGTTCTTATCTAGTTGTTGCTGCATCCAATGAGGTCCTCTCAGTAGACATAAGACCATTGTAGAAAGTTGTGACTAGGAATCCTTTGTTGAAGTTATGGTGAGGGAAGTCACTCTAGTATTTTTGCAACCTCACCCATGTTTCATACAGGTTTCCCCATGCTTTTGCATGAAGCCAGTGATCTTTTGTTTATTCTAGAGGGTCTTCTCCCCGAGATAGAATTTTGTGACAAATGCATATGCTAGATGTGCCCATCCATGTATGGTCTTGTCAGGTAGGGCAAGGTACCAAGATAAAGCCTTAAGGTCTTGTCAGGTAGGGAAACGTACCAAGATAAAGCCTTATCCCTTAGAGAGAAGTTAAATCCCTTGCAATATATTACCTCATGCATCACCCTATTCATCTTGATTGTGTCACAACTTTTCTTAAAGGTATCAAGGTGATGATAGAGGTTTTTTGTGGGATCCAACTTATAAAACACGAGATTAACTTAAGCGGAAGCGATTCGTTAGCAGTGGAATTACGAAAATCACTAAAAATTAAAACCTTTCATAAAGAGATCTTTAAATGATAAAACTCTTTCATAAGGAAACCTGATAAGTTGTTTACAGACTGATCCATCATTACATCTCTGTAATATCACATCTCGAGTATTAAAAACATCAACTACCTTGTTAGTTGTACAAGGTAAGATACAAAAAAAATCTCGAGGCATTATGCCAAAAATCTCAGATCTATATTAAACATCTACTGACTCCTAGGACCTGAGAGTATAGAGACGACACATAGGACATTCTATATACCAAACTTGATAGACAGTGTCTCCACCTAAGGATCACTGTTGTCCCGGATGTTGCTACTGCTGTTGTTGCTCACCCACTGAAAGGTTTCTTCCTCTTCTTCAGCGATTACCTAAAAATTTAATCCCACGGGGGTGAGACAATTGAATAATTGTCCCAGCGAGAGTTATAACTCTCCGCCAGAAGCATTGTTATTGCAATAATGGAATAACATTAAGCAGTAGAATTACAAACATTCAACAGCAGGTTTAACATTGTATAGACTAAGTGAAGCAACCTTCTCTTAAGCAATCATTTCAATTATAACTTAATTGAATGACAAGACATATATTATTAAGGAATATGAAAAACATGTATACTAGTTATTTAACTAGAGCACTATAAACAATGTAACATCAATCATTGTTTCTCGTAGTTCAACCTAAGCATTTATGCTACACGGCTGATTACATTATTCAAACATATTTATGCCCTGAGGAGATGAGTTACACCTCTCATACTCCAACCGACCATTACGAAATCACAATCGGTACCATACATAGGTCATCAGAAGAGCTGGATTCCTATGACCTCATCATCCTCAGTCAGTGTGAGGAACAACATGCAGGACATCTTGTATCTCTGCTATAATAGCTTTTCAGGATATTCTGGCAACTTCGCTATTAGAGTTACAGTGGTGTGTTGTAATCTCTTCGCCATCGAGGGATATCTTGTTTATCTCAACTCGATGCAGCATTAACAACATCATCGGGAGATTAATGATACATCATCCCGGCATAAACATATAATGAAGGAATGAGAGATTAAAGGTACATCTCACATCAATTCCTACATTAGGACGTAAGGATATTCGCGTCCATAACTCCCACATACTCAAAAGTATGCTCTCCAGGAGTTCCCTTAGGAAAACCTGTTTCACCATCATTTAACTTCTGACAATGATGGATCTATGGTTAGGGCTCTACATGATATCATTATACTTGATTATTTAAGTACATTATGGCATTCTTTTAGCATCAGGCATGTTTTCAAACATAAACCAATAAGACAGGTGCTATAAAGAAAGAGTACTATGTATATCAAGTTTGTTTCACCTTTTGTTAACATTGGGATATCAATCCCTAATCATCTCATCATTATGATTCAAGAATATGGGTGTTCAAACCCTTAGATCAACAAAACACTTGTTATCAAGTAACATCTTGGTGACTTGATGGAAATACAGATATTTCTCATGGTTCATACAACCTATCAATCTCATATGTTACCTTTTACTAGGAAACATAGCATGTTATTGCTTTCAAAACTTATAAAATGCTTTCAATAAATATGACATCATAGCTCTTACCTGGCTATGTTCACCATTTCATAAAGAAACCTATATAATCAATGCATTTGATAATAGGCACATTATCTCTAAATTAGCACATTGCAAACAAAGATAACTTTACTATTCAAGGGTTGTACCATTATGCCCTTACTAGGGTTAGGGTTTCCCTTTTCAATTCAATTAGGGTTAACCAAGCTCTTTAGCTTAAATGGGAATAGTGATTCCTCATTTCATTCTTTAATCACAGAGCTTTTATACTATAAAGCATAACCCAGAATTAGGGTTTACTATTCAACTCATCACATTACCCTAGATTAGGGTTTACTATTCACATTTCATCATATTACTCTAGATTAGGGTTTACTATTCACATCATAGTGAATTAAGATCATACTATCATTATGTATGAGAATTACTTCCATTAATGCCCTCAAATTAGGTTAAGATTCATTAACCTTCATTATTAGGGTTTTCATGATCTCACTATGAAGGATCATACCCTAATTAGGTATATTCTTACATATTGGAAGTATATTACTTGATTCTTATTCATATAAGGAGTCTTCTCTCTCCTTATTCTATCAAATGATGTTTACAACACTCTTGATTAGACTAAGTCAAATCAACCTTGTCACCATAGTTTATATCATTACTATTATGGACATTAAGGCTCACTTATTCAAAGAGTATTAGTCACTCTTATCCCATCAAGGGTACTTTTGTAATGACCACCATTGAGTGTAACATACACTAATCCACTAATTACTTAGTCCCTTGATCACTTTAGGTATCTATGGTGTTTAGGTTAATCAACTACTAAACCATCTTGATCACTAAGGCATCAAACGATCTTGACCTATTTAGACCTCAAACGGTCTTACACACTAATCCCCCCAAACGGTCTTGAACTACCTTGAAACCGTTTGGTGGTTGACCGTTTGGTTTAGTTGACTTTGAAACCGTTTGGTCATGAAGACCATTTGGCCAAGTTGAGGTGAAGACTGTTTGGTCTTGTTGACTGTTTGGTAAAGTTTGACTTTGAAACCGTTTGAACATAATCATCCTTAAAACCGCATGAGCACCAAACGGTTTGGGATCGTTTGGTCCCAAACGGTCTTGAGACCGTTTGGACTCAAACGGTCTTGAGACCATTTGGACCCAAATGGTCTTAGACCGTTTGGTCCAAACCACCTCAAAACCGCATGGACCAAAAAGTGTCTCAACCACTTCAATTGAGTTAGGGTTTCCAATGTTGAACCCCTCAATCGATCATGCACTTGTTATCCACTCATCAATTGAGTCAATTAGGTCAACCCTTAACAGATTTGACACTCAATTGACCCTCAATTGATCATCAATTAGGGCTTGGATCAATTGAATTAGGGTTTGGAATCGATCACCCTTCAACATGTATCAACATCAGTCTAATTGACATTGAAACCATTGAACCATTAGTCAATTTGGTCATGACATGACCCCAAACGGTCTTGGGATCATTTTTACATCCTCCAAACGGTCTTGAGACCGTTTTCCCATTATTTCATCAAAACCCAAGTCATTCTCTTAAGGGTTGAACCCTAGATTTGTCACCAAATCAGCACTTAATCATTCAACAACTTGATATCATTGGGCCCTCAATTGGTCAACCCCACTTAACCCTAGACCTCCAAACGGTCTTGGGTGATCACCAAATGGTCTTGAGACCGTTTGGGTGATCCCCAAATGGTTTTGAAACCGTTTGGGCCTCTCAACCCAAACTTCAACATGATTGTATTATTGAAATCAGCAATAGACCCGATTAGGGTTTAGGTATCTAATGGGCCTTCAATTGGTGATTTACTTGGAATTACTTGATGATTTTGGTGGGTGATTAGTCTACATTAATTTCAACAGTTCTCCAAATGGTCAACGCCTGGTCAACCCTCCCAAATGGTCTTGGACCGGTTGCTCCCAAACGTTCTTGTAAAACAGTTTGCTTTCAAACGGTTTGAAACCGTTTGCTCCAAACGGTTTGGCAAACCGTTTGAGCAAGCTAGGGAGACCGTTTGCTAAAGTAGAATTTTGGATAAACATTGGTATTAACGTCGTCATCTTCTACCTAAAGAACAGGGGCTGTTCTTTACGTATTTACCAGAAGAACACCCAAAGGTGTCTAAAGAAGAATAATAAGCAACGTTTCTAAGAAAAAAAGATGCAATAGAAAAGCTTAAGGGTTAGAGTTATAAAACCCACCTTTGGTCTGATCCAGAGCTCCAAGCTCCGTTCCTTTAATGGTGGATGAAGCTCCAATGGTTGCCTAAAGTCCGTTCTTCAAGATTTGGATGGAGAAGATGGCTAGAAAGAAGAGTTGTGTAACGAAAACTACTAAACCAACCTTATATTAGGGTTTCCACCATGAATTCGAGCTAGGAGATGATCAAAGCTTACCCAAACCAACTTGTTCATCCTCCTCTGCTCCTGAGCTTCTCCTTAGTCGGCCAAAGCAAGAATATGATAAAAGAAACTAAAGGAACGATCCTTTGCTTTGTGTAAAAAGGATGCTTATATATTTTATGGGTATTTTCAAGGCAAGAAAAGATAATTATTTCTTTTACTTCTTAAACCCATCCACTCATGCTCTCTACATCCTTGGCCACGTTTCTTCCTCCTTTTTACATGCAAAAAATATCTCTCTTATCCAAGGTTAAAGGAAAAGAAACCAAACACCTTACTAAGTTATACATGTATAAAAGGGCCATTTTGCATAAAACTTGGTTATTTAGTTATTAAGGTTATTTTTCTTATTTGATTATTCAAATGAGGCGCCCTCCTCATTATCTTTGCTATATTTGATGCCAAGAAACATGAGAGATACTCTAGAGCATACATTTTACATGTTACACCCTAAGTTTTGGGTAATTTGCACTTTACACCAAAACTAGGTTTTAAAGCACAAGGATTGCTCTACCAGCTATATCTTGGTGCTCAAGCTTGTGAAAACTATACCACTTTATCTTATCCATTCTTATGATGTCTCATCATCAGAGGAACATCTTAACATGTGCAATTTTCAAGTTAACCCTTCTACTTGGGTATTTTGCACTTTAGTCCAAAATTAATAAAACAAAGTTACAACATTGTTAAAAAAGGACTGAAATTGAAATGTAGGTTCCTCAAAAGCTTTAATTATATTACACAAGATAACCATAAGCATCTAATCACATATTTAATAAAAACACCTAGGGTTAGTTCATAACCCAGGTCAGGGATGTTACAAATTATCCACCCCTTACTAGGATTTTGTCCCCGAAATCGACAAAACATATTAAGAGAAAAGAGTAGGATATTTCCTTCTCATCTCTTCCTCTAGTTCCAGGCTTCTTCAATGCCACGGTGATTCCAGAGGACTTTCACAAGACTTATGTCTTTCTTTTTTAGCTTTTTAATTCTTTTATCAAGGATTGACACAGGTCCTTCCTCATAAGACACATCATCACTCAGTTCTACTTCCATAGGTTGCATAACTGATTATGTATTAGGATGAAATTTCCTAAGCATGAAAATGTGGAACACAGGGTGTAACCTCTGTAACTCTGGTGGTAACTCTAGCTTATAGGCTACCTTCCCGATTCGTTCAATGATTGGATAAGGCCCCATAAACCTAGGAGCTAACTTTCCTTTCTTTCCAAATCTCAGAACTCCTTTCCAAGGTGAGACTTTGAGGTACACCCTGTCTCCAACCTGGAATTCTAAAGGTCTACGACGCTTATCAACATAAGATTTCTTCCTATCCTGTGCAGTCTTTATCTGTTGTTGTATTATCTTAATATTCTCGGTGGTTTGTTGCACAAGATCAGGGCCTAAAAGTTGATATTCACCAGTTTCATACCAACATAGGGGTGATCTACAACGTCTACCATACAAAGCTTCATAAGGAGCCATGTCAATGCTATGTTGATAGCTATTGTTATAGGCAAACTCTATCAAGCTTAGGTGCAGATCCCAACTCTTTGTAAACTGAAGAACACATGCTCTGAGCAAGTCTTCTAAAGTCTGAATAGTCCTTTCTGATTGTCTGTCAGTCTGGGGATGAAAGGATGTACTAAACCTTAACTGTGTGCCTAAGGCTTTATGAAGTCGCTCCAAAAAATGACTCGTAAATGGAGGACCCCTATCAGAAACAATAGTAACTGGGACTCCATGTAGTCGTACTATCTCATCTACATACAATTGTGCCAGCTTCTCAGCAGCATAGGTTGTTTTGACAGGTAAGAAATGTGTTGTCTTTGTCAACCTATCAACTATTACCCAGATGGAATCATGTCCTTTGGATGTCCTGGGTAGACCAACCACAAAGTCCATGGTTACATGATCCCACTTCCACTGTGGTATGGGTAAAGGTTGCTATGTTCCGGTAGGCTTCTGGTGTTCATCTTTAACTTGCTGACACACAAGACACCGCAAAACAAACTCAGCAATGTCCTTCTTCAAACCAGGCCACCAATACATATCTTTCAAGTTTCGATACATCTTAGTGCTTCCTGGATGCATAGCATACATCGAAGAATGAGCTTCTTCCAGGACTAACTTCCTCAAGTTATCCACATCCGGTACTATCATCCTACTATTATAACAAGCTACTTGATCATCTGAGTCATGATAACCATCTCGTTTCTCACTGCCATACTCCAATCTGATATGTTGAATTGCAGAATCAACTTGTTGTGCCTCCTTAATCTGCTGTCTCAAAGTAGGTTTTATATGCATCTCAGCTAACAACCCGGCTAACAATGCTACTTTTAACTATACATTGTCTTGCCTTAAGGAGATAAGCATATCCCTCTTAGAGTATACCAAGGAATTCAGTTGTGCTCTATCTAGGGTTGGTGTTGCTGATTTCCTACTCAAAGCATCTGAACCACATTGGCTTTCCTTGGATGATAATCAATCATACAATCATAGTCCTTGATAAACTCCATCCAACGGCGTTGCCTCATGTTAAGCTCATGCTGATAAAAGATATACTTAAGGTTCTTATGATCTGTGAAAATCCGGAATGTCTCTCCATCAAGATAATGTCTCCAGATCTTCAAGGCATGAACCACAGCAGCTAGTTCTAGATCGTGTGTCGGATAATTCTCCTCGTGTTTCTTAAGTTGTCGAGAAGCAAAAGAAATCACTTGTTTATCCTGCATCAACACACATCCTAGTCCATTCTTAGAGGCATCATAGAAAATTATATATCCTTTTCCTTGTTCAGGTAACACAAGCACAGGTGCACTTGTCAACCTCTCCTTCAACAGCTGAAAAGATTGTTGACACTTATCACTCCAGGTAAAAGGAACATCCTTCCTGGTCAGTTTAGTCAAGGGTAAAGCTATAGAACTGAAGTTCTTAATGAACCTCCTGTAATAGCCTGCCAACCCTAAGAAACTACAGATCTCTGTCGGTGTCTTCGGCTGTTCCCATTGTAGAACAGATTCTACCTTTTTAGGGTCAACACGTATACCTAAAGCAGATATTACGTGTCCAAGAAAAGAAACTTCTGGTAACCAGAACTCAGACTTGCTAAACTTAGCATATAACTTGTGTTCTCTTAGCAGGGTTAGAGTCTGACGAAGATGTTGTTTGTGCTGCGGAGAATCTCTACTATAGATCAGGATGTCATCTATAAAGACAACAACACACTGATCGAGAAAAGGTCGGAAGATTCTATTCATGCGTTCCACAAATGCAGCTGGTGCATTAGTTAGTCCAAACAACATAACTGTGAATTGGGTATGTCACTATCCTTAATACGGAGTTGATGATATCCTGACCTCAAGTCTATCTTGGAGAAAACGGTTGCACCATGCAACTGGTCAAAGAGATCATCAATCCTCAGCAAAGGATACTTATTCTTTATTGTTACTTTATTTAGTTGTCTATAGTCGATGCACAACTGCATTGACCCATCTTTCTTTTTAACAAAGAGGACCGGAGCACCCCAAGGCAAAGTACTCGGTCGGATGAAACCCTTCTCAAGCAACTCTTGCAGTTGTTTCTTGAGTCCTGCCATCTCAGCAGGCGCCATCCTATATGGTGTTTGTGCTATAGGTTGCGTGTCTGGAATTAAATTGATTTCAAAATCAATCTCCCGGGGTGGTGGCACACCTGGAAGTTCTTTAGGAAATACATCTTCAAAGTCCCTGACTCCAGGAACTTCAGAAGGGTTATGACTCTCCATGGTAGTATCTACCACATGGGCCAAGAATGCATAACATCCTTGCCTCATCAGCTTCTCAGCAACCATAGTTGACACAAGATAGGTGGGTAGAATCTTTCTTTCTCCTTGAAAGATCCATGTGTCACTATCATCAGCAAACACAGCTTGCTTGGACTCACAATCCAAGATAACCTTATACCTTTCTAAGGTATCCATCCCAAGGATTATATCGAATCCATGCATTTCAAGTGGTATAAGATCTACTTGAATGCGATGTTTAGAAAAGAAGAGAATGCAGGGAGAACATACATCCTGCAACACAGCAGATCCCATCAACGGAGTTTCTAACAACAAACTATCTGCTCTATGACTTATAGTCAGATTGCAGTCAAGAATCACTCTCCGAGTGATAAAGGAGTGTGTAGCACCCGGATCAATTAAAACGGATACAACACAAGATGTAGACATATCAGAATATAACAATTCCATCTGACTTGTCACAACCCGAGGGTTGATCACTGCATCAGGTGGATTCATTGTGTAGAATCTTGTCATCGCCTGTGGTTGATTCGGTGCTCGTTGACTAGGTGCTGACGATCTAGCTTGGGACGCTTGTCCACGTCCTCTAGCTCCTCCTAGAAACTGTCTCCTTTGGGTTACTTGTTGATTCTGCCTCTGAGGTTGAGTAACACTCACTTCTCTAGCTCTACAATCTTTCATCAGATGTCCCATCTTTCCACATATATAACAACTTTTGTTCAGTTGTTGTGGTCTGGGTGGTCCTGTAACCGATTCAGATACTGAGGTATGGGCTCTTCCTGGTGGTAAACTTTGTCCTCTACCTCTATTTGACGTCCACTGCATCTGGTTAATGAATCTAGGTGGCAGTGTAGGCACAGAAAACCTAGGTTTCTTGAAACCCTTGGATGAGGATCCTTGGAACTGGGAATACATATTCTTGTTCTTGGTCTGTCTCTTCTCTGCCACAGACCTCTCTACCCTTCTAACAGACTCCATGAAGGTAGCAAACCTTTCCCTATTCTCCATAGCAGACACAGGGGTGGTCAACTCAACGTTTAACCCTTTCTCAAAACATCTAATCCTTTCTTCATCTGTGGTCGCCATGTGCGGACAGAACCACAATAGCTCCATGAACTTAGCCTCGTATTCACTAATGTTCATTGAACCCTGTCTTAACTTCTCAAACTGAGAGATTTTCTCGTACATGAATGTCTTAGGGAAATATTTGTTGATAAACTCCCGTCGGAAAGCTTCCCATTCAAACTCCACACCTAGCCTTTTATATTCTTCCATGGTCCACCAGTGACCAACACTCCCTTTGAGAAGATATACAACATGTTTAACCTTCTCACCTTCTGGGATGTTTAGGATTCTAAAGGCCTTCTCTAGTTCAGTTAACCACAAGTCAGCATCTGCTGGGTCAACTGTTCCAGCATACTCTGTGGCTCCAACTCGGAGAAGTCATTCAAACATCTTGCTGGCTCCTTGTCCTTCAGGGTGAGTAGGTGCCCTAGGGGCAGGTATAGGCATCCTATCAGTCATATGTGTCATGGCAGTCATGAATTGCCCAAACATGGCTTGGACGGCTGGGTTCCCCCATGTCAGTTGGATTGAACTGGGGTGGTTCAGGCACAGGTTCTTCTCTATCTGGGTCTCTTGCACCTCTTCTGGGTGCAGCAGCACTACTCTCTGCAATGTGTTCTTCGTGTGGTCCAGACATCCTTAGTTTTATCTTCTCCTCCTAAATGAGCAGAAGGCACTATCAGATATACTGGAAGACACTTAGAACAGACTTAACAACCTAAGTCCTATGTCTCTGTAGACTCAGCGAACCTAGAGCTCTGATACCACTAAATTGTGGGATCCAACTTATAAAACACGAGATTAACTTAAGCGGAAGCGATTCGTTAGCAGTGGAATTACTGAAAATCACTAAAAATTAAAACCTTTCGTAAAGAGATCTTTAAATGATAAAACTCTTTCATAAGGAAACCTGATAAGTTGTTTACAGACTGATTCATCATTACATCTCTATAATATCACATCTCGAGTATTACAAACATCAATTACCTTGTTAGTTGTACAAGGTACGATACAAAAAAAATCTCGAGGCATTATGCCAAAAATCTCAGATCTATATTAAACATCTACTTACTCATAGGACCTGAGAGTACAGAGACGACACATAGGACATTCTATATACCAAACTTGACAGACAGTGTCTCCACCTGAGGATCACTGCTGTCCCAGATGTTGTTGCTGCTGCTGTTGCTCACCCACTGAAAGGTTTCTTCCTCTTCTTCAACGATTACCTAAAAATTTAATCCCACGGGGGTGAGACAATTGAATAATTGTCCTAGCGAGAGTTATAAGTCTCCGCCTGAAGCATTGTTATTGCAATAATGGAATAACATTAAGCAATAGAATTACAAACATTCAACAACAGGTTTAACATTGTATAGACTAAGTGAAGCAACCTTCTCTTAAGCAATCATTTCAATTATAACTTAATTGAATGACAAGACATATATTATTAAGGAATATGAAAAACATGTATACTAGTTATTTAACTAGAGCACTATAAACAATGTAACATCAATCATTGTTTATCGTAGTTCAACCTAAGCATTTATGCTACACGGTTGATTACATTATTCAAACATATTTATGCCCTGAGGAGATGAGTTACACCTCTCATACTCCAACCGACCATTACTAAATCTCAATCGGTACCATACATAGGTCATCAGAAGAGCCGGATTCCTATGACCTCATCATCCTCAGTCAGTGTGAGGAACAACATGCAGGACATCTTGTGTCTCTGCTATAATAGCTTTCCAGGATATTCTGGCAACTTCGCTATTAGAGTTACAGTGGCGTGTTGTACTCTCTTCACCATCGAGGGATATCTTGTTTATCTCACCTCGATGCGGCATTAACAACATCATCGAGAGATTAATGATACATCATCCCGGCATAAACATATAATGAAGGAATGAGAGATTAAAGGTACATCTCACATCAATTCCTACATTAGGACGTAAGGATATTCGCGTCCATAACCCCCACATACTCAAAAGTATGCTCTCTAGGAGTTCCCTTAGGAAAACCTATTTCACCATCATTTAACTTCTGACAATGATGGATCTATGGTCAGGGCTCTACATGATATCATTATACTTGATTATTTAAGTACATTATGGCATTATTTTAGCATCAGGCATGTTTTCAAACATAAACCAATAAGACAGGTGATATAAAGAAAGAGTACTATGTATATCAAGTTTGTTTCACCTTTTGTTAACATTGGGATATCAATCCCTAACCATCTAATCATTATGATTCAGGAATATGGGTGTTCAAACCCTTAGATCAACAAAACACTTGTTATCTAACATCTTGGTGACTTGATGGCAATACAGATATATCTCATGGTTCATACAGCCTATCAATCTCATATGTTACCTTTTACTAGGCAACATAGCATGTTATTGCTTTCAAAACTTATAAAATGCTTTCAATAAATATGACATCATAGCTCTTACCTGTCTATGTTCACCATTTCATAAAGAAACATGTATAATCAATGCATTTAATAATAGGCACATTATCTCTAAATTAGCACATTACAAACAAAAATAACTTTACTATTCAACGGTTGTACCATTATGCCCTTACTAGGGTTAGAGTTTCCCTTTTCAATTCAATTAGGGTTAACCAAGCTCTTTAGCTTAAATGGGAATAGTGATTCCTCATTTCATTCTTTAATCACAGAGCTTTTATACTATAAAGCATAACCCAGAATTAGGGTTTACTATTCAACTCATCACATTACCCTAGATCAGGGTTTACTATTCACATTTCATCATATTACCCTGGATTAGGGTTTACTATTCACATCATAGTGAATTAAGATCATAATATCATTATGTATGAGAATTACTTCCATTAATGCCCTCAAATTAGGTTAAGATTCATTAACCTTCATGATTAGGGTTTTCATGATCTCACTATGAAGGATCATACCCTAATTAGGTATATTCTTACATATTGGAAGTATATTACTTGATTCTTATTCATATAAGGAGTCTTCTCTCTCCTTATTCTATCAAATGATGTTTACAGCACTCTTGATTAGACTAAGTCAAATCAACCTTGTCACCATAGTTTATATCATTACTATTATGGACATTAAGGCTCACTTATTCAAAGAGTATTAGTCACTCTTATCCCATCAAGGGTACTTTTGTAATGACCACCATTGAGTGTAACATACACTAATCCAATAATTACTTAGTCCCTTGATCACTTTAGGTATCTATGGTGTTTAGGTTAATCAACTACTAAACCATATTGATCACTAAGGCATCAAACGATCTTGACCTATTTAGACCTCAAACGGTCTTACACACTAATCCCCCCAAACGGTCTTGAAATACCTTGAAACCATTTGGTGGTGTTGACCGTTTGGTTTAGTTGACTTTGAAACCATTTGGTCATGAAGACCGTTTGGCCAAGTTGAGGTGAAGACCGTTTGGTCTTGTTGACCGTTTGGTCAAGTTTGACTTTGAAACCGTTTGAACATAATCATCCTTAAAACCGCATGAGCACCAAATGGTTTGGGATCGTTTGGTCCCAAACGGTCTTGAGACCGTTTGGACTCAAATGGTCTTGAGACCATTTTGACCCAAATGGTCTTGAGACCATTTGGTCCAAACCACCTCAAAATCGCATGGACCAAAAAGTGTCTCAACCACTTCAATTGAGTTAGGGTTTCCAATGTTGAACCCCTCAATCGATCATGCACTTGTTAGCCACTCATCAGTTGAGTCAATTAGGTCAACCCTTAACTGATTTGACTCTCAATTGACCCTCAATTGTTCATCAATTAGGGCTTGGATCAATTGAATTAGGGTTTGGAATCGATCACCCTTCAACATGTATCAACATGAATCTAATTGACATTGAAACCATTGAACCATCAGTCAATTTGGTCATGACATGACCCCAAATGGTCTTGCGATTGTTTGTACATCCTCCAAACGATCTTGAGACCGTTTTCCCATTAGTTCATCAAAAACCAAGTCATTCTCTTAAGGGATGAACGCTAAATTTGTCACCAAATCAGCACTTAATCATTCAACAACTTGATATCATTGGACCCTCAATTGGTCAACCCCACTTAACCCTAGACCTCCAAACGGTCTTGGGTGATCACCAAACGGTCTTGAGACCGTTTGGGTGATCCCCAAATGGTTTTGAAACCGTTTGGGCCTCTCAACCCAAACTTCAACATGATTGTATTATTGAAATCAGCAATAAACCCGATTAGGGTTTAGGTAACTAATGGGCCTTCAATTGGTGATTTACTTGGAATTACTTGATGATTTTTGGTGGGTGATTAGTATACATTAATCTCAACAGGTCTCCAAACGGTCAACACCTGTTAAACCCTCCCAAATGGTCTTGGACCGGTTTCTCCCAAACGTTCTTGTAAAACAGTTTGCTTTCAAATGGTTTGAAACTGTTTGCTCCAAACGGTTTGGCAAGCCGTTTGAGCAAGCTAGGGAGACCGTTTGCTAAAGTAGAATTTTGGATAAACATTGGTATTAACTTCATCATCTTCTACCTCAAGAACAGGGGCTGTTCTTTACGGATTTACTAGCAAGAACACCCAAAGGTGTCTAAAGAAGAAGAATAAGCAATGTTTCTAAGAAAGAAAGATGCAATAGCAAATCTTAAGGGTATGAGTTATAAAACCCGCCTTTGGTCTGATCCAGATCTCCAAGCTCCGTGCCTTTAATGGTGGATGAAGCTCCAATGGTCGCCCAAAGTCCGTTCCTCAAGATTTGGATGGAGAAGATGGCTAGAAAGAAGAGTTGTGTAAGGAAAACTACTCAACCAACCTTATATTAGGGTTTCCACCATGAATTCGAGCTAGGAGATGATCAAAGCTTATCCAAACCAACTTAGTCGTCCACCTCTACTCCTGAACTTCTCCTTAGTCGGCCAAAGCAAGAAGATGAGAAAAGAAACTAAAGGAACGATTCTTTGCTTTGTGTAAAAAGGATGCTTATATATTTTATGGGTATTTTCAAGGCAAGAAAAGATAATTATTTCTTTTACTTCTTAAACCCATCCACTCATGCTCTCTACACCCTTGGCCACGTTTCTTCCTCCTTTTTACATGCAAAAAATATATCTCTTATCCAAGGTTAAAGGAAAAGAAACCAAACACCTTACTAAGTTATACATGTATAAAAGGGCCATTTTGCATAAAACTTGGTTATTCAATTGTTAAGGTTATTTTTCTTATTTGATTATTCAAATGAGGTGCCCTCCTCATTTTATTTTCTCTATTTGATGCCAAGAAACATGAGAGATACTCTAGAGCATACATTTTACATGTTACACCCTAAGTTTTGGGTAATTCGCACTTTACACCAAAACTAGGTTTTAAAGCACAAGGATTGCTCTACCAGCTATATCTTGGTGCTCAAGCTTGTGAAAACTGTACCACTTTATCTTATCCATTCTTATGATGTCTCATCATCAGAGGAACATATTAACATGTGCAATTTGCAAGTTAACCCTTCTACTTGGGTATTTTGCACTTTAGTCCAAAATTAATAAAACAAAGTTACAACATTGTTCAAAAAGGACTGAAATTGAAATGTAGGTTCCTCAAAAGCTTTAATTATATTACACAAGATAACCATAAGCATCTAATCACATATTTAAGCAAAACACCTAGGGTTAGTTCATAACCCAGGTCAGTGATGTTACATTTTTCCTCTTAGGAGTTTCCTCCAAAAGATTTGTTTAGGATCATACTTATGACTTATGGTTTAAGTTCAGTGTTTGGAGCATTAAATTGAGGGATGATGATTGGGCATATAGACCTATTAACTCCTATAGCAGCCAACTCTCAAAGAGAAGGTCCTCCATCATCTTCATCATCCTCATCATTGTTGTTTCTTCTATTCCTCCTATCTCTCCCATGTGGGATTTCTTCATGGTGCTCTTCTTCTTGCACTTTCTCACATTCTTCTTCATGACATTCTTCTTCATCATGCTCTTTATCAAGATCTTCTTCTTCTTAATGATGTTCTTCCTCATGATCCTCCTCATGTTCCTTATGGAAATTTTCAACCCTTGGGTTGTGGTTGAATCCCCTATAAGGAGGCATGATTCTTGTTGTTGGTGGATGCATAGATCTAGCTTACTCTAACTACATGAAATAAGTCACACAGTTGAGTTAGAAATAAGACATGTGATGCAAGGTATTTAAGATGTCTAGAGTTTAATAGATTTAATATGTACAGACAAGTCTATTTCTAGACTTGAGGTGTGGGTGTATGATAAATAGACTCAATTTCTCAACATTATCGGTTGCCTTGTCCTCAGCAAAGACACCACAAAGTGGACCAGCCTAAATCACACATCCAAACAGAGCAGATCTAGAGTAATTGGACTTTTAAATTTATGTCCTGATACTCAGCCCCCCACAATGATAGTATGGGGCCAGATGTAGTAAACCGGGGTCCAACCAAGGGACAAGGGTGGTATGTGTCAATAACAAAGAGCCTTAGCTTAGTAACATCAACTAAAGGAGTGAGATAAAGTTTCGTGTTCCTTATGGAATGGTGGTACTTCAACAAAGAAGAAAGTAAACATGTAAAACAAACCAAAAAGGAAAGAAAATGAATATGAAAGTCAAAAGATAAGGTGTCAAAATTTGATGGGGAAACTTGGATTTGGTTTCATCATCTAAGGTTTGTTACCAACATCCAATACTCACACCCTTTTTATACCCTTAGAAAGTTTACAAGCAATCATCAAAAACATCTATTCCCTCCTCTCTCTCTCAAGGTTGGGATGGATCTAGATTATAAGTTTGTCTCTGTCTGTAGATGGCAAACAATAAAAATAAAACCATATGATCATTATCTTAAGCATTCCAACATTCCCAGCCATTCCGGTAACTCCATAACAATTAGATATAGGCTAATACTACTCTTTCAAGGTACCGATAGTCAAACAACACAAGATGGTAGCTAAGCATACGAGTGAAGCAAAAAGATCAAGAGTATGGAGATAAAAATTGCTAACAATGTATATTCAATGTATGTAAGTATTTACATGTTGAGAGAGCCTTAGTGGCTAGTCTAAAATTGAGCTATAGGTTTAGATACTGATGGTGGTGAGTAGCATTATGGATTCACAAATATAATGAGACATGTGGGTGGACGACGAAATAGAATGAAGGTGATCAAGAGAAGTGGGTAGAGTTAGAGAAGAAGGGGATGCACCAACAATGACCATGGAGTGTAAAGATAGATCGAAATATCCTTCGATCTAAATATGGTGTCAGTAGCATGGAGAGGCACTCATATTTCTCCTTTTATCGAAGGAGGAGTCATTGCATCTCAACAGTGGACGTCAGGGTAGACCTTCACACTTTTGTAGTCAAGCCTTCACAAACTGATGGACATGCATAGGTTGATGGCGGGAGTGATCTCCAACAGCACTTCATGGCTCCTATGTGTCACTCCTTGCTTGGTGCTTCAAGGGTTTTATTTATAGCTTTGGTCTGGTGCACTTTACTTGTTCCCTAAGTATCCATTCATGCCTCGGGTAACATGCTTAATGATTTTGAATGATTGTTGTCCAGTGTGGCCATTAGTTGCACTTTGACCCCTTGGTTCTGCATGGCCATCGAGTGGTGGATTTAGCTATACCATCGAGTATTGGGAACGGTCAAGCCATTAGATCTGAGGTACTGTCAAATACATTGTGTCTAGGAACTGATGGTTGACGGTTGGATATTATCAACCTCCAATGAATGCATAGGTGGACCATCAGTTTATATAATCTATGATTGCTCTGAAGAGGAAAGTGGACCATCTCCTTGGAGAATCAATGGTCACACAAAATGGAGGGAGGGAGTCAGGCTATATGACCAGAGAACTGATGGTTAGATTGACTGTCCATCCCATAGTAGTTCTGTCTTCATTGTCACCAGTTTGGGGAACTGATGGCAGATCTAGTGATGGATCTCAAACTATTGTATATGGTCCCCATCGGTTATGGAAACCAATGGACGTCCTACCTTGGTAAAAATACATTGTTTGACAAGTCACCTACATGGGAACTAGTATTTATCTTCAAACATGTTCACAAGTCGATGGTTGTTTTGTTTCACAAACCGATGGTTGTTTTGCATGTTCACAGACTGATGGTTGTCCTACATATTCACAAACTGATGGTTGTTCTTGGTGGTTGCAAATAAATGAAAGTTCTAGGTGGTCATTAATCAAGGTAAGTTTTGGTTTTATTGATTGTGAACCTATGGAGGTTTCATACACACAAACTGATGGAAAACTTGCCCTTTTAACCGATGGAAACACCGCTTTAGACCCTTTGAATTTTTCTCTTTCATCCTACCAATAATATCTCTCCCCACTCCCATGTAACGAATCATTTATAAAACTTGTTACAACTTCTAAATACCATAAGAAACCATCAGTAGAAACAAGGAAGGCCTCCAAGAGATGAGATCTTAAAATATCATGGATGCATGTTGGTACATGCCTTAGATCTAGCCTCCTTATGACAAATCTAAGCCTTGTAGCCTATTTTCATGCTCCCTACATATATTCTCTTCACTCGTAAACTCTTTTTCTTTCTATCAACCCCTTCTATCCTCTATGATGACCAAGATCCATGGCGCTTCATGTTGGAAACTCGTGCATATGGTTAAAGAATCCTATTTTCTTCTCCCTTTTGCTTAATATCCATCTTATTCTTGACGAAAGGAGATTTCTTGGAGCTTTTGGAGGATAAAACTCAGATCTTTGATTCTATTTTTCGTGGATCCATGTTGCTTCGACTATTTTCTTCACCTTTGAGGTGAGTTCTATAACTTTTGATACATTTTTTTACTACTTGTGGCATGCATAACACTAATCTTGCTCTAAAATCCCCCTTTTTTGTTAAAAGATAATCTTTTGTGGAATGATTGGTGTGAGTAATGGAAATACACATTTTTCACATATTATTTAGCACAACATATTTTTCTCTGTGAATTAAAGACCCTCCTTGAACTTGCATGGACTAAAATTCGTAATATATGTCTATATGCTACTAAAATGTCATTTTCATGGTGTTCTTGCACCATACGATGGGAAGGAGACCTACATACATTTCCTTCCTATTTACGAAATGTTATATAACAATTTAGGACTTTTCATAGCCATTATACTGCTAAACTTTTGGTTGGACAAAACCCTAGTAGTAAAGGCAACTCATCTAGTTTTAGCATTTTTATATCTAAATCTTGAAAATAGCAAAACTTTTGCTTATGTTGGAATTTAAGCTATAACTTGACTGCTATTTTGTCTATGGCTTATAAAGCTACCCGAAAAAATTTAGATGGTAATGAGGTTCCTACAGGGAGATAGAACTATTTTTTCTTAATGAGAAATTGGGCTTTCATGTGCCCTACGTAACAGTTTTATCTTCTTTGTGGCCAAAGATTGTTATATATACCATGCTTCAGTAAATTGGAAACTATTTTATACTTGCTAAGAGTCACAAGAAATGATTTATTTCATTAAGACTTCTAGGTGCCCTATATGTAACTTGATTTTTGATTTCCAAAAATATGTAACTGACCTAATTAATCAAGTGTAATCCTAATCAGGTAGTGTCCTATCACTATACAACTACTCAATGTCATAATTTATTGGATAATCTTTATAGAAACTATAATCGTGAGAAGGAGCTAGACTTGTATATGGTTGAGTCACTACAAAAAAATGGATTTTTAGTGAAGGTCATTTGTGAAGGATCAAAGCCCTTCAAAAATATTGACTTTTTGTGAAGGGAAGTCCTACACAAATGAACCAGTTTCCCTCAACCGAGTTCTTTATTTAAAAGACAATTACTGAAGGTCTAAAATCCTTCTACAATGTAAAAATTCCTTCACTAAGATTCCCACCAAATTTTCCCGCCCCACTAATTGGTAATTAAGATTTACGAGTAGTGAAACAGTTTCCACTCCTTGCGCACCGTTTCCTCTCCTTGTGCTCCCCCACCCCCTGTGTTGCGAGTGTCGGTGTCGGTGCCCCCAGCGGAATAGCGGCAGCCGGCAAGAGGACCCTCTGTCCCAGCGGAAACCACGGCCACTGGCGTGAAGAGGACCCCCCGTCCCAGCGGAAGCAACGGTCGCCGGCGTGAGGACCCCCTGTCCCAGCGGAAGCAACGGCCGCGGCGTGAGCTTGCCCTGCTCGTGAAGAGGACCCCCCGTCCCAGCGGAAGCAACGGTCGCCGGCGTGAGGACCCCCCGTCCCAGCAGAAGCAACGGCCGCCGGTGTGAGCTCGCCCTGCTTCGACTTCGACCGTGAGGTAGGTCTGCTCGCTGTGATCTAGCTATGCGAAGGCTATCCGAGATTATCTGCTTATCCGATAATGTACTGAGATTATCGCTGTGGTATGGGACACATGCTATGGCAGCTGTCACTAGATCTTCTAATCGTTGAGGCAAGGAGCTTCTCTTCTGATAGCACGGCAACCTCCTCTCCCATCCGCTCGTAGAACTTTCCCTGACCTGCACTGACAAAGCAACAATTTCTAGTAGGCCTAATGGTCGACGTTGGCGCTACAAGCCCCTTCTTATCTTCCTCTTCTCCCTCATCTTCTTCCCTCTACCCATTGTCTGCTTGTCTACCCTAGAAATGCATCTTGCCATGGACCAGAACTACAAGCAACCATTTGGATGTTGACATCCACTACCTCTGCCTGCACCAACCCCGATCACTGCATCTCCGGCAATGACCAGTAGGGTCTCCTCTCAATAGGTTTCCACCATGTTGCTTCTTCTCATCGCTTTCTCCTCTCTACAAAAAGCTGCCCTAGTTGCCATAGCTTCTTGTTGCAATAGACGCCTGGCCACAAGAAGTTGTTGTACCTGGTGGTTGCCTTAACAAATGTTGATCGCAGGCTAGAAAGTATATTCCCCTCCTTCATCACTGGCAGTGCCACAACTACCACCTCCTCTTCCTATACGACTCCTTGATTACTTGGGTCTCAGCTCTAGAATCAAAGCTTCTTCCCTATTTTCTTATTGGAGATTAGACCTACAAACTGTGTTCATCATTCATCATTCACCATACTCCAACCTCTAGGGGAGAAAGCCCCTTTTGAGTCCCAAGATTAGAACTGGATTTAGAGTGTATTAGATCTCCACCGTAGTCATTTTTTATCTCTATTTAGATGTCGACTTCTTCTTCCATTCTTTCCAAGTACATCACTTCCAAGGACTGACCAAAGATGACCACCACCTATGGGAGGTTGCTACCTTCCCCACAATCATGCCTTGGTGCAAATTGGTATGGATATCTCCAATTGTATGCATAGTCCATTCGACCTTGATAGCCTGATCGGAGGAGTTCCATGAGCAACCATTCTGGTGGTATGATCGTTGTCTGGTTTAGATTGATGGGGACAAGATCCTGATCTAAATATCACCATGTGTCAATCAAAAGAAGCATGTCTACCAAGGGATTTATGTATGCACAATGAGCTACATGTCAATATCATTCATAACCTTCCTGTCTAAGCAATTGAAAATGGTATGAGAACTGATAATGTTATTTTAGGGTAGATTGTGATTAATATGACTAATCATAACATTCATAAATAATTTTAACGTGTAATGATAGATATATGTGCACCCTGTCATACACATGTATTGTGGACATTAAAACACTCATACATTTTGTACCCCTTGGACATATGCTTACAATAATCTCTAATTAAGATCGAATTCCTCTTATAACTTGATTGGTGTCTCTAATCATCTTTTATAAATCATACTTTTACTAAAATAGAAATTTAGAAAGGAATGTCTTACTTGTAAGAATCATATTGTGGACAACTATATATTTAGGAATACAACATAGGTGAGAATTCATTTAGAATCACATGAAATCTTCCTCTAATAATGAACACTGCACATGTCGTAATGTTTAGAAATTGATTGCAATCAATTATGATAGAGACATTTATTAGTGAAAGAACCTCAATTATGGATAATGAGTATTAATATGGAATCAATTGAAAGTATTCATATATAACCTTCCATAATAAACAACACATATAAGTATTGAAAAAACCCCTAGTTTGACCTTAGGTAATAAATACTAGTTTATTAGACTTCTATTTTTGTGGAAGAATATGTGTATAATACGCTACTAGGCTGTGAAGGACTTATTGGATGTTCTATATCTACAATGTTAGGCATGCACTTCTCGCTTGAGATGTTTGGGCTTTCACCTCCTTTTTATACCATTTCTCTTGCATTATTTTGAATGAGGCATAATCAATTTAATTTTATAAATTAAATAGTCATTAAAAATTACCCTTATTTGATCATATTAATGTGGAAATAATCTTTGATATTGTTGAGCCCTCATTCATGATATGACTTATTTACTACTTTGCATACTCTATTTTGCAAGCAATAGTGATGCTTACCTAGTATAGTGTAATGTATGAGTGGGGGCATTAGTTGCACACATTCCTTGGGCTTCGTCCCAAAATTTGGGGGTTTATGGACTAAGTTGCACACACTCCTTGGGCATGGTCTCTAAATCGGGGGGGGGTATATGGCCATGGTTGGACATACTCCTTAGATTATAGTCCCTAAATAGGTAGTCTGTGGTGGTGGGGCTACCATTTTTCTATTTTGTTAGATGGTACTAGTTGAGTTGTTCATGTTTGCATTTCTTGTTTTATATTTATGCATTGTTGCATCATTATTTATGGTAGGTTAACTTGATTGATTGATTGATTGATTTTTTATCTCTTAAAATGCCTCATAATCAAATTTTACTTGATATTGATTCATGATTCTTATTTCATTCTATATGTTCTCATTAGATTGTACTCTTTGCATCTTGTTTCCTTCGGCATGTATGAAATTATTCTCCGGGAAGTGTCCGTGCTTCCTAGATCCACATGTATGAAATTATTCTGGGGCAATTGAAACACACTTGACTCAGACTGGTTTCTGTTGGCTTTTGAAAACATTTTTCCATGAGTCACTCAATTGTTTGAGCTCCCTACATAAGACATGCTAGTTCAGTTAGCTATACGACTGACTTCACTTGAATTCCTTCGACAATTCCCAATTCCAGTTCTAACATTGTATGGTTGTATTCAAACAATCATGAATTTCTTGGTTTTCATCCTCCGATCATCATCATCATCTAAAAGCTTTAAATCCAACCATGCTGGGGTCAGCTACATGGATCCTTTTATTTTGATCAGCTATGTGATTGGTTATATTCCAATTAAGATGTAAAGATTCAAACTCTATCCTTGTAAACACTTAACTAGTTCATTTCTGCCAGCCTCATCTTCATTTAACTGTGCTTGACTAAATAGCATTGCTTTTCATTGTTGCATGTTCCAGTCTTTGCTTTGATTCTCATGTTTTTACAAAACTCATGAGTCAGTGAAATACTAGTCAAATTTGTCTATCTATCAAATCAGGTGTCAGACAATTTGCTTTTATACACAATCTATGAATCAATGATACTACAATCTAAACTTTTATCTTTTATTTTTCTCTTATTTAGTTTTGTTTTTTAGTTGTAATGTGACCGTTAACTTCTTGTGTATTTGTATGCAGATGGATTTCTTACGGGATAGAAATTGGATGTATATTGCTAATAGGATGCAAAGTGAAGTATTCCAGTCCGGTTTACAAAAATTCATTGAATTTGCACGTACCCATCAAATACCACCCAGACTGGGAAATTTAATTTGCCCTTGTAAAACATGCTCGAAGAGATACATTAAATCAGAGGATGACGTATTCTTACATGTTTTACAAAAAGGATTTGTCCGCAGATATGATGTATGGACATATCTTGGGGAGATGATTGGGAGGAATACAATAAGTGCAACATCTACTAGACCTACATCTGGAAGTATGCATCAAATGTTGGGAGATATATTCGGAATGGGTGATACAAGTCATGCCAGTGAGTTTGAACTCGAGGAGGAGCCTGCAAATCTTAACACCCAACGCTTTTTCAAGCTTCTCAAAGAAGTTGATCAACCACTGTATGAAGGTTGTAAAACTCACTCCAAGTTGTCCTTTCTGGTGCCTCTGTTATAAACCTAAAGGAGGAGTCTAGATGGTCAAATAATTCTTTTACAAAGTTGCTGAAGTTGATAATCTCAGCCTTTCCAAAAGAAGGTAGTTTGTTTCCTGAGACTTATTATGAAGTAAATAAAGTAGTAAAAGACCTTGGCCTCAAAAAAGTTAAAATTGATGTATGTCGAAATGACTGCATGCTCTTTCGTAAAGGTTCATCAAAGAAAGACATGTGTGATACTTGTAGTGAGTCTAGATGGAATGAAAAGACATATAAAACAAAAGGCAAGAAGGTAGCTGAAAAGGTGATGTATCACTTTCCTATTATCCCTCGTCTGGAGAGACTTTACATGTGCCCTTCAGTTGCAAAAGATATGATGTGGCCATTTAAAGAAAAAGGAAATGATGGTCGTATTCATCATCCCTCTGACACAGAAGAATGGATCTCAATAGATAGAGAATTTCTAGACTTTGCTGCTGAACCACGAAATGTTAGACTTGCTCTAGCTACAGACGGATTCAATCCGTTTGGACTTATGAGTGCTTCAAATAGCACATGGCATGTACTATTAACCCCTCTCAATCTCCCGCCTTGGATTCTTCTAAAGGAGCCATACATAATGATGTCTTTGCTGATCCCAGGTCCTCATATGGTTGGGAATGATATTGATATTTACTTAGAGCCATTAATTGATGAGCTTCAAAAACTTTGGGGGCAGGGAGTTAAAGTATATGATGCTTATAGCAAGAAAAACTTCACTATGCGGACAATGATCTTATGGACCATAAATGATTTTCTGGCTTATGGTGACCTTTCTGGTTGGAGCACCAAAGGGAAAAGGATTTAGGTTGCCCATCTTGTAATGTAGACACCTTATCCAAGTGGCTTCAATTTGGCAAGAAACAATGTTATGGTTTCCATCGACGTTTCTTGAAAAACAATCATATTTATAGGCGTGATAAAAAAAGTTTCAATGGAGAACAAGATTTCCGTCAACCACCTAGGCACTGGTCAGGTGATGATATACTACAACAATTTCAGGGTTGCACAAACATCACATTCGAAAAAACTATTAAACGTAAAATCTCTACAAATGGACATCAGCCATTGCCGCCTGGATGGAATAAAATAAGCATTTTTTTCGACTCCCGTATTGGAAATATTTGTTGCTGAGACATAATTTGGATGTAATGCACATAGAAAAAAATGTCTGTGAGAACATATTGAACACTTTGTTGGGCGACTCGAAGAAAAGTAAGAACAACTTATAAGCTCGTCAAGATCTAAAACAATGGGGTATCCGAAGGGATTTGTGGCCAGTCGATTCAGGGAGCCATTATTACTTACCTCCAACATCTTTCACAGTGAGTAGTATGGAGAAAGAGAAGATTCTATCTATTTTACAAACATTGAAGGTTCCTGATGGATATTCTTCTAACATATCTAGGTGTGTAAACATGAGAGAGAAAAAACTATTGGCATTGAAGAGCCATGATTGTCATGTTTTAATGCAACAACTTCTTCCTGTTGGACTCAGACATGCCACAAGGGAATACTGGGAAAGCTGCCAAATTTCGGTATGACATGTTATTGCAAGAAAGTATTGCAAAAGATGTAAGTAATTTAACAAATTTGTAAGTATCATATGATATTGTCATTATTGTCTGCTAAAAGTATATTTCATTGTAGGATAAATTAAAAGAGGTTACCCAAGAAATGAAAAATATGCAAAAATCTTGGTCCCAATTTATAACATGGGTGCAACAAAATCAGGTTGTTTGATGGCAACAATTGAGTATCAGATTAAACTTATTGATATAATATTGCAACATAAATAAAATTTGTTTTATTCTCTTCTATATTTTCAATAGGTGGAATCAGCTAGAAGTACACAGTTTGGCCCGACGAGTGTGTTTCCAAATCTGCCCCCTTCTGGAGTATTTCAATCTTCTGTTGGTACAACATCGTCAAATTTTGGAGCACAGGTACATATTCACAAATTTAAAGAATTTTAAATTTTTATAAATAACAGAAGTTAAAAATGAGAATCTTGCTTTAAAGGCTCAAATGTTTTCAAACGAGGCTTCTCCTGGTGTGTTTTCTACTCAAGCTACCTCAAATGGTATCAATGGGCCAGGGCTTACATTTCAATCACATGTATGACAATACATACATTTTTTATAACGACTTATCTGAAATAAACTCCTTCTCATGCTATCAATTTTTTTTGAAGCCACATTTTTTTCAAAATGGACCTCCTACTATTTTGTTTCCTGCTCAAGGTGGTGTGAGTGGATCCCAGGTATAAATATCAAATATATTACTTATATTTCCCTATTCATGTTCAACTTTATTGAAAAATTAAATTCTTTTCAAGCATCAATATTTCCCAAATGGTCATCCTATTGGTGTGTTTCCCGCTCACGGTGGTACAAGTGGATCACATGTATTTATATAAATATATTATCAAATGCGTGGTTATTAATGATCATCTTAAATTGAAAATTTAAATTCTTTGTCAACCTCAATATTTTCCAACTTCAACTCCTACTGGTGTGTTTCCTACTCATTGTAGTACAAGTGGAGAAAATCATGCAAGGGATACTGCAACGGAAGACATTCATAACGCTTGAAGAATTTTCAACAATTTACAATAGAGTTTTTAATTGTTATGAAACCTCACAATTCCTTGGATATAGATAGTATTTAGAAAATGTGTATGAATTTTATTTACATTGTCTTTATTTTTTATTATCCATGGAAAAAATTACATTTGGTCCATATGTCAACTCATTATTGATAAAGTTTAAATTTAATTGACTTGGGAGTAGTTGGACACTCCATATGAGACTTATGAGTTATTTATATATATTGATAAATTTTAAATTTAATTGACTTGGGAGTAGTTAGACAAATGTGAGTTTAACAGAATCTATAGCAGGTACACTCATCTCTTTAGAATCCTGACTTTCATTTTATTCAATATTCTCTAACTGCTCCAACAATATTTCCATGGGTGCTTAGACCCAGACAATTGGCAACCAATTCTTTTGGAGAAAGGATGCATCATATTTGAGCATGTAAGAAGCTATACTTGTGTCTTATTAAACTTTATGACAAATATGGTTTCACACAACTCAATTTCTTGAGGAGACGCCTAGCTTTTACAGCATTTCGGAGACCTTTACGTGCAGTGAGTTGACATCAGTGTTAGGGAGGTAGAGAGTCAAGAATTCTCTAGCCAGGTCGTAGTCATGTGTATACATTTTGCCAAGGAGCTGATCTTGGTAGGTTGAAACAACACTGAATGATCTGCGGATTGTTGGCATTAATATTTTGTTGTGTTTGTAAAGGTATGATTGATGGTACACTTTGTTGCTCGAAGGGGGTAATATATTAAGGAAAATAAAAACTGCCATTGGTGATAAAAAGAAATCTGTAATGACTCATACTGAATTTGTGAGGAAGCTATCTAGTCTTGTGTGTCTACAGATGCCTAGCCACGGTCAAGTAGTACACTAGGAATCTGTGAGGAAGCTAGCTACTCTTGTTTGTCAGGATACCTAGGATCCCTTGTAGCTTTATACAGCCAACGATGGTGATTGTTTCTTTCTGTGCAGAATCATGTTTTTCTTCTTCTCATTTATGAAATTTGTAGAGATCTTTCTCGTATTACAGTTCTATGAACTGACATATTTTTGTAAAACAAATGCTCTTGAACTGATGTTCTCTTTGTTCCTTTCTAACTGTCTGAAAAATTTATCATGCATGCATCATCTAATTTGAGTTTATTGGATTATGATCTCCCTTTTGCGATCTCTTTTGCAATTTTTGCCTCAGTTGAGGTGATTATATCAATAATCATGTTGGATATTGTGATGTGGCAAGTCTTACTTGTTGCCATTCCAGTAATGATAGTAATTATTAAAGTTCAGGTATATTTTTGTATTGAAATGTTCTTACATTATCTCTTCTGGGTATCTATAATTCATGTCTGACTCATTAACCATTTCATCTTATTTTGAACTGTTTACAGGTACTACCAAACATATTTACATTATGAGATCCTAAACAAGTTTGGATCCTTTATTAGCTCTTGTTCAATTGTCAATTGTCTTGCAAATTTGCAACTTATATGCAATTTATCAATCATGGTATGTGTATATATATTTTTCATTTGTTTGTCCTTTGTATGTTTTGTTTATGTATGCAGCAATACTCATTGGACAGTTCAGCTAGAAGTATGAGCTCTGGTTTGGAAGGTGAAGAATTGAATCAGGCATGAGAATAGTGTTGGTGATGAAAAAGTATTGCAGTGGGCCAAGGTATATAATCAATATGTCTACTTATTGGCCTTGACACTATTTTCCTTCCTATTTAAAGTAAAACTTATTTTCTCTCTAGATCTGGAAAATCATAATGAACCTCTGCAAATAATTTTTGGCTACCATTCTATGCCTTTTCCACAACATGGCAATGATGTAGTTTTTCATTTGTTAGTAAAGCAAAAAAGAATGATGAACGAAAGTCGGATTCCAAGAAACCAGTTAATCAAGTCTTAAATTGGTTGTTTAAAACATTATTCTAGCATTATGAGGAAGATGCACGTTTTGACACTTCATAACCATCTTAAGATATGAATGGAAAGTATTTCTCACATTTTGTTTCACATAGAAAAGAGCAATCCACATTGGTCATATAGTCAAGGCATGGCAGAGTTTGGATGGAAGGATGATGAAGCAACAACCCAAACAATCAAGAAAAAATCACTTTCCAAACAGTAAAGATCACCACAAGTGACATAACAGAAAGAAATTAATGTATGTCTTATATAAAAACCTAGAAACTGTTAAATAGAAAATCATGTTACAACAAATAAATTGACATAAGAAACTAAATTTAAGTTTTATTATTAAATGTGTACATCTCAATTACAAGATATGTTTTTCTTTTCTAATTCCTATCTTTCCATTATGCTATAATCAGAATCTTGATCTCTCACAATAATACATCATTAATTCATGAATCAAAATTGGCAGAAATCCTCAAACTAAAAAACTAAAAAATTGTTACTTTTCTAAATAATGTTATTCCAGGAAGTGATGCAACATGTCAACATTGTAAACAGTCATCTGTTCATGAAATTGATTAGTATTTGATCCAATATTCGCCAGTACTTTCTGATTGAAAAGTTAACTGCAGAAGTTATTCATTCCTGTTGTGAAGGGAGCAAAAATCAATTAAAGGCAAGGAAGCAAGTACAGCCATTAGAGCTTACAAATATTAAAGTATACAAGTAAGCACCCATCACCAATGGAACTCCAGCAACAATAGCACCCTCAAGTAGTGAACGGAGTTGGTTTACACTGATTCCAATAAGTAAAAGCGCTAATGCTTCCCACTGCATACCAAAAAGAGCTCTCCTTTTGTTTGATGTGTGACCTGATCCGTTTAGCTGTTGTGGTACAGATTGTTCCCGGTCTGCAGTTGGTTGATCTGTTTGATGTGTGATCTGTTCTCAGTCTGCAGTTGGTGGTTCTTGACTATTTCTTCAGCTATAGCAGCATCATACAGTACAGATTTTCCCCTCCCTTCAATCCAATTACAGCAGCATGCTTCTTTTTCACAGACTAGAAAGGAATCAAAGAGCAAAGGGTAATGGGCAAGGAGATGGATGTTTACATATCATGGCTGAAGATTTGGTTGACATAAGTGGATTACCTGCTCCTTGCAGCGGCTCTTCAACTGCGTAGGATGCCTACTCCACAGTGTTTGTTGGCACCTTCAGTGTATACAATGGCTCCTTCTCATCTACACATTTTTTTATCGCAAAATAAAGCACCAACCGAAAATGGGATCCAATTCAGTCTATTACGAAACTTAATAGTGGAGTGATAAAAAAAAAGATTTAGAAATTAGCACATATAGAGTGCCTCCATTGATATACATAAGAGTCCATTTTACTTGAGTTCTTTTAGAAAATCTCATTTGCTGATATTCTCATTTTTGCATAAGAGTCTATTGAACTACGAGAAAACCATAAAAGGTACTTTTTCTACAATAATATTATCAATTCTATGCTACACATGTGTCTGGTTGCACTTGATCCTTTGTGTTTCTTAGCTAGTCGTAAGGTTCACTTCTTTGACATTGAAGAAATCATAGTTTCTGCATTTAAGTTATACAAATGTAGCCCAAAGGTGCATGGACTAACTTCTGAGTAGATATGAGATCCATCATTTTATCGACTTCTCTCTCTTACTACACTGTCACTATTCTTGCTAGCATGAACTATTTCTCAGTTAATATTTATTTATTTATGGTGACGCCCTATGCAATTGTTTAATCAGTCAATATTTTCATAGTGCAGTTTTATAACATAATACAACAAACTCAGAGACTGCAAAGCTGAACCGATGTCCAGCGTTTGGAAGGCTATGATTTATGCACCTTTACTGTGACAATTTTTAGAAATTAGTGTGAGGTGATGTGTTTCGATTTCGATACATATAAATTTCTTTTAAATTTCTTAGGACTGCAGTAAAATCTGACTTGAGAAACTATTCTTGTGTAACTGAAAATTTTCTAGTTGTTCTACATCATAGAGTTTTAGTTCATATCCTTTTGCTGCTCCTGACATCTCACACTTTCTATTTCTTATAGTCCTTTGTGACTTGTGTAACAAGCTCAGTGTTGATAAGTCTAGTGGGAAAGGTGCATGTCCATATCTGATATGCATGTGATCTAGGATTACAGACAAAGGTACAAGTGGAAAGATCCAATTGAGGTTTCAACAAGTGTTGCTTGCATCATGTAGCATGACCCGATGTTCTGACTGAAGATGGTGTCATTCCTGCATATCCAAGCTACGAGGTAATTTGCAGCAAAGGTGATTAGACAAGTTTTGGTCTCCCTTGGTGAGTATCCATCTGAGTAGTGACTAAAAATCACTCAAGGAGGCGCCACTGATTGGCGCTAGCAAAAGTAGCTGAAGATAACCCATCATGTAATGAAGATGCCATACACACTAGACAGCTATAGTACGTGCAGTAGAAACAAAGAGCTGTCAAAAAACTTATATTTCTCTACTTTTCCGGATAGGAGGAGGTCATCCATAGGTTGGTGATCCTGGAGCCTGCACTTTTCATCCTTGGTTTTAAGTCTTCTGATAATGATATCTCTTTCTAGGGTTTAGGTACTCTTCTAACTATAATTGGTTCTGTGTTTGCAGGTTTATTAGTGTGCTATCTGGGTTTAGGCACTCTTATATATGGAGAGGGTTACTTCTAGATGGATGAGGAAAACTAAAAGATTGGAAAGGATGGTCCAAAAAGTAAAGATCATTGATATCTCATTGAATGCAAAGAAGTTGGCTCTACATTCTTTGATGGCTATTACTAGAGGATTATAGGAGGAAATCTGTTCATAACCACTACACTTCCTCTCAACATTGTCATTGGATAAACGAGTGACAAAGTCAAAATGTAGATAGATATTTATATTGAAATTTGTATTGATTAAGGGAAAAGGCCCATGTCCTTCCCTATGTGATGAACAATTTTTCTATGTGAAATAAAAAGAAATGTTTCAAAAGAGTGATTTGTTATGTTTGTTGTGTCTTATTAACTAGATGAGTTACTACAAATATCATTTGGGTCTGATAAAATCCACAAATATATCACTTCATGAAATATAAGAAGGCTAAAACCTCATTGACAAACAAATAAATGTACATCACAATTGTAATTCATGGGAAATTAAGTATATTTGTGAAGGCCCTAGAACCTCATTGAAAGTTGTGAAATTAGCCTTCACAAATGTATTTGGGAGGCCTGGGAAGTCTTTTTGTGAAGGTCAAATAGTCCTTCAGAAATGTATTTTTGAAGGCCCTAGAACCTCATTGAAAATTGTGAAATTAGCCTTCACAAATGTATTTGGGAGGCTGGGAAAGTCTTTTTGTGAAGGTAAAATAGTCCTTCAAAATAGTATTTGTGAAGGCTAGAGTCTCTCATCAAAGTATTTGTGAAGAGGCTTTTAGAGTAGGACTTTTTGTGAAGGAATGTCCTTCAACCGAATTTTTTTTTGAAGGAGTTAATGTACATTTGTGAAGGAAGCATCCTTCACAAATAGCCAATTTACTTGTAGTGAGTATATGTAGGTACAAAAAGGGTTTATCTCTGTCATCCAAATTTCAAGGTTATAGAGAGATGTTTAGGGCCTATCTTGAATTTTATGTGATTGAGAGAGGTTATGATTGTAACTCGAATTTGAGGGTTGTATACTTTGGTTTTTGGTTCCATAGACTGTGTACCCAACTCAAATCTAAAGGAAGTATAAAACAAAATATTTCATATGATACTAAAAACGTAACTAAAAAACAATCGACTCTAAAAGACTTTAAAAGAGAACATAAAATTATTAAAAGAGAGATAAAATATTTTAAAGAAACTCAAAAGACTTATGAATATTCAGTAAGTCAAGATAATAGCATACAAGATAAATTTTAAAAACAAATCCCTAAATAGCATCCAACAATATATAAAACGAAAATAGAAGGGGGGTGTTATAATTAATATTAACCCATATTTCACTATGAAGAAAATAACTTTATTTGATTCTAGAGCAAATATAAACTACATTAGAAAAGGTCTAATACCAACTAAATATTTTGAAAAAACCACACAATGTCAATTCATGCACTAATGACAAATTACAAATCAATTATAAAATCCCCAAAGTCCATGTTTGTATAAAAGATACATGTATTAAAACTACTTTCATGCTCGCCAAAAATATAACTGAGGATAGAATCATTGGTACACCATTCTTGAATAAATTATTAGCTATTATAGTAAATATAAAAGGAGTACATGCTAATATAAATGAAAAAAATGATTACCTTTAAGTTAAAAAAGGAACCCAAAATATCATTCTACAAAAAATATACTTCACTCAAATATATATAAAATTTCATTAACAAACTTAACATAGAAATAAAAAATGAAATGATTCATAATAAAATCAAAATTAGTAGTTTTCAAAAATTAACAATAGAATTTCAAGAAAAAAATGAAAAAGAAATGCTCCACACTACCTTTAGCGTTCTGGCATAGAAAGAAACATGAAGTTACTTTACCATACATTAATAATTTTGATGAAACTAAAATTCTGACAAAAGCCAGACCTATCCAAATGAATCAAAGACTTTTAGAGATATGTAAAAATGAAATAAAAGAAATTGAGATAAAGAAAGTAATTAGACCTAGCTCCTCTCCATGGAGTTGTGATGCCTTCACAATACATTTTGGTCACTATGAATGGAATGTTATGCATATTGGGCTAAAAAATGCTCCATCAGAATTCCAAAAAATAATGAATGAGATATTTAATACATATACCTCTTTTAGTATAATCTATATTGATGATGTACTTATTTTCTCTAAAGACTATGACCAACATTGGAAACACCTAAACACATTCTTTTAAATAATAAAACATAATGGACTAGTAGTTTTTGCTAAAAAGATGAAACTATTTCAAATAAGAACTCAATTTCTAGGATACAAAATAGAAAAGGAAAATATATCACCCATAGTAAGAGCTATAGACTTTGCCAACAAACTCCCAGATGAAATCTTGGAGAAAAAACAACTCCAAAGATTTTTACGACGCTTAAAATATATATTTGACTTCTACAAAAACCTTACACTAGATAGAAAACTCCTTAAAGACACACTAAAACAAATTTCGCCAAGTTGGACCATGGATCACAACAATGCTTTTCAAAGAATAAAATCAAAAGTTCAAAGGTTACCATGTTTAAACATTGTTGACCCAGAAGCCTATAAAATAGTATAAACATATGCATCAAATATAGGATATGGATGAATACTTAAGTAAAAAATTGATAATAAAGAACATTTGGTTTGATAAACCTCATGACTGTGGAATGAAACTAGAAAAAATTATTGAAATATTAAAAATAAAATATTAGCCACAATCCTTTCTATTACAAGTTTTCAAGGGGATCTTTTAAATAATAAATATTTATTAAGATTGGATTGTAAATTAACTAAAGTTGTATTAGAAAAGGATGTTAAAAATCTTACCTCAAAGCAAATATTTTCTACATAGCTAGCAAAAATTAGCTATATTGATTTTGATATAGAATTCATAAAAGGAGAAAATAAATTTTTTATCTGAGAATTTTTGTAGGGAAATAATATTCAAAAAGACTAGCATGATGACATCAATATTGGCTTCTTAACAAAGTCCTCCCGCAATAACACAAACAAGAAGGGAGAAAGAGAATATAGAAAAGTGGAAGTTGATTCATCAACTAAAACATCCTATGAATTTATCCTAAAATCATCTGAAGATGTGCTTATTCTTGAAAATGAGGACCTTTCAAAAGAAATCAATTATATAATTAATAAATATTTTCCTGAAGGATATAGTCATATTCCCAGTCTACCTGGAAAAAAACCCAAATATAATACGAAAAAATACTTTCAGAGAAAGGAAGTGCAAAAGTTTTTCATAATTATAGAGATAAATCTGCAAAAAGAAACTTGTAGTTTTCTCAATTAAAATTTCAAAAAATAATCACGTTACCTGAATGTAATAAAGAAGGAAACCCTAATACTCCAAGACGATTGAAATCTTTCTATCAACCACAATATTACAACTATTGGGATTATCAAAGTGCATGGTAAAAAGTTTTATATGTTCAGAATACTCTAATGAGTCACACATGGTCAATAAAATGGTCACCACAAATCAAATTGCCGAATTGGCTTTTTTGTAAATTCTGGCAAAATTTTGGTGCAATAAGAGAAATACTTCCCATGATATTAAAGAAAAATGTTATGGGTGAAGATCTTATTGAAGAAGATCTAATCATGATAACATATTTCTCTTCCCATGGAATACCATGGATCATACAATGGAAATGGGAGAAAGAAACCATTGATTTACTAACAATTCTGGAAAGACAAATATATGTCAAATAATTGATTCCAGTACTAGTTTCTGGATACCAATATAACAAAGAAATTAAAACAAATAGAATGTTTTCATCTAGTCAACTAAAGCAAGAGTTGACAAGAAAAATTCTAATTGAGAATCCAAATATTGAAGATAATCAACTACAACTACTGGTCTTTGAAGAAACGTCAAAAGTTATGGATGAAAATAGTTCAGAGGACTCAAATAATCTAAAATTGAAGAAGATGGAAAAAAGAAGAAAGTGAAAAAATAGTTACTAGGTAGTAAAAAAGTTTTGGTAAAAATAATGGGTAAAAATAAAAGTAAATAAAAAGCAATAGTCTGGTAAAAGATAAAAGTAAATATAATTAACGATGGTAAAATGAAAAATAAAATATTTAATACATTTTACTTAATATTCCATCTATAAAAAATGAAGTCACTCAAACATTAAAGTGAAATATCTATACAAAAAATAAATAGAGAAGAAGAAAAGAATATTTTATTGCATGCATGCAACAAGAAAGGCATGAAACACTTGTCAAGGGCACAAGGTTGAAAGAGCATCCAATGAGATGAATCATTCGGGACTTTATGATTTGCAAGTATGAACATCCAAACTGATAAGTTGCATTCAATGTGATGAATCATCCGGGAAACTATTAGGGAAACTAACACGATTAACTATAATTAACCACATACCTGTCAGGATGATTTGAGACAGAATTAATCCAATAAATGCAAGAAATCCAATAGGAAAGCAAGCACACAAATAGATCTTGAAATATGCATACAATTTCCTATCATTGATCATTCCATCAAGATCTATTAAACCTAGCTCGCTTCCTAGGGTTTCTAGTCCACTTTTAGGGTTTCCATTGCAATTAGGGTTTCTCTTCACTTTTACTATTTTAAACCCCAATTTTATACAATTACTCACAAACCCTAATTATCTCATCTATTCTTCACAAAAGATATTAAGTTTATCTTTTAACTACATATAACCTTAATTTCGGATTAAAGGCACAAGTAAACATCAATTAAGTCCATTATGCCTCTTTTACATTAAAACTACCATTTTTATCCTTTTAATTCATGACAAGATCATTAGGCCCAATTATCATCTTTGGTCCCTTCCGGATTAACAACTCATAGTTCATTATGACCTAATTCACATATGAACTCTATTTATCATTAATTCCACCTTTATCCATTAGAAAACCCTAATTACCATATTAAGGGTATTTATCCCAAATTAGGAACCTTTATACTCAAAATAGCTTAGAACTATCATATCTCGGCTATATTCATGAATTTGAAAAATTAAATCCATTAAGAGTCACAATTATTAACATTAGGGTTTCAAGTCCCATTAAAGCTCGTTTATGTACATGGAACTCTAAATTAAACCAATTACATGAAAAGTTCATCCTTTTTGTTCTTAATGTACCTTTTTACAATTAACATGTTAATATCAACTTTAAATATCCATTAAACCCTTCTAAATACATTAATCATCTCAAAATAGGGTTTCTTAATCATTAAAGTATTAAAGTTGATAACTTCCACTAGTTTTCGAATTTCAAGAAGAATTAGCTTCTAAACCTATTTTTATTGAATTCCCCTCGTTTTTTTGAGCAACTTTCATATTTTATGTGCATCCATCCGAGCTACCAATATTTAAATACGATTTTGGTAAAATTAACTTACTTAAGCCAATGGTAGGCTGCCACGTCGTCTATCTCATGCAACGTTGCTTGGCTGTTTGAAAACATAATGAAAAGACCATTTTGTCCCTGCTTAAGTTGTCGATGCTTCAGCTCACAGAGGGGCATTTCTGTCCAACGACACCTCCTCCCTTCTTCCACCTCGCGCAACCCTACGCTGCTGCCCTAGCCATGATAGGTGCGGCTTCCTCCCACCTTCCCAAAGTCCGAGGGACACCTACGACCGGCGTCTCACCTCTACCACCCTATGCCACACCTGCGGAGGTCCCCAGCTATGGACGAGGTGGCTAGAGTTGAGCCTGCAGCTGCGCCCACTGCGGCAACCCTTGTAGGCTTGCGAGGTGTTTTGCGAGATGCTGGGAACAAGAGGAAGACAGTCGATCACCTGGGGGGGGCATTCCTCCACCTCCGTTGCACCCCTGCACATGCGAGGATGCCTCAGGGTCATGGCCATAATGACTGGGTCAAGTTCTCCAGGGTTGCAGCACGTGGACGGCCAGGTGCCCTCCTGTAGGTGTCGCGCGAGTGCTAGGGCGCGGGGATGATGGCCGCGTTCATCTGTGGTGTCGTGGGAGCATTGGGCTTCCATCGTACTCCAGTCCAGGGCTCGTCATTGCCCTGGGGTCGCACTACCCCCATGGTTAGGGTTTTCATGGAAAGAACAAGAAGAAGAGAAATAGTTGCTTGGGATCTCTCTTAAACTCGAACCAAAGGCTCTACCCCTTATATAGGGGAGGGTATCCACGCCCTAAGGTGTTCATCCACGAATTATCAAAGCCTTTTCCCACTAGGAATCCTATTTCTTCATTGAGAAGCAATCTTCTCTCTCCTAATTATCTCTTTAATATTCTTTATTCTTTAGATATTAGAATTTCAAAAATTACCTCCTTTATTCTCTTTGTACTTTCCTTTTTAATTCATTGGCACAAAATTATGTTTTCTTTTAGTAGAATATACCTCCTTTTTAACAATACCACATAATTCATTAAGTATGTATCACGATATCCTCTTATTTTGTATTATTGGTATTTTCTCTTTCACTTTCTCCATTGGGGCTCCTTGGACCCCAAGAAACTCTAATATTTCGAAATCCTTTTTAGTGGATACTCATTATCCTTCTAGATGCATCTATATCCATTATTTCTCATTATCTTACTTATTTATTTATTAAAATATCTCTTTTTGAAGATTTCTCGTTATCTCTCTTTTATTTTCCTTATTGGAATTCCTTTTAGCATTAGGAACCTTATGGATACAAAAATTCACCAAGGATAACTCAATTATACCTCTTTCCACTTATTTCCCACATTTTATCATTATTTTCAATTTCTTTCTTAATAAAGAAATATTTAATTGATCTTTTCTTTTCTTGTTGCATTATCTTTGCAACTTTGGACTCCTTGGAACCCAAGGAACCCGAGAGGCATGAAATCCACCTTTGGATAATATTCTTTTGCCTTCTAGAGGTTTCTACTTCTTTCTTTTCTCCATTTCTTATTAATAATGGAGTTTCTTTGTCTTATCCTTGTTATTGGGCCCAATAGCCAATAAAGCCCACAAAACAACCAACAAGGCTATTGTAAATGAAATCCACTTATTCAAAACAAATTATATCATTATTTGTTCAAATATATTTAATAGGAGAAATTACATTTCTCGCCAAAAGAACCCAAAAATTGAGGTTGTAACATCCTTCCCCTCTTATAGGAATTTTGCCCTCAAAATTCCACCAGGCACACAAGCAACAGGATAAGTCTTTCCTATGTCCATCATGGCTCCCATGTGGCCTCACCCTTTCCATGGTGCTTCCCAAGAACCTTCATCATCTCATATTCTTTCATCTGATTTCTTTCTTACATTGGTATATCGTACCCTCGTAGGTGACTCAGGACTTTTCAGCCTCTTCAAAAAGATGAATAGGTTCAGGGCTCAGCACATGGCATGGGTACCTCACATAGTGCTCTAGATCGGACTCATGGAACACATTATACATATTGTTATCCTGAGGGGTAAGGTTAAACACAGCCATCTCCACCAATTCATCTCAAATGGACCCATATATCGGGGACTCATCTTTCTCAGTTGTAGCTTAGAGGGGTCAGATTTTCACATCACATACTCTCCCACAGTGAACTACATGTCAGTCTTCTTTGCATCAGTTCACAACCCATATCACCCATGGGCTCTCTCTCAGCCATTGCACGCTCAAAGCAACTTCATTGGAACACACTGTGGTTCTTTTCTGACCTTCGTGAGGTCCCTTCACCAACGTCGTCTTAATGGGTGACCGACACAACCTCATCTCGATACTGGCTATGGTGGTTATCGTCACATCTTTTAGAGGACAAGAAATGTCTCTATGTATCACCCTGAACAAGCACACATGCTCTTATCAGACCCTTTTGTCTGTACTAACCATTAGTTAGGGGTGATAAACTGTACTAACATCTAGTTCTTCATGTATCTACTTCCACCTCATGGAAGTGAATCTTTAGATTATACTGAAGAACTTTTGAACTTGCATCATGATGTAGTTTAACCATCTCTCTCCCATATGTAGTTCAATCAGATCCATCCCTTGACAGTATTATTTCTTTCTCATGTCATCTAGGTAAGGCGATCTACCATAACCCATATTGCATCTTGACCTTCCTTGGTCTAGGGGAGGCTTACCACAACATCCATAGTGATGAACTCCCATCTACTCTTTGGGTTACTGGTGTTCGTCCTTCACCTCCTAGCTTGCATGGCAACAAACCACATGCAACTTCATCTTAAGCATCCAATGTACTACTGCAACTTACTATCTTAGTAGTACCACAGTGTATGATGATCTTAATTCATGATCTCCTGTATGTCATGATTCCTCAAGATCGATTCCTTGGAAACCCCAAACCACTCTAGTTGGGGTTTCATCACCTTCCTTTCCATAGAAGTGCATCCGAGGTTCTATAACCATCCTTTTATTGCATCAAGGCCTAGGTTGGCTAACCAAACAACTACTAACTTGTTCAACAAACTTTGTTAGTGTTATCCAAACATATCTCACAAACTTAGGGTTGACCTAACAACCTCTACTATCCTCTAGCTAAACCAGGCAGTTGCATCTCAACCAGAGCATCTATTACCACTTATCATCTTATCTCGGACACTCTGAGCCCACTCTCATGGTGATCAAACTCAACCTTGTAACTTGCAAATTCCACATAGCTCATGATAAAACATCCTCACAAGATTACTACCTTAGTTCTATTGATGTTTGTAAACCATCCACATATCGTTCACTCTACAAGGGTATATTATCATCTCTGTCCTCATACCTCATAGAAACATTCCAACTCACATCATCTTTATCCTTGGTGTATGGCATGCGTACTATCCTATCTCACACTCCCATAACAAGAGGAAATAAGCATTTGGTTGTAGTCCAAATACAAAGTTCTTCCTGTTCCAAGAGTAGAGATGGTACATCCCACCTTGCCAGTACAACTTCTAAGTTGAAACATGCAACTTATGTCTCAACATCACAATCATCTCGATATCAAAGTTACTTCTATGGAAAACTGATCTCAAACCTGTTTGGGTCACCACACAATCCTTGGTCATCTCCTCTTGGTATGTAGGGTGCCGAAACTTTTTGGGGTCATCCCTCATCCCTTATGCATCCAAAGAGTACCCTACTCATCTGCCCTTTGGGTCTCATGAGTTCATGAAGGTGATCAATCCCCTAACCCATGGCCCTCAGACAATGATAGATGTTACCTCCCGACCCTATGGTCATGTGCAACTAGGGAATTAGGCAACTCCTACTTCCATTGGTCTTATCTCTACCTGACCCTAGGATAGACTTAGGATGTCTGACTTAGAACCTTACCCAAGTCTCCATCATCTCTCTCTACATTACTGGACTGACTTTCATCCTTTCATAGGGGTCATGGTGACCTGCCTACCTTGGTCAGGCCCCATACTGGTTACCTCCATGGTAACACATCCACATGCACTTAGAGATGGTTATCTATGGGTCTACAAGTTCATTATCTTACTATGTACTTTTCACTTAGCTTCTTAAGATCCTATTGAGACCTCTTTAGGTTACCTCAAAACCAACAAAACTGGTATACACCCTACAAAAGGGTCCCTCTCCCAGGATGGGAGGAAACTACACTTTGATATCAAAGGTCACAAACGTCATTATGTCTAAGCTTTACATACACATGAGCATGCTTAGCCCTAGCAAGCTACTAAGGCACAAGCAGAACACCTACTAAACCATGCTAGGTCATACTTGTTCTCATTCCTCACCATTAGACTAAGAACAAACCTTCCCATGTCACCAACTGCTGTGAGGGGTTCATCGACCATACCTTAACCTTAAGGGTTTCCCTTTCCTCTAAACATGAGGGGTGCCAGCTCTTCTCTATAGAAACTCAAATCTCATAATGAGCATCAGGTACACCACTTCCCCTCTTAGGCCTAGAAACCCTAGGTTCACTTTTTGGGTGTCCAACTGCATGCTCAACCTCTTAACCACAAACCAAACAGGTACAAGGTATGACATGCACTCCCTATCATCCTTCTACTCGAATAACACTTCAGAGTGGAGTCATCCTCAAGGACGACCAACAAGGTATAAGTCCTCACAACCTGTTACTAAGCCTCTTCAGGGTCTAAGGAACTCTTCTTCCTAACCCTAGAAGGTGAACATCTATACCATAGGCTCATAGGTACCAGAAGCCTCACCTTCTTTCTAGGTTTTGGTTCCTCTAAAGGAAACCAAGATACCATCAACCTCCAAGGAGCATGCATGAGGCAACCGCAACCATCCACTTAGGTTGTATCATCCTCGACTCCCCACTGTTTCTCATATCTCAGAGTCTAAACTTCCAACCTTCTTGCTTGGGTCATGCTCTCCCTCTTTCTAGAGCTAACCCTACAAACAACCTTACTACTAGAGGTCCTCTCTATACGAAGGTGGATCAAGCTCACAAGCACACCCCTACATGAGTGAAGCCTATGTTCAAACTTATGTTTTCTCAAGTCTATCCATAGATTTTCTTGCTTATCTCATAAGCTATCCATCATACTCTCCTAGCCAGGGTTTCAACCTACTTCCTGCACTACTAGCGTACTTTGGGTGCATACTATGCCATACTCATATAAGCTCATGGGGTTTCCATAGGTTATTCACTATCCTCATCATTGAAGGAGCTATCCTTCATTCTAGCATGCATGACCCTTCCCAAGGTTGGGTCGCCAAAGGCACTGGGTCATCCAACCTCACATGGCTCATATCATCATGGGCATCCAAAAGCATGTCCACCCACACACCTGGTCTATCATGACATCTAACTCATCATGTCATCCCTTTCTCTAACCACCACTTAGGGTTAGGGTTAGCATCATCCTCAAAGGATGTGACATGTCTCTACTTATAATGGAGGTCTCTACCTCTAAGACTAACTCTCTCTACTCATCCTCCTGAAAAAAATGTCTAGCCTCAGGTCTCGCCTAAGGGCATGACAACATATGTCATATGACCTAAGCATGTATCTATTCTTTAGTTTATGCTTAAACTATTAAGCTTATGTCCATGACATCTTATTTACATGCTTTCATTAATTTGGTGGAGGATTCCTTGAACCTTATTAACCTTACCCATACCTCGAGAGGGTGAGGAAAAGAGAGAAAACTCTAATCTTTAAGGTCCTTAATAACATTTGAGTTGAGAAGGAATGAACAAGATGAGAGAGTCCTAAAGGTATCTTATTTCGAGTCAAATCCCGAGACATTGGCCAGAGAGTCACACTAATTCGGGAGTCCTCGTATTCTGACTAGTGATGCGGAGGAAAATCTTGCCAGCCCTCGGATGTGATCCTTTTCTAGACACCTCTATCTTTTGGAAAATCCTCTAATAACTCACTTGGGTTCTACAGAGTTTGTAAAATTTAATAATTATTAAAGATTAAATGAGGAACCTATGCTCTGATACCAAATGTAATGACCCCGCCTCTCGGTAACCCCCAATTAAGGGAGACCTAGAGGTCAGAGCCGTTATCCCAATTTCTGGATCAAAGGTTCAACAAATAATCAATAATAATTATCAAATTCTACCAAACTAAACTGAAAACTGGTATAAAATAAAACTTTACATACCTTTTTCAAAACTTGGATATCTACTTCTATCCACATCTGGAGTCTATTCTAACTAATCCTCCTTTGTACTTAATTCTTATTTAATTCCACATATGCCACTTTACTATTTGTCCTTTTCAATCTTGTACCTAAAACGCCGATAAACAAAACATCGGTCAGCATATCGGAATATGCCGGTATGTGGGGACAACCAAAAATTTCGCGAATATGGCTAACAATCTAAATATCACAATCAAGTTAATTAACAATCCAATTTACGCTTTCAATGTGACATTCTCCACCGCTTTTTCCCTAACCCTGGCATACCCCCTTTCGGGTTTCTCTTTTGCCAATGACTTAAGGCCACCTTCTCACTCCTGAGCTTGGTGCCTGGGGTCACCACTCATGGTGCCCATGGGTCTTCCCTCCTGGGCTTGACCTTTTTGCATCATCCATTAGGGTGGCATGTAGGTGCGAGAATACACACTTATACTATTATTGTGATAATCATAGTGACTTTATGATTTGCAAGTATGAACATCCAAACTGATAAGTTTCATTCAATGCGATGAATCATCCGGGAAACTCTTCGGGAAACTGATGTGATTAACCATAATTAACCACATACCTATCAGGCTGATTTGAGATAGAATTAATCCAATCAATGTAAGAAATCCAATAGGCAAGCAAGCACACAAAGAGATCCTGAAATATGCATACAATTTCCTATCATTGATCATGCCATCAAGATCTATTAAACCTAGCTCGCTTCCTAGGGTTTCTAGTCCACTTTTAGGGTTTCCATTGCAATTAGGGTTTCTCTTCACTTTTACTATTTAAACCCTAATTTTATACAATTACTCACAAACCCTAATTATCTCATCTATTCTTCACAAAAGATATTAAGGTTATCTTTTAACAACATATAACCTTAATTTCGGATTAAAGGCACAATTAAACATCAATTAAGTCCATTATGCCTCATTAAAACTACCATTTATATCCTTTTAATTCATGACAAGATCATTAGGCCCAATTATCATCTTTGGTCCCTTCCAGATTAACAACTCATAGTTCATTATGACCTAATTCACATATGAACTCTATTTATCATTAATTCCACCTTTATCCATTAGAAAACCCTAATTACCATATTAAGGATATTTATCCCCAATTAGGAACCTTTATACTAAAAATAGCTTAGAACTATCATATCTCAACTTTATTCATGAATTTGAACAATTAAAGCCATTAAGAGTCACAATTATTAACATTAGGGTTTCAAGGCCCATTAAAGCTCGTTTATGTACATGGAACTCGAAATTAAACCAATTACATGCAAAGTTCATCCTTTTTGTTCTTAATGTACCTTTTTACAATTAACAGGTTAATATCAACTTTAATCATCCATTAAACCCTACTAAATACATTAATAATCTCAAAATAGGGTTTCTTAATCATTAAAGCATTAAAGTTGATAACTTCCACTACTTTTCAAATTGCAAGAGGAATTAGCTTCTAAAACTATTTTTATTGAATTCCCCTCATTTTTCTGAGCAACGTTCATATTTTTTGCGCATCAATTCGAGCTACCAATATTTAAATATGATTTTTTGTAAATTTAACTTACTTAAGCCAATGGGAGGCTACCCCGTCGTCTATCTCATGCAACATTGCTCAGCTGTTTGGAAACATAATGAAAATACCATTTTGTCCCTACTTAATTTTTTGACGCTTCAGCCCGTAGAGGGGCATTTCTGTCCAACGACGCCTCCTCCCTTCTTCCACCTTGCGCATCCCTACGCTGCTGCCCTAGCCGCGATAGGCACGACTTCCTCCCACCTTCCCAAAGTCCGAGGGACACCTACGACCGACGTCCTACCTCCGCCACCCTCCACCGCACCTACGGAGGTCCCCAACTGTAGCCAAGGTGGCCGGAGTCGGGCCTTCAGCTACACCCACCGCGGCAACCCTTGCAGGCTTGCGGGGAATTTTGTGAGATGCTGGGAACAAGAGGAAGATAGTCAATCACTGGGGGGTGTTCCTCCACCTCTGCTGTGCTGCGCATGCGAGGATGCCTCAGGGTCATGGCCATGATGGCCGGATCAAGTTCTCTAGGGTTGCAACACGCAGACGGCCGTGTGCCCTCCTGCAGGCGTCACACGAGTGCTAGGGCACGAGGATGATGGCCGTGTTCGTCTGTGGTGCCATGGGAGCATTGGGATTCCACCGTACTCCAATCTAGGACTCCTCGTTGCCCCGGGGTCGCACTACCCCCATGGTTAGGTTTTTCATGGAAAGAACAAGAAGAAGAGAGAAAGTTTCATGGGATCTCTCTTAAACTCGAACCAAAGGCTCTACCCCTTATATTGGGGAGGGTATCACTACTACAGAATAGACCTTTGGCGTCGGTTGTTTATGCCCTTTTAGCGACGGTTCCAAAGCGACGCCTATGTGGGCGCCGCTAAATGTCGAACTCTTTGACGTCGGTTTTATAACCGACGCCAAAAGGCTTCGCGCCACTGAAAACACGCCAGTAGGGCACCGATAGGCGTCGGTCATTTATAACAAACTGACGTCAAAAGGTTTCGTGCCACAAAAAGGGTACCATCTAGGACACTATTTGCGTCAGTTTGCAACTAAAAACCCGACGCCATATTCCCAGATTGCACAGTTGTGCTTCCCTGGACGGCCATATTTAGTACTATAGGTGTCGGTTTTATACTAATAACCAACGCCATTTCCCGCCACGGTCATGCTTTCCTGCACGGTCGTGTTGTTTGTCACATTAGGCGGCGGTTTATATCCAATAACAGACGCTGTAAGCCTTTGATGACAGTTTTCTATTAATAACCGACGCCTATGTTTTAATTTTTTTTTCTTATCAGTTTGCAGGCCTACTGTGGCTGGTCAGTAGGATGAGAACCTGCAGTTCAGTTTTGAACTGCAGGTTTACGACATCCATTGATATCAGCCAACAAATAGGCCACAAATATGCAAAATAAACAAATATACTTTTCACACAAGTAGATACATTCAAACATCAATTCAATTCTCACATTCAAACATGTAGAAACATTCAAATACATGTAGAAACATTCAGACATGTATAAACATTCAGAAATATTCATTTATAAAATATCATTCAACATCGCTATCAGCATCCCAATTATATTTTACAGTCCCCACTGCTTGTATGGCTCTTGCCCATTCTTCTCTTACTTCATTTAATACTTCCATCGTATATGGAGCATGTACATCTTTTAATTGTTTACCTATAGTGTGGTCAGTTTTAAACACCTGCAAAGAGAATGATGTATATATAAGTAACAATATAAAAATAAGATTGATATATTTCATACTAACTAATGAGACTATATATAATACCTCATGTATGGTATCGATGTCCAATGCGGCATATTGGATAATCATCTGCATAAATCACATCACATAGTATGTGCATGCCCAACCGTTGTCTTGTGTAGCGCATTATAAATTGAAACATACAAAATATTAAAAAATACAACTAAGCACAGTTCACATAAATAATATATACATTGGAGTCCGGAACTTACTTCCACATTCTCCCAAATTATTGGCTGGCTCTTTTTCCTGGGGACCTTTCCTCCAGCCTTTTTGAATGCATCTAAACCCCTACATGTTAATGTAACACAGTAAATTGCATAATTAAATAGTAATGTAATAACAGATGTTAACATATTTAAAAATGAAATATTTCTCACAAGAATAATGACATTCTCATTACGTGTCCAATTTTAGTATTCAATGTACTCCCCACAGGATCTAGATAATAGACAGTGAACGTCCGGGGAGAATAACTAGTAACTCTCAATGCCTACCTCTAGAAGTAAAAAAGTTAAAAATTAATAACTCAAAATCCAGAATAAAAATGTAATTTTCTTAAGTCCAAATTATAAGTAAAGTAAACTTACTTGACATTGAATGGAGCTATTATTATCGTCTTCTTTTATTGACCAAAAATTGTAAAAGCATCTATACAATATTGTTGAACACTATCATGGTCTTTAGCTACCATACTAATCAATGATGGAGTCAAAAATCCCACATGGTCAAATGCAAATTGTTTACATTGATTTTCGACTAAGTAGCTGCAAAACATGTATTACGTATGCATTAATATATAAGAAACCAGATCACCGAATCTTACACAAGGTATATGGATGTATAAACAAGATCTCACCTTATCCATATCTCTATCATTGATGTATTCAACCAATCATATATAAACAACTCAATAATATCTTGTATAAATAAAGAGCTTTCGTATGATTGACCTGCATAATTTGCTTCTAAAGAAACAATTATAGGGCAATGTATATTATGTGCCCGTAGCCATACTGCCATTCCCCTACAAGCAGGACCTAATGGGAATTTTAGGTCAGTTGGAACCCAACTTGGTAATGCAGGAAGTGGAGGTGGAGGCCTAGATGCTCCGAGTGTCTTCTTTTTAACCTGTATATATAATTTCAGATCAATTGACCTCATATATACACACTATCAATCTAAAGTAATGTAAATTTATCTTACGATTTCAGTAGTGTAGACGAAATCTGCTTTGGGCCATAATATCACCCCGCCTTCTGCCTCAGCAAGTGTATCAATATCCGGGTGGGCATATGGCAATGTAGCTTCCCTCCAATCGGGGAATACACATATCGGGCTCACACGAACGTAGCCCTGTGGCATTGGAGTCCCGTGAAATGTTACTCCAGGAAGGGACGGGTAAGCATGTGCCTCTGCAACAACATATTCTTGCATTCTTAAGCGGCATGGCTTCAACACCTACAAATTTACGTAAAGAATGTTATACATATATACATATCATCTTGAAAAGACTAGCTACAATGTCATAAACAATACTTACAACAGACGTGTTAGGCGGTGGGTCTACAGGATTACTCTCAGTCTATGCATCAGGAGAAGAGCGGGTCGCCATAGGCTGATTGGAAGCCTGAGATGCCTGCCACCACAGCATTTCTTCCTTGACCTTATTAGCAACTATATCCTCGACTCTTTTATTCTCCTATACATGGATAAAAGAAACATTAGCTTCTTATTATTGAATTCCCTTTTGCAGTAACATTCTAAAAAAAGAATAGGTTACCTCTTCTTGTGAAAGTCCTGCTCTGAGTTTGCACTAGGATGGCCCAAAGAACGCTTTGATGCCCACACCAGCGCCTGCACCCCTAACACGTCTAGGATGCTCTGGGTTACTTAGAGCAACTGTCAATTCATCCCTTGTGCCCTGAGGGATGAACATGCCTTGTTTCCTCTGCTCGTGCAGCTCCCGCTAATCACCATCAACAGAAATTGGTAAGTTAACATCACAAATAATCAATATTCAAACGATTTCTCTAAGAGTTGTATTTTACCATTTTCGCAGCCGCCTCAACAGTTACGGGCTTCTTTGTTTCACCCTTCTTGTTTTGCCTCCCAGCTATCCAGACATCATGGCGAGGCATGGGTGTGGCACATGTAGTAGAGGACTCCTGAGTAGCAGAAGGCTCTGCATGTAGTCTTTGGCGAACGCTTGCATATCCCTTTGGACCCATAGTTTGGTCATGCACATTTAGTGCACACCTTGCTTTTTGCACCTCACTTAATACCTTGAATTCTTCAGATTTTCTTGAAGCAACAAACGTGTCCCAATCTTCTTTGTCCAAGGAGTTCCATTGTTCAAGGGCTGACTTCTTCTTCTTATCACCATGTTTTATATATTCTCTGTTGAGATTTGTCCTATAGTTCCTTAGCATCTTTCCAACGCGTTGCATTATGCTTTTACGATGCATCTTCTCATCCAATGCAAACATATTTTGTAAAATAGAATTGCTATTAACTAGTATCCAAAAATAGAATTGCAAATAATAGAATTTGTAATCTACAAAATAGAATTGCAAATAATAATAACTCACACATAAATCCTTCCATATCATGTCTTTCTTCTCCTGAGGAACTTTATGCCAATTATCATACTTAACACCACAATGGCTTCGAGTGACAACCCCAAGATAGTTTACAAAATTATTGCGGTTCACTCCAATTGCATTTCCTCCATTATCAAACTCCACAGCCAATCTGGATCCACTGCCACTTAGCGCTATTAACTTCTTCAACAGAGTGATGCCCCTTTTCTTGTTAAGTTTTTAGTGATGCGCAACAAGTTCCTCCAGTGCTTCAGTGGGTACATGTGCATCATCAACCTAAAATTTGACAAAAATAAACACAATGAATTAGCCCAATATAGAAATATAAGATATATGACATAACTAGAAGATAATGAATTTTATAGAAATACAAGATATGTTTTTAGAACTTACATTGGTATCCTTGCCATGCTCATCATGGAAAGCATGCTCATCATGGACTTCATGCTCATCATGGACATCATGCTCATCATGGTCAACCATCTGAAAATGTCATTAAAAAAGCAAACATTTAGCATTTGTATTAACTAGAAGATAATGAAACATCAAATTTGAAAATTATATTGATATTAAAAAAGCAAACATTTAGCTTCAATAAAAAAATATAAACATGCATGCCTCTAAAATTGCGATCTTTTATCAATTAACAATCCTTCATTGTGATCTCCGCGCACATATAGGTCGTCATTAGCTTCAATATTTTGTGGAGTTGGCAACCCAACTGAGAATGGATTGGAGTCATCATACTTATCATAGTACTCTTATTCATCTATAGGATCTTCAATGAACTATCTTTTACCATGAAGAACAACCAACCATTTATCATTTGCAGGATCATCGATATAAAATACTTATTTTGCCTGTGATGCCAATATGAATGGTTCACCCTTCTCGCCAATCTTTTCAAAGATCACTAAAGTGAAACCCAATTCATCCACTATAACTCCTTTGGTGTTATCAACCCAATTACATTTAAAGAGCGAAATTTTGAAATCTATGTAGTCAAACACCCATATGTCTTCAATGACACCGTAATATGACATTTTAGCTTCACGTGGACTCTTATCCTTTGCACTTGCAAAATACATAGTCGACGCTTGAAGAGTGACCCCACTGTTTTGGACGACACTCTTATCATCTTGGCACTTTGTGTAATATGTGAACCCATTAATGTCAACCCCTTCATAATACATAACATTCGGTTTTGGTTTAAAGGCGAGGCATTTGATAGTTTCCGTAATATCATTTGGTGTTTGAGATAGTTAATGTAAGACTTTATCTTCAAACCACTTAGTAAAAGTTTTGTTATGCTCTCTAGCAAGCCACATTGAACTTGCTCGAGGATGTTGTCTCTTGATGAAATTGGTATGTTCCTCGATATAAACACTCACTTCATCCATGTTGTGTAAAATATACAAGTGACCTTGTTCCAACCGCTCACGGCTGATTACTTTCACCCATGATCCCAAAATTCCTTTGCCCTCCTCAATATTCTTGTCATTAACATGAGTGTTATTACCACTTAGAAAGTCATTGCAAAAATCTATAACCTCTCTCACCACATAACCTTCAATAATTCTCCCTTCAGGCCGATAACGGTTTCGAACATCACCTTTAAAAATGTTCATGTATCATTCAAAGGGATACATCCAATGCAAGAAAACTGGTCCCAACATTTTCACTTCCCTAGTCAAGTTGACAACAAGATGTACCATGATATCAAAGAACAAAGGAGGGAAATACATCTCAAGCTGACATAGGGTAACAACCACTTCTCTTTGCAAATTATCGAGAGTATCAGGGTCAATAACTTTGCTGCATAGACTGTTGAAAAAGAAACAAAGTCTGGTGATTGCAAACCTTACATGCTTCGACAATATAGATCGAATTGCGACGGGCAATATTTGTTGCATTAGAGTGTGAAAATCATGAGATTTAAGACCTATCAACTTCAGATCTTTCATTGATACCAATCTACGGATGTTGGATGAGTAACCCTGTGGCACCTTAACATTTACCAAGCATTCACAAAAAGCTTTCTTCTCCTTTCTAGACAACGTGTAACAAGCGGGAGGTAAGTATGTTCTTTTATTACCCATTTCACGTAATTCTGTTAATTCTGACCTTATTCCCATTTCACGTAGGTCCATTCTGGATTTTATCCCATCTTTAGTCTTACTTGGTATATTTAACAGAGTACCAATGTCGCTATCACAAACATTTTTCTCAATGTGCATTACATTGATACAATGCCTGACTGTCAAAGAACTCCAATAAGGAAGATCCCAAAATATTGACTTCTTCTTGAATGAAGAATTATCACTCCATGTGGCCATACTACATTGTGATCTCTTACCAAATTCATTGACAATGTCTTTTACTCTTTCATAAACAACATCCCCTGGTATAGGTTTAGGTGCACTCCATTCATCATTCCATCCATTGAATGCTTTGCGCTTCCTACGATACAGATGGAATTTTGAAAGAAACCTTTGATGACCAAGATATACAGTCTTGCCACCATGTTTTAGTCTTATTGAATCAGTGTTTTCTTCACATATAGGACACGCTTTAGCTCCTTTGACACTATATCCAGACAAATTCCCGTATACTGGAAAGTCATTAATAGTGCAAAACAACATAGCATGCAAACGAAATGTCTCTCTTCCTGAATAATCATAGGTCATCACACCTTCAGCCCAAAATTTCTTTAAGTCATCAATCAGAGGTTCAAGATAAACATCGATATCATTTCTGAGTTGTTTAGGGCCCGATATCAACAACGACAGCATAACATACTTATTTTTCATACACAACCAGGGAGGAAGATTGTATATAACAAGCATGACTGGCCAAGTTCTATGTTGGCTGCTCAATGTCCCGTACAGATTCATCCCATTTGTACAAAGCCCAAGTCTTAGATTCCTATCTTCTTTACCAAATTTGGGGTACAATAGATCAATCTTCTTCCACTGTGGGGAATCAGACACATGTCGTAGGATCCCATCATTATTTTTCTTAACATCTGCATGCCACCTCAAATTTGTCGCATCTATCGGATTTGCAAACAAGCGTTGAAACTGTGATATTATAGGTAGATACCACATCACCTTGGCAGGAGAACCAGTTTTGGACTCCCCTGAAGTCGTCAATTTATACCGTGACACACCACATTTTGGACAATCTTTCAAATCCACATAGTCCTTTTGAAATAATACACAATCATTCGGGCATGCATGTATCCTCTTGGCCTCCATTCTCATTGGGCACAACAATTTCTTTACCCGGTATGTTGAGATTGGCAGCTCGTTTCCTTCAGGAAGAATTTCTTTCAACAAAGTCAACAATGAAGTGAAGCTTTTGTCGCTCCATCTATTGTTAGCTTTCAACTTATACAATCTCAACACAGCGCTAAGTATCGTAAACTTAGCACAACCTGTGTATAACGGTATCTCAGCATCATGCACAATGTTTCTAAAGATGGGAGGTGGATCAATGGGCTCTACCCTACAACTATCCAACATCGCATCAACGATGTCTACTAGAACTGGTTCGTTCACATCTACATCATCGGAGGCAATTTCTTCTTCCACCCAAGCACTGCTATCGACATCCACTGGTTTTGAGTTTGAAATCTCTTCATGCCAGTGCCATTCTGTATATCCTTGTACAATCCCGTTGCACATGGCATGACTTTTGATTTCGTCACCAGTGCTGACTTTCAAGTTGTTACCGCAATGCCTATATGGACCGTAGAACCTATCTCCAGGTTCTTTCCTATGTTCCTCAGCAAATCTAATAAACTGATCAAGACCAGATATAAACTCTAGGGTGCAGCGATTATGAATGGACATCCATGATCTATCCATTCTATGATCAAAGAGAAAACAAGTATATATTAGGACAAGATTAGGGTCTACGGTTAACAAATACATATGATGTCATTCTTATATATAATAAATGTGTACCACTTATCCCATCCTTGACCACCTAATCTCACTAGTAAGTGTATAATGTGTATTGGGTTTTCAAGAAAAATTCGGCAGCATTTCCCAGCTGTTCTCTAAGTACATATGTACTTAGAGAACAAATGAGGAAATGCTACCGAAATTTTCTCGAAAACCCAATACACATTATACACTTACATCCTAAGTGAGATTAGGTGTTCAAGAACAGTCCCAAATCGGGGACTATCCAAGATTTACTCCTAATGAGTAAATCTTGGATGGGTTTCTAGGCCAACAAACACATGTGATGTCATTCTTATATATAATAAATGTGTACCACCTATCCCATCCTTGAACACCTAATCTCACTAGTAAGTGTATAATGTGTATTGGGTTTTCAAGAAAATTTCGACAACATTTCCCCGATGTTCTCTAAGTACATATGTACTTAGAGAACAAACGGGGAAATGCTACCGAAATTTTCTCAAAAACCCAATACACATTATACACTTACATCCTAAGTGAGATTAGGAGTTCAAGAATAGTCCCAAACCGGGGACTATCCAAGATTTACTCCTAATGAGTAAATCTTGGATGGGTTTCTAGGCCAACAAACACATGTGATGTCATTCTTATATATAATAAATGTGTACCACATATCCCATCCCTGAACACCTAATCTCACTAGTAAGTGTATAATGTGTATTGGGTTTTCAAGAAAATTTCGGCAGCATTTCCCCGCTGTTCTCTAAGTACATATATACTTAGAGAACAAACAGAGAAATGATACCATAATTTTCTTGAAAACCCAATACACATTATACACTTACATCCTAAGTTAGATTAGGTGTTCAAGAACAGTCCTAAACTGGGGACTATCCAAGATTTACTCCTAATGAGTAAATCTTGGATGGGTTTCTAGGCCAACAAACACAATGATAGATATGTACATGTTAGGGTTTCATCACAATTGATGTTAGGGTTTCATCAATGAGGGTTTAATCAAATCAAATTAGGATGCTAGAATGGACAAGTTTAAATCTTATTTCAACATGCATCAAAATTTACTGAATTAGGTCAAGCATTAGGATTAGAAGCACAAATATATGCAAGCAAAATATTTGTTCATATCCTAGGATGATTTACATAAAGCATTGCATAAAGATTTGTTCATATCCTAGAACAAATATAGCAACATCTAAATAAGTAAACTCAAAGCATTACATAAATAAATATAATCAGTAGATAAACAAATACAAAGTAATAGATAAAAAAGTACATGAACAAAATACCCTCTTTTCTTCCTTCTCCCTAGCTCCTTACCAATAGCAAGCACGGTCGTGGATGTGTTGGCCTACCACGGCTGTGCTGGGCAACACAACCGTGGTAGGCCAACACAGCCACGGCCGTGCTTGTTGTTGGTAAGGAGCTAGGGAGAAGGAAGAAAAGAGGCTAGGGGCATGAAGGAAGAAGAAGAGGGCTACCTAGCTGCATGGAGAAGAGCGGCGGCGGTGGTATGAGAGCAACAGGAGAAGGAGGACACGGGCAGAGCAGAGAAGGAGGCGGAGAGTAGAGCGGCACCAGGAGAAGAGCAGAGCAGAGCGGCGGCGACCGGCGGCAGCAGGAGAAGGAGGACGTGGCGGCGGCGAGTAGAGACCAGCATAAGCGACGGCGAGCAGCAGCGGGCGTCGTCGGGCGATTTTAGGCGAGTAGGAGAGGAGAAAATTATCGTGATGAAACAGAACAAAGGGGAAGACTCGGGTGATCGTAGGTCTATTAAATTTGTAAACGACGTCGGTTATCTACAAAACTGACACCTAAACCTCTTAAGCGTTGGTTGATAGTAAAAAAACCGACGTCCAATTGGACAAACTTTACCCTAAATTATTTGGCGGGAACCATTATCAGTGTCAGTTATCAAAGGATAACTGATCCCGAAATTGGAACTTTTCACGCAAATTTTCATCTTATATAGGCATCGGTTATTAGTTAAAAACCGACGCTATATGTGACACTTTGGGGCCAATTTTGTTCGCTCAAAAAATGGATTTCGCAGGCAATTTTAGGCATCGGTTTCTTTTATCCAGCCGATGTTGAATACAAAGTGATACCTGTGTCTGGCTAGTCTTCGAATATAGACGTCAGGTTTCCTAAATAACCGACGTTAAATGATATAGGTGTCAGTGTTTTTAAATAACCGATGCCCATAAAAGCGACATTGAATGTTGTTTCTGTAGTACCATTCCCTAAGGTGTTCATCCATGAATTATCAAAGCCTTTTCCCACTAGGAATCCTATTTCTTCATTGAGAAGCAATTTTCTCTCTCCTAATTATCTCTTTAATATTCTTTATTCTTTAGATATTAGGATTTCGAAAATTACCTCCTTTATTCTCTTTGTACTTGCCTTTTTAATTCATTGGCACGAAATTATGTTTTCTTTTAGTAGAAAATACCTCCTTTTTAACAATACCACATATTTCATTAATTCTGTATCACACTATCATCTTATTTTTTATTATTGGTATTTTCTCTTTATCTTTCTCCATTGGGGCTCCTTGGACCCCAGGAAACTCTAATATTTCGAAATCCTTTTTAGTGGATACTCATTATCCTTCTAGATGCATCTATATCCATTATTTCTCATTATCTTACTTATTTCTTTATTAAAATATCTCTTTTTATGGATTTATCTTTATCTCTCTTTTATTTTCCTTATTGGAATTCCTTTTAACATTAGGAACCTTATTGATATGAAAATCCACCAAGGATAACTTAATTATACCTCTTTCCACTTATTTCCCACATTTTATCATTGTTTTCAATTTTTTTCTTAATAAAGAAATATTTAACTGATCTTTTCTTTTCTTGTTGCATTATCTTTACAACTTTGGACTCCTTGGAACCCAAGGAACCTGAGAGGCACGAAATCCACCTTTGGATAATATTCTTTTGCCTTCTAAAGGTTTCTACATCTTTCTTTTCTCCATTTCTTATTAATAATGGAGTTTCTTTATCTTATCCTTGTTATTGGGACCAATAGCCAATAAAGCCCACAAAACAACCAACAAGGCTATTGTAAATGAAATCCATTTATTCAAAACAATAATATCATTATTTGTTCAAATATCTTTAATAGGAGAAATTACATTTCTCACCAAAAGAACTCAAAAATTGAGGTTGTAACAGCTACAACACTCTTCCACCAAAGAGCTCTGTTTGCTTATTAAGCTTAGTTCTTGTAGTATGAACTATCTTAGGTCGAAATTATCATTCCGTATAGAATTTCTAAGTCTTGTAATTCTTCCTCCACTTCACTTATGTTGTAATTTTATCTATATAGTCATGTATTGTTAGTTTCCACATATTTCCAAGTATAAACCCTCCAGTTACCAACAAAATTTCCAATTGAATTTTTTAATTATCATTTATGTATGCATGTTCTTCATATTTGAATCATAATCAAAGATCATTGATTTGCTTAAAAGTAAGATAAAGGATATTGTTGTGTATCGACAACGCATTCGATGCTACCTTGGTGAGATTAACGGTGTCCCTCACAACAATCATCTCCATCTGTAAGTCCTCTATTGCTCATTTAATTTTAATTATCAATTATTATCCCTTAATCACCTCTTATCCCTTAATCGCATATTAACCCTTAATCACAACTCTAATTTGATCTAATCACCCACTCCATCATTTATCTAAATGAAAATCAGCCCTTCCTACTCCAACAATCACACTGCACTCTACCGAAAACTCTAACACCACTCTATACTAACACTCTACTAACCATCCACCAATATATATATATATATATATATATATATATAGTTAGGCTGGAATATATATATATATACATATATATACGTATATATATAGACGTATATATACATATATATATATGGGGCCCATATTCAATACTCCCGCAGGTAGCTACCCGCCCCCTAGCTCTTTTGGTTACTTTTTTTTGGATTTTATTACTTTACACATGTAGAGGGTTACGTTACCTTGCAACCTGTTACTTTTTATTCATAGCTAATTACATTTATAACAATTATAATAAATATACAATTACATATATATTTATTATGTATTCTGTCTTGATTTACTTTTTGAGTCGTGTAGTTACTTTTTGGTAAATATAGTTACTTTTTTATTCACATAGTTACTTTTCTGACCTTATAATTACTTTTCGAGATGTACAGGTAGCGAAAATCCAGACTGCCCACCGCACAATGAATAAACGATATATATATACATATATATACATATACATATATGTACATATAGATATATATATACACACACACACACACACACACACACACACACATATATATATATATATATATATATATATACATATATACACACACATACACACACACATATATATATAATATATATATATATGTTAATATATGTCTTTACTTATTGTCTTGTTATTTTACATTTATATAAGGACCTTCCTATAAATGTTCCACTAATATATATATATATATATATATATATATATATATATATATATATATATATATATATATATATATATATATATATATATATATATATATATATATATATATATATATATATATATATATATATATATATATATCAGGGTACACAAATTCTGTAACCCTTCGCTTTCTCCATTTACTGTTTCTCATGGTACCAGAGCCGGACTAGATCTGGGGTGCTGTCTCTCTCCCTCCCTCCCTCTCCTTCTCTCTCTCTCTTATGGGGAGAATTGGAGGCCTACCATCCCTTGTCTACTGACTTGGCTACCATGCAACGTCAACACCAGGAGTTGCATGTGGTTCAGTTCCTGTGTGGTTTACCTGAATCCTATGTTGGGGTTGTGGATCAGATTCTTGCCAGTGATCCACTGCCTACATTACATAGTACGTTTCAGCGTATTCAATGGTTGTCAGCATCCTCATCTGAGTCACCTTCTGAGATTGGAGATACAAATGCCCTTACTGCTATGTTCGGCCGAGGTCGTGGCCGCGACCGTGGTCGTTTTCAGGAGAACTGCCCTCCTCTTGGATCTGGAAGGGGGTGGAGTTCTTCTAGACATGGAGCACCCTCTGGTCCTTCCAACGCAACTCATCCTTTGAGTGGTCAGTGTTTCTACAGTTTTTATGGCCGGTCTAATCATATTGAAGAAAAATGTTGGGAGAAATATGGGAAGCCGGCCTGGGCCAATGCAGCTTTTGATGCCCATGCTACCTCTGAGGTAGCGTCACAGTCTATAGCTATTGATGCATCCAGTTCCACTACTGCTGACTTTATCTGTTTGAAGGTGGAGCGTCTACTGCGAGAGCGTACTGGATCATCCTTTGGAGCCAATACTGGAGCTCATGCTGCTGCCTATTCTGGTTGTGATACTTCTTTTATTAGTGTACCCTCATCTAGTACTGGCAATACAAAATGGGTGATTGATTCGAGTTCCTCATCTCATATCTCTGGAAATCAGTCTCTTTTCAAACTTTATCTAGATCGGTATCTACTTCTTGTGTTATGCTTGTTGATACCTCCAAGTCTGCTGTATGTGGGATTGGAGACATAGTTGCTCAGTTTTTCTTAAAATCTGCTCTATATGTGCCTCGCTTTCCACTGAACTTATTATCTGTTAGCAAAATTGTACGTAACCTGAACTGCGGTCTCACATTCATTCCTGGTACTTGTATTTTTCAGGACCTTTGCACAAGGATAAAGATTGGTGGGGGGCATGAAGGACCTGATGGACTATATTATCTGGATGATTTGGAAGGGACTGAAAACTTGGCACTAGCTTCAGCTCTATCTTCATCAGTTTCAGCATTGCAATGGCACTACAGACTTGGACACCCATCTTCTGAGAAGCTGAAACATGTCATTTCTGGTGTAGGAACACACAGTTTTCAGTGTGAGTCATGTCAGTTAGGGAAATAGTCTAGAACTACCTATCCTAAACGATCTCAGATTAGTAGTAAAAACATTTTTTATCTTGTTCATGCTGATGTATGGGGTCCGTGCCATGTTCCAACTCTGTCTGGCAATAAATATTTTATTATGTTTATTGATGATTTTTCTTGTACCACTTGGTTATTTTTGTTGAAAAATTGGTCTCAAGTGCTATCTATAATAAAATTCTTTTTTCCTGAAATAAAAACTCAATATTTATGCCTGTTAAAATTTTGAGATCTGACAATGCTTTGGAGTTTGTTCAGAAAGAAGTGAGACTATTTTGTCGATTTGTTGGTACTCTTCATCAGACATCATGTGCCAATGCACCTCAACAAAATAGTGTTGCGGAGCGTAAAAATAGACATTTACTTGAGGTTTCTAGAACTATAATGCTACATCCTAATGTACCTAGACTTTTCTGGCCAAAAGCTATCCTGACTGCCTACTTTCTGATTAATGGAATGCCGTCTTCTGTTATTGGCAACAAGATTCATGTACAAGTTCTACAGCCTACTGTACCTCTATTTTTAGTACCTCCACAGATATTTGACTCTACCTACTTTGTGCGGTTACTTGGACCAAACTATGACAAACTATCTCCTAGAGCAGAAAATGTATATTTTTGGGTTATTCTCGTACTCAGAAAGGGTATCGGTGCTATAGTCCTATTACTAAAAATGGTTCACGAGTAGTTATGTGATCTTTTTTGAGAATACCCCTTTTTATCCATCTAGAGGAGATACCCTAAATTCTGACATAATCACAACACCATTGCGTGTCATGAGTGATTGCATATCTAATACTTCACCTGGTGAAACTACCTATCCTCCACTTATTATGTATCAACACAGGAACTAGTCACAAACTACTCAAGACCCCCCCATGCAGCACCAATCTTCTCCTCTAGAAGGTCCTGCACCTACTGAGGTAAACTTTGATTTAGATCTGCCTATTGCTCTCAAAAAAGGCACTCGTTCTTGTACTTCTCATAATATTGCTAATCATGTTTCTACTGCACATCTGAGCATTCATGCTAGTAACTTTGTGGCTTCCCTATCTGCTATTGTTGTTCCCAAGACTATACATGATGCATTACAAAGTTCAGCCTGGACAACTGGTATGAAAGTGGAGATGACTGCTCTTGCTGATAGAGGAACTTGGGAGTTGGTGGATCCACCTCCTGAGTGCAAACCTATTGGCTGTAGATGAGTTTATGCTATGAAGTATCAACCTGATGGAACAGTGGAACGTCTGAAGGCACGCCTGGTAGAAAAAGGGTATACTCAAACTTATGGCATTAACTATTTTGAGACATTCTCACCTATTTCCAGACTAAACTCTATCAGAATTCTACTTTATGTTGCTATTAATTTAGATTGGCCTCTTGTTCAACTAGATGTTAAAAATTCCTTTCTACATGGTGATATTTAAGAAGAGGTTTATATGGGGAAACCTCCTGGGTTTGTTGCTCAGGGGGAGTCACATAAAGTTTGCAGGTTAAAAAAATCTATCTATGGACTCAAATAGAGTCCTCGGGCATGGTTTGACAAGTTGAGTAAAATCATGACTACATTTGGTTTTCTGAGATCACAGGTTGATCACTCAGTCTTTACAAAAAGGATCTATTCTGGTATTGTGATTCTGATTATTTATGTTGACGATATCGTTGTATCTGGCAGTGATCTTTCTGAGATTCAGGTTACTAAAACACACGTGTGCAAACATTTTTCTACTAAATACATGGAGAAGCTATGATATTTTTTGGGCATTGAGGTGTCTAGCACCTCTAGTGCTCTTGTATTATCTCTGAGGAAGTATGTTCTTGACCTGTTATAGGAGAATGGGATGCTTGGTGCACGTCCGACTGATCTCCTCTAGATCCCAATGTTAATTGGGGTGATGACTCTTCTCCTATATTTCCAGAAAATAAAAAATATAGGAGACTGATTGGTAAGATGATCTATCTGACTGTTACTAGAGCTCATATATCTACTACTATTGGTCTTCTTAGAAGGTACTTGGACAAGCCTAGATAGTGTCATTGGGATGCTCTTTGTAATATTGTGAGATATCTTAAGAAATCACCTGGCAAAGACCTCTACTATAAAAAGCATGGACACTGTTCTCTGGAAGGCTACTCTGACTCTGATTATGCTGGAAGTAAGATTGATAGAAAATCCACTTCAGGCTACTATACTTATGTTGGAGGTAATCTTGTCACCTGGAGGAGTAAAAAACAAAATGTTGTTGCTAGATCTAGTGTTGAAGATGAATACAGGGCGATGGCCCATACTGCTTGTGAACTCCTATGGGTACAATCTCTTTTGAAAGATTTCGGGTTTGAGTCTTCTACTTCTATTCCTATGCACTGTGACAATAAAGCTGCTATCTTCATTGCTAATAATCATGTATATCATGAGCTCACAAAACATATTGAAGTTGATTGTCACTTCATTCGAGAGACTATCTTATCTGGCAAGATCTTCACTCCTTTCACCCGGTCAGAAGATCAGGTTGCTGATATTTTTACAAAGCTGCTGGCCAAGAAACATTTCAACTCGCTTATGGACAAGTTGGGCATGGTTTATATCTATGCTCCAACTTGAGGGGGAGTGCTAATATATGTCTTTACTTATTGCCATGTTATTTTACATTTATATAAGGACCTTCCTATAATTGTTCCACTAATATATATATATATATATATATATATATATATATATATATATATATATATATATATATATATATATATATATTAGGGTACACACATTGTGTAACCCTACACTTTCTCCATTTACTATTTCTTAATATATATAGAGTCAGGCTAGAATACACTCGAGTGTATCCGAAGCAAAATACACTCAAGTATTTTTTCCATGATGCAATATCTTTTAAAAAATTCTAAACCATTAATCTTCTTAAACATCTTATGAATAGCTCATATATAAAATTTGAGCTCATTTGGACATTCATAGGTCATGGTTATGAATACCACAAAAAGTATGCATTTCAAATTAGTTTAGTACGTTGATTTTGTTTCCTTCAGATGACTGACTTGCACTCATCCAAATGGAATCTAAATTCTTATGTAGCCTACTTATAGTATGACAAAGAAGATCAACAATTTACATTTTATAAAAAAATAATAATGATATGCAAACACAACTTGAGTGTAGCGTGTGATCCGTACACTCGAGTGTATTCTAGCATATATATATGTATATATATATGTGTATATATATATATATATATATATATATATATATATATACAGAGAGAGAGAGAGAGAGGCTAGAATACACTCGAGTGTATTCGGAGCAGAATACACTCAAGTAGTTCTTCATGACGCAATATTTTTTTCAAAAATCTAATCCATTGATCTTCTTAAACATGTTGTGAATAGCTCATGCAAAAAATTTGAGAACATTTGGACATTTATAGGTCATGTTATGAAGACCGTAAAAATTATGCATTTCAAATTAGTTTCGTGTGTCGATTTTGTTACCCTTAGATGAGTGACTTACACTCATCCAAATGGGCTCAAAATTTGTATGTAGCCTAGTTATAGTATGACGGTGAAAACTAATGGTTTATATTTTACAAAAAATAGTCTTGATATGCAAACACACTTGAGTGTATTCATGCGATCTGTACACTCAAGTGTATTCTATCCTGACTCTCTCTCTCTCTCTCTCGCTCTCTCTCCCTCTCTCTCTCTCTCTCTCTCTCTCTATATATATATATATATATATATATATATATATATATATATATGGCCACTCATTCATTGCCCGCGCGTGTGAGTACTTTGGTTTCGCTACCCATCCGCCCACATGACTATTTCTCAGCACAAACAACCCCGTCAATCACCTTCTCGATCGCTAACCACTTCCGTCCTCCAAACCTCCACCGGTGGATGAAGTCACGCCTGCAGTAGGTCCGACCTTCATCTTCCTGATGGCCCTAATCCTCTCCCTCGTGGCCCACCTGAGCATGGCCATCTTCGTCATCTCGTTGGCCACATTGAGGTATACTGCATCCAGCGACGGAGCCCATGATGGCTTGGATGGATGCTTGGATTTGGGGATTTTCTCTCCTCTGCTTTTTCTCCAGTAGAACAACCATTGTTTCTCCATTCTCAAATGACACCCAAAGACACCCCATCGGAACCCCGCAGCAAACATGTACCCAGAAGTTGTCGGAACGCAAGATGCCATAGATGGAGAGGGACAACAACACGGCCATGACACAGAGGGTGATGTCAGTAATGTGGCCCTTTTTTTCGAACATGCCTAGCTTGGTGATCTCGGTGACCATGCAGAGGTAGTCCTGGGACATGGGGGAGACAGAGTAGTCGACATACTGGCTGATGTAGAACTTGTCGAGGAGATTCTAGGCGGTGCCTGGATGGTAGGCGACGAATGCATCGACGACGTCTTGGCCGGCCAGATGCAACAGCGGAAACACCCCACCGGGGTGGTCTTTTGTCCAATGGGTGACGTCGTACACCTTTCCCTGGATTGTGATCCAGAGGTCAGAGCGGGTAGTGTGTCTCCACATCTCCTCCTTCGTAATGTGCCTCTTCTAGCCTGGCTCCTCCACCGTAGCCATCGCAGGCGTGAAGACGGGTGAAGATCTAGAGGTGGGGGAGGGTGAGACACTACTAGAATTGTTCTCTGAGAGAGATGTGACTGAGTGAATGGACATTGAAGAAAAACCCACCCAGGGAAGGGGGTAGACAAAGGGGAGAGATTTTTGTGGGGTTTTGTGCCATTTCAGTTGTTACAGTCAGGTGGAAAGAGGAGTTTTGCTTCTAAAATTTCCCAAACCTGCAACCACGAGCATGGGCACTCAATACGGAAAGAGGTAGCATGATCTAAGGAGCTCCTTTTTGTTCATGGCCAATGATATGGGCCGTGGGGAGATAGTTACTTTTTGTACCATATAGTTACCTTTTGTGTCCTAATGTTACTTTTAGTGTCGGATAGTTACTTTTTGTGTCATATATTTACTTTTTGTGTCTTGATGTTACTTTTTGTGTTGGATGAGTATTTTCATACAATACAGTTAGTTTTGTGTTAATGTGTTACTTTCAGTGTCGAATAGGTACTATATGCATATATATATGGCTATTTGTTCATTGCCCGTGCGGGTACAATCTTCTCGTTACCCGGCCCAAGTGGCGCAGTGGCATTTAGTTGTAAATATATGTTACTTAATCACAGTGGTGGCATAACCAGAAGATGGAATAACCAGCGGTGGCATAACCTATAATTAAGGTAAAAAATTAAACAAACAAATTTCGTCTCCTTCACGCGTGTTCTTTCGCCGCCATCTTCATGCGACATCTTCCGCCGTCGACCTGCTCAATCGTTCTTGTCTGTTCATCCTCCGCTGGATGCCTAGATGCCTTCAACAAACTCTGTCTATTCCTTCTCTACTTCGACCTTCGATGCTGCATTTCCATTCTAGCATCTCAATCCCCTATCCGTGGTTACATATCCAAACAACTAGAACGGGCTTTCTTGTCCCAGTTGTGTAGAGGAGGATGAAGGTTAATGGCATAGATCTGAATCTCCTTTAACATCGTCGGAGTATCAGTAGAAGATATTGATCTTCACCAGGTCACATCTCTGCTCCAGATCTCCTACTGGAACTGACACCGTAAGGGGAGGAGAAGTTCTTCATGTTACTACATTTCAGGAGCAGTAGTTGTCCAAGGTACAACCAGGTAATTTTGTATACTCTTCGTCACTTCAATCAGCTCTACTCGATATTTTCTCTTCACATCATTTTGTATTCATATCTGTCTTTTGTGTGGGAAACCCAATTTATGTCTTGATTTTTATTTTTAAGTAGTAACTGTCATGCATGTTTTTTATGTTTCATGTAGTTACTCTTTTGTGATAAGTGGTTACTCTTATGACTCACTGAGTTACTCTTTTGTGTTTTAGGGTTACTCTTCTGTCTGCAAAGTTACTCTCACACAGCTGTCATGGATCCCAGTCTTGACACAGATGCAGCTAATGCCATTATTGAATGTGCTAATGATAATCCTCCTTCTTCTCCTTCTGTTGTTGCTTGCACTGTATCTGTAACATCCCTGACATGGGTTATGAGTTAACCCTAGGTGTTTTGCCTAAAAATGTGAATAAATCTTTGTGATTAACTCTGAGCATGTAATTAAGTTTCTCAGAAACATATATTTCAGTATTTGCTCCTTTTTATTTAAAGTTGTAGCATTGTTTTGATAAACAGGGACCTATGTGCAAATTACCCAGTTAAAAGGGTTAGCTTGCAATTAGCACATGTTGAGATGTTCCTCTAATTATGAGACATCATGATAATCTTTTTGGTAAAGTTTGAGGGATTTCCCAAGCTAGGGCACCAAGGTGCAGCTGTGGAAGCAATCCCGGTGCTGGAAACCTTAAATTGGGGTAAAATGCAATTTACCCAAATTAAGGGATGCAAATTGTAAAATATGTCATCTAAAGTATATTCTTATACTCTTGCCATCATTTAGAGAAGAAATGATGAGGAAGTCACCTCAATTGAATTATCAAGTTATGAGACATGCCTTGTGATTGAATAATCAGGGTATATGTGTAATATTTCTTTATGTATGTACCTCATTATTAGCTTGCTCTCCTTTACTTTCTTTTCCTAAAGCCTTAAGAGAAGGTTTGTCCTTAGAATAAAGAGGAAGGGACAAGCAAGTAAAGAAGGAGGGACCTAGTTAGAATTATGGACAACTTATGTACTAATATTGAAAATCCTACCCCATGTATATAAGCTCTCCTTCCCTTAGTTGCAAGGGAACTTACTTTTCGTTCCCTTACTATTTCATTTCACCAAAGACGACCAAGGACTGCCTTGGAGATAAGGAGGACGACCAAGGGGTGCAAGGTAGGTTTAAACCCCTCTTCTTGCCTAATTCCATGGTTAGAACTCGAATTCAAGGTCATCTTCATGGCTAATTCTCGAAACCCTATCTTTCTAGCCATCTCTTTTCATCCTTCCTTGGAGTTTTCACCTTGGACAACCTGTAAGAACTCAAGGACGCCATTAGATCTTGGAGCTTGAAAGCTTGGAGCTCAAGGAGCAAGTTTTAGGCGGGTTTTATAACTCTAAACCCATGCTTTATTATGTACATCTCTATATGCGGTTTAATGATAGCTCTTAGTGTTTCACTACTTTTCCCTACTATTTTGCGAGAAAATCCATGGGATATTTGTACTGTTCTTGATCTAGGAGATGAAGGCGTGATTTCCAAGAAAAACCCACCGCTTTTCACTTCCTTAAACGGTCTCAAAAGTTTACTCTCTCGGTCTCAAGACCGCGAGGTGAGCAAATGGTCTCGAGACCGCGACAGGGCAAACGGTCTCCAAGACCGTTTGGCCCCGTTGAACGGGCGTGGACCGTATAGGAAATATGTTCCTAATTATATAGGCTAATTACCCTCAAAATGTGGGAAGCTAACTCCAAGAGAATCGGGAGATATGACCTTTTTAAGTAACAACTTTATTTGAATTTATTCCTGATTTTCAAACGGTCTGAAATTGCCTTTTTGGGAAAACGGTCTCAAGACAGTGTAAGGTCGTTGACCAGGCGTTTACCGTATGAGATTACTGTTCCAAATTATGTTAGTTAACAACTCACCAAGTTTGATGGTCTAATTCCAAACGGGCTAAGAGTTAAAGGGTGAATACTAGGGCTAACCCTAGGTAAAATTAGTACTGAAATTATGGTGACCTAATGAGGGTCTTTAGGGTTGATTGACCTAAACGGTCTCAAGACCGTTTGGGGGGTCACCAAACGGTCTCAAGACCACGAGGGCAATCAACCAAGACCGTTTGGAGGTCTGGGGTCAAGGATAGTTGACCAATTGAAGGTACAATTACACCAAATTACATTGTAATTAAATATTGACATGATCATCAACTCAATGGGTCAGACCTTGATGATTTTGCACTAGAATCCAAAATTGGATGGGCAAACGGTCTTAAGACCGTTTGGAACTCATCCAAACGGTCTCAAGACCGAGAGGACAATCACCCAAGACCGTTTGAAGGTCTAGGGTTGAGTAAGTTGACCAATTGAGGACCCAATTGCAAATAAGTTATCAATTTAATCAAAATTCTATTTTGTGGCTCAATCATGGTTCAACCCCTATCAAATCACCTTAGATTTTGATGAAATCTTGGGAAAACGGTCTCAAGACCATGTGGGGTCCACCCACATGACCTCAAGACCGTTTGGGCCAAGTTTGAGCCCAATTGGAGCAATTGAAGGGTTCAACCTTGTGTTGATGCACATTGTTGAGTATTGATGGGTGAACATTGATAGACCCTAATTGAATCGATTTCAATCCTAATTGGTCAACAATTGAGGGTCAATTGAATGACCAATTGGTTAAGCATAACCTTAATTGACCCAATCCATAGGTGGTCAACATAGATTTGACCTTTTGAGGGCTTCAACATCATTTGACACCATCGATTGCTTTATTGATTTTGTTGATGGACCAAACGGTTGAGACCTTGAGAGCCTCGCGGTCTCAAGACAGTGAGAGGGCTCGCGGTCTCAAGACCATGAGGGGGCTCATGGTCTCAAGACCGAGAGGAGGCTCGTGGTCCTGAGGTCAAGATGGGCAAACGGTTAACGTCTCTTCGCGGTCTCAACATCAACTTGAACCAATGAGAGGGCTTCGCGGTCTTGAACCACTTGAAGAGGCTCGCGGTCTTGAAGCCTAAGGAGGCTCGCGGTCTTGAAGTTAGAAGGAGGCTCGCGGTCTTGGAAAGTCAAAGTGGGCAAACGGTCAACACTTTCAACCGATCTCAACTCAATTGATGATTAATGATTGAAATCAATCAATGTGATTCAAGGTTGGCCTCATTCAATCATTTGATGATGTAAATGGTTCAATGTTGCCCAAATCAAACCCTAATGATAATCTAGGATAGTAAGGGGTTATTTGACTAAGGATTTTGACCATAATGATGATCAATGGGGTGAATTACCAAAATACCCCTAAAGGGTCAATTGAGTTATACCTTGCTCAATTCAAACCCTAATTACATGAGAATGATGTTTTTAGTCATAATGACTCTATCAAAATTGATCTAGTCTAATGTTACCATCAACCATTAGTATGATGAAAGAGAGAGTACTCTAGAGAGAGAAAGTACCCTAGAGAGAGAAATTAACTCTAATCACATAATGGTGATGCTTTTGGCTATGTTAGCCTGTGATGACTCAATCTAACCTGTTTTAGAGTGATGTTGACATCACCTAACATTATGATGAGAGAGAAAGTACTTCTAGAGAGAGAAAGTACTTCTAGAGAGAGAAAGTACCCTTTTTAAGTGGAAACTCAAGTAAAGCATCTCCAATGCACATAAGTGAGCATAATTAGGGTATGGTCCACCTGGGTGATGTGGGCTCCGATCTCCAAACCACGAATTAATCCCGATTTAATCATGTGCGGAAGCAATCGGTAAACAGCGGAAGACAAAAATCACGGGAATTTAAAACTTTTTGAGACAAGAGCCTGAAACCACAAACCTTTTCCATAGAAAAAGGATTTAACTGTTTACATCACTGACAATTACTTCTTGAGTAATTACATACAACATGATACCAAAACTCTCAAGAATTCATACTCCAAAACACTCCAGGACCTGAGAGTACAGAGGACACATAGGACTTAACTCTAACTACACCATGAAGCAGGCTAGATCTCCACCTGAGATATTTACTGCTCCTGATGCTGCTGTTGCTGGGATTGTTCACCTGAGTTCTTGTTCCTTCGTCTTCGACGACCACCTAAAAAGTAGAAGTCTACGGGGTGAGACAATTATACATAATTGCCCCAGCGAGAGTTATAACTCTCCACTAGGCTTTATAAGCAAAGCAAGGAATAACTAAAGCAATAAGAGCCTTCAAGATATTCACTGGCAGTTCTGATGATAAGCAAGAGTTCAATCAATATTAAAATATGAGAACATCTATGCTATTCAAGGTAACATCAATCAAATAACTCATAATTAACTCTAACAGATATACTACGCTGTTGTTTATGTTTTTCCAAACATTATTATGCCCTGTGGAGATGAGGCATACCACTCATACTCCAACTGATCGCTAAGAAGTCACATCAGTATCATACATAGGTCATTAAGAGAGCCGGATTCTTATGACCTCATCTTCCTCAGTCAGTTAGAGGATTGATTGTTTGACATCTGGCGGGATGTCTATGTAATAGCTCACCAGGGTACTCTGGTCCTTCGCTATTTTTAGAGTTACAGTGGCATTCTGTACTCTCTTCGCTATCGGAAGATTTCTTGTTTATCTTTCACCGATACAGGGTTTATGTCTTTAAGGGAGTGTAGGGATACAGCTCACCTTTAAAACTTTGGGGTGGGGTCTGATGGACTACTAGAATCTACATCATCCACTCACCCTTTCTGTTATAGTGAAGGTATGACGGACTACGAGAATCTACATCAAATACCTACACTAGGATGTCAGGTTCTACACATCCATGTACCCCACATACTCAACAGTATGTGCTCCAGGAGTTCCCTTAGGAAAACCTGTTTCACCATCATTTAGACAACTGACAATGATGGATCTATGATCAGGGCTCTACATTTCACTTGATTAGTTAGGTACATTCAGTATTCCAATCATCATACAGTAACACAGCTATATATGAGAATACAAAATGTAACAGGCCTAACTTATCACAATTATCAGATATTCATCTCAAGTCATCTGTCAAGCATGACCTTAATAACATTTATGGCTCTTACAGCCCATAAATCACAAAGGATGTCACTTAGCAGTGCATCAAGATGGTTCACTATTCATAAAGCATAAGACATGCCTTCAATGAATATAACATGGTATTCCATACCTGGGTGTGACCATCATCTCACAACAACCTGCATGGTTAATTCAACAGATAATAGTAAACACTTCAGTAAATAGGAATACATCCCCAATTAGGGTTTCACTTGGATTCACCCTCAACTAGTGTTTCACATGGAATCACCCTAAAATAGGGTTCCACATGGGATCACCCACAACTAGGGTTCCACATGGAATTACCTTCAAATAAGGTTCCACTTAATAACCCTTACAATCAGGGTTTACTATTCATCTTTCATGTCATCGCCCAAAAATTAGGGTTTACTATTCACTCCATGGTGAATTGTACTCATTACATCATCATGTAAGAGAAACATCATCATTAAGACTCTTAATTATCATTAAGATCCATTAGATATCATCATTAGGGTTTCCATGACCTCACATAGGTGGGTCATTCCCTAATCATGCACCTTCATGTGTAAAAGAAGTATCTTACTAGAGATTCCTCCTAAAAAGGGCACTTTCTCTCTCTAGGATACTTTCTCTCTCTAGAAACACTTTCTCTTTCCTCTCTCTAGTAGATGGTGGCAACACCACTCTAGATTAGGTTGAGACAAGTCTCTATTGACTGATGTGAGCCAAAGCATCAACATTATGTGATTAGGGTTTGATTAGATTAGGGTTTTACCCCTTTAGACCCTTCAAGGGTATTTTGGTAATTTGCCACATGATCACCATCATGGGTTAACCCACTAATCACATAGTCCCTTAATGACCTAGGTTACCATTAGGGTTTAGATTGAATCACCATTGAACTGATTACATCATCAAATGGTTAAGTACAAACCATCACCAATCTCCAAACGGTTTCAACCTTCAAACGGTTTCAACCACCTAAACGGTCTTGAGACCGTTTGGCCCTCAAACGGTCTTGAGACCGTTTGGATCCAAACGGTCTTGAGACCGTTTGGAGGTGAAGACCGTTTGGAAGGGTTGACTTCCAAACCATTTGGAGCTTCAATCGGTTTGAGGTCGTTTGAGCTCAAACGGTCTTGAGGTCGTTTGAGCCCAAACGGTCTTGAGACCGTTTGGCCCCAAACGGTCTTGAGACCATTTGGTCTCAAACGGTCTTGAGACCGTTTGGACCCAAACGGTCTTGAGACCGTTTGGTCCAAATGGGCTCAAACCGTTTGGACCTCCAAAAGGGTTCAAAGGTCACCAAAGTTCAAGGATATGTATGTTGAAGCCCTCAATTGGCTAAAGGTATGCTAACCACTTATACATTGAGCCAATTAGGGTTAGCCTTAACCACTTAGACATCAAATTGACCCTCAATCGTAACCCAATTAGGGTTCAATCGTTCTCAATTAGGGTTTCAAGTTGATTGGTCATCAATGTTCAGCAATGTGAAACAATTCAAGGTTGAACCTATCAATTGACCTCCAATTGGGCTCAAACTTGGCCCAAACGGTCTTGAGGTCGTTTGGACATCATCCAAACGGTCTTGAGACCGTTTGCCCAAAGTTTGACCAAACACCAAGTCGTTTTGACTACGGTTGAAGTCCAATTAGGTCAAAATCAGCAATTTTCAACAATGCATCAATTTCCTACAATTGGACCCTCAAACCATTAGATTAACTCAACCCTAGACCTTCAAACGGTCTTGGGTTGACACCAAACGGTCTTGAGACCGTTTGGATGAGTTCCAAACGGTCTTGAGACCGTTTGCCCATCCATCCTTTGGACTTTAGCGAAAATTCATCAAGGTTTGATCTATTGAGTTGATCATCACATCAATACTTAATTGCAATATGATTTGGTGCCTTTGGACCTTCAATTGATCAACTATACTTGACCCCAGACCTCCAAACGGTCTTGGGGTGACCCCCAAACGGTCTTGAGACCGTTTGGGTGATTCCCAAACGGTCTTGAAACCGTTTGGGCTAAGCAACCCAAAATCTCAACTTAACTCATAGGAGATTCAGCACTAATTTCAATTAGGGTTTGCCCTATTAATCATCCTTCAACTCATGACTCGTTTGGAATTAATCCATAAAATTTGGTGAGTCGTTAATTAACATCATTATGAACAGTAATCCCAAACGGTCAACGTTTAGTCAACCATCTTAAATGGTCTTGAGACCGTTTGCCCAAAAAGGGCAAATTAAACAGATTGCAAATCAGAAATTAATTCAATTTGTTTTGCTAATTGATTTGCTCATATCTCACGATTCCTGTGGAGTTAACCTCTCAAATTTCGTGGGTGATTAACCTACATAATTATGAACAAGATTCCCAAACGGTCTTCGCTTGGTCAACGGGACCAAATGGTCTTGAGACCGTTTGCCCTCAAACGACCCTGAAACCGTTTGCCCACCAAACGGTTTGAAACCGTTTTGAGCAATAGGTGGAGGTCGTTTGATAAAGTGAAAATCTGTGGATAAGCATAGTAATTAACGCCCTTATCTTCCACCTTAAGAACAGTAGCAGTTCTTCATGATTTTGCTTGCAAGGATGCAAGGGAAGATAGGGAAGAAGAAGATCTATCAACTATATGCATAGAAAAGATGTATAATCGAAGCATCAAGTTTAGAGTTATAAAACCCGCCTAAAGCTTGCTCCTTGAGCTCCAAGCTTTCGAGGTCCAAGCTTTCAATGGTTTCCAAGAAGCTCTACTGGTCGGACAAGGTGACTTCTCCAAGGAAGATTGAGGAAAGATGGCTAAAAAGATAGAGTTAAGTAAGCTAGCCATGAATTTGCCCTTGAATCCGAGTTCTAACCATAGAATTGGGCAAGAAGGGGAATCCAAACCTACCTTGCACCCTTGGTCGTTTCTCCTGAGCTCCAGAGCAAGGCTTGGCCGTTTGGGAAAGAAAGGAAGTGAATGGAACAGGGAAAGATCGTTTGCTCATTTGCAAAGGAAAAGCCTTTTTATAGCTTAAGCCTATTTCTTACCACAAGGACCTTTCAAAACCAAAAATTCACATCTAGGTCCCTCCTTGCTCAAGAGCACGCCCAAGCCCATCAAATTCTTAAGCAATTCTTAAGAAAACTCAAGATCTAAGGGTATAGGAATCCAACCTTCAACTAGGGTACATTCATGTAAAGGTTTTGTACCCATTTTAGGTGATTTCTATCACAAAGATCATTTTTCTCATTTAATTATTAAATGATGTATCCCTTTCATCATTTTTACTCTAAATGATGACAAGAGTCATAAAAGATGTTCTAGATGGTGAAAATTACAAGTTGGACCCCTCAATTTGGGTAAATTGCACTTTACCCTAAATTAGGGTTTCTAAGCATGGGAATTGCTTCCACAGCTGCACCTTGGTGCTCAAGCTTGGGAAATCCCTCAAACTTTACCATAACCATTCACATGATGTTTTAACATCAAAGGAACATCTTATCTTGTGAATTTTGCAAGTTCAACCCTTAAACTGGGTAATTTGCACATAGGTCCCTGCATACAACACAATGCTACAACTTTATACAAAAAGGAGCAAAATTGAAAGTAAATGTTCCTGAGGAACTTAATTACATGCCAGGGAGTGTTCACAAGTATATTAATTACATATTTAGGCAAAACTTCCAGGGTTAGGTCATAACCCAGGTCAGGGGTGTTACAGGTGAGGTCATAGAAACCCTAATTATGATAAATGATAAACCTTTAACTAATCCAAGAGCATCAATGAAGATGTTACTCATACATAATGATGTTATGAGTTTAATTCACCTGGATGTGAATAGTAAACCCTAATTCAAGGGTGATGACATGTAATGTGAATAGTAAACCCTAATTCAAGGGTAATGGCATGCTTTTGAGTATTAAACTCTATTTGATTTGAATTAAAGATTTAACTCTCATCACAAGAGTAGGAAGTACATTCCTTATTGTTGTATTACCTTTATCAGATGTATTAACCATGCAGGTTTCGATATGAAGGTAACCATATCCAGGTATGGATGTTGATGTCATATTCATTAAAGGCATGATGTTAGCCTTATGAATAAGTAAAGTAATATGATGCCTTGCCAGTGGCATCCTATGCTGATAATGGGCTATGAGAGCCATGAATACCATCAAGGTCATGCCTTAGAGATGACTTGTGATGAGGATAATGAGAAATGATGATTGATATGAGTTAGGCATGTTACATTTAGTATTCTTATTTTATAGCTGTTATGCTATTGTTATTGTTTGCAGAACAATGTATGTTGTTAAAGAATACTGAATGTACCTAACTAATCAAGTATAATGTAGAGCCCTGATCATAGATCCATCATTGTCAGAAATTTAAATGATGGTGAAACGGGTTTTCCTCAGGGAACTCCTGGAGCACATACTTTTGAGTATGTGGGGTATATGGATGTGTAGAACCTTACATCCTAGTGTAGGAAAGTGATGTAGATGTGTAATCCATCCATCCTTCACTATAATTCCATACCGTATCAGTGGTAGGTAAACATGAAACCTCCTGATGACGAAGACAGCACAGATATCCGTATCAGTGGTAGGTAAATATGAAACCTCCTGATGACGAAGAGAGTACAGAACGCCACTGTGACTCTAGAATAGCGAAGGACCAGTTTACCCTGGTGAGCTATATTAAGTAGAGACACGAGATGTCCTACAAGTGATCCTCTTACTGACTGAGGAAGGTGAAGGTCATGAGAATCCGGCTCTCTTAATGACCTATGTATGATACTGATGTGACTTCTCAGCGATCGGTTGGGGCATGAGTGGTAAGCCTCATCTCCACAGGGCATAATGTTGTTTGTAAAACATAATCAACCATGTAGTATAACTTGTTAGAGATGACTCCAAGTTAGTTGATTGATGTTACATTGCAATAATGTTGATATTCTCCATATCTCCTAAATTGTAGAGATCTTGTTATACCTGCAACTGTTATAGAATGCTTTGAAGGCTTTACTGTTTAAAATAATCTTTGATGTTATAATAAAGCTTCTGGCGAAGAGTTATAACTCTCGCTGGGACAATTATGTATAATTGTCTCACCCTGTAGGCTTCAACTTTTTAGGTGGACGTCGGAGACAAAGGAACCAGCCTACAGGTGACCAGTCTCAGCAGCAGCAGCACCAGGGGCAACAGTAATCTCAGGTGGAGATTTGTCCTGTCATGTGGTGTATTTAGAGTCAGTCCTATGTGTCCTCTGTACTCTCAGGTCTTGGAGTCTTTTGTATAGTGATCTTGAGATTTTGTATCTTGATGTATATAATTACTCGAGAAGTAATTATCCTGAGATGTAAACAGTTTATCTCTCTTTATGAAAGAAGCTTTTATGGATTCAAGCTCTTGTCATGAAAAGTTTTAATTTCCCGTGATTTTTGTCTTCCGCTGATTACCGATTCGCTTCCGCTAAGTTTTAATCGTGTTTATGTCATGGTTTGGAGATCAGAGCCCACAACTAGTGGTATCAGAGCTCCAGGTTCAGTTGAGTCTACAGAGGCATAGGACTTAGGATGTCGAGTCTACCTTTAGTACTCCTTCCTCATCTAATAGACTCTTCTGCTCCTCAGGAGAAGAAGATACATAAGAATGTCAGAACATCGTGATGAGCACGTGGCAGAGAGTAGTTCTAGTGCGCCTCGAGGCGGTGCAAGAGTTTCGAGAATAGAACAACCTGCACCTGAGTCGCCAAGAGAGCCACCCCAGTTCGACCCAGCTGACATGAATGATCCAGCTGTACAGACGATGTTCGGGCAGTTCATGACTGCCATGACACATATAACCGATAGGATGCCCATTCCTGCACCTAGGGCACCTGTCTAGCCTGAAGTACAAGGTATTGGTAAGACATTCGAATGACTTCGTCGTGTCGGAGCTACCGAGTACTTCAGAACTGCCGACCCTGCAGATGTTGACTTATGGTTGACAGAGTTGGAGAAGGCTTTCAGGATTCTTATGATTCCGGAAGCTGAGAAGGTTAGACATGCTGTCTATCTTCTCAAAGGCAGTGCTGGTCACTGGTGGAACATGGAAGAGCAGAAGAGACCTGGAGTAGAGTTCTCATGGGAAGAGTTTCGTCGGGAATTTATCAATAGATATTTTCCAAAGACCTTCCTAGATGAGAAGATCTCTCAGTTTGAGAAACTAAGGCAGGGTATGATGAACATTAGTGAGTATGAAGCTAAGTTTATGGAGTTGTTGCGGTTCTGTCCGCACATGGCTGCTACGGATGAGGAAAGAATCAGAAGATTCGAGAAGGGTTTGAATTCTGATATGTCAACCCCTGTGTCTGCCTTAGAAAATAGAGAGAGATTCTCTACCTTCGTTGAGTTAGTCCGAAGGATAGAGAGATCTGTGGTTGAGAAAAGACAAACCCATAAAAGATATCCACAGTTCCAGGGTTCTTCATCTAGGGATTCCAAGAAACCTAGATTCTCTGCACATAACCCTCCACCACCCAGATCGAGTTTTCAAACTCAATGGACACCAAGCAGAGGTAGAGGGCAGAGTCAACCGCTTCAAGGGACGCACAGTTCTGCATCAGTGTCAGTTACTGGACCACCCAGACTACAGCAACAGGAGAAGAGTTGCTACAACTGTGGTAAGGTGGGACACTTGATGAAGGATTGCCGTTCTAGGCCTGTCGGTGTGACACAACAAACCCCGAGACAGAATCAACAGGGATCTCAGAATAGACAACATCAAGGAGCAGCTCGAGGACGTGGACAAGCGTCTCAAGCTGGATCATCAGCACCACCTCAACACCAGGCGACTGCGAGGTTCTATGCTATGAACCCACCTGAGGCAGTGGTCAATCCACGGGTAGTGGCAGGTCAGATGAAACTTTTATATTCTGATATGTGTATATCTTGTGTTGTATCCGTTCTGATTGATCCGGGTGCTACGCACTCTTTCATCACTCATGAAGTGATTCGTAACTGCAATGTGACTGTTAGCCATAGAGAAAATAGTTTGTTGTTAGAGACTCCATTGAGTGGGTCTGCCGTTTTGCAGGAGGTATGTTCTCCCTGCATCCTTTTCTTTTCTGACCATCGCATTCAAGTGGATCTTATACCACTTGACATGCAGGGATTTGATATAATCCTCGGGATGGATACCTTAGAAAGGTATAGAGTTGTCTTGGATTGTGAGTCCAAGTTGGCTGTGTTTGCTGATGAAAGCAACACATGGATCTTTCAAGGTGAAAGAAAGATTCTGCCCACCTGTCTTGTGTCAGCTATGGTTGTTGATAAGCTGTTGAGGCAAGGATGTTATGCATTCTTAGCCCATGTGGTAGATGTTACCAAGGAAAGTTCCAATCCTGCTGAATTTCCCATAGTCAGGGAATTCGAGGATGTGTTTCCTGAAGAACTTCCTAGTATACCACCACCTCGGGAGATTGATTTTGAAATTAATCTGATCCCAGATATGAAACCCATAGCTCAAACTCCGTATAGGATGGCGCCTGTTGAGATGGCAGAACTCAAGAAACAACTTCAAGAGCTACTTGAGAGAGGTTTTATCTGACCGAGTACTTCACCTTGGGGTGCTCCAGTCTTGTTTGTTAAAAAGAAAGATGGGTCAATGCGGTTGTGCATTGACTACAGACAACTCAATAAAGTAACAGTAAAGAATAAGTATCCTCTGCCGAGGATTGATGATCTCTTTGACCAGTTGCATGGTGCAACAGTCTTTTCAAAGATAGACTTGAGGTCTGGATATCACCAACTCCGTATTAAGGATAGTGACATATCCAAGTCTGCCTTTAGGACAAGATATGGTCACTATGAGTTCACGGTTATGTCGTTTGGACTAACCAATGCACCAGCTGCATTTATGGAACTCATGAATAGAGTTTTTCGACCTTTCCTTGATCAGTGTGTTGTTGTCTTCATAGACGACATACTAATTTATAGTAAGGATGCTCAGCAACATGAGCAGCATCTTCGCCAAGCTTTGACCTTGCTAAGAGAACATAAGTTGTACGCTAAGTTTAGCAAGTGTGAGTTCTGGCTGCCGGAGGTATCTTTTCTTGGACATGTGATATCTGCCTCGGGAATTCGTGTTGACCCTACAAAGGTAGAATCTGTTCTACAATGGGAACAACCGAAGACACCGACGGAAATTCGAAGTTTCTTGGGGTTAGCTGGCTATTATCGAAGGTTCATTAAGAACTTTAGTTCTATAGCTTTACCTTTGACCAAGTTAACCCGGAAAGATGTTCCTTTTTCTTGGAGTGATAAGTGTCAACAATCTTTCCAGTTGCTGAAGGAGAGATTGACAAGTGCACCTGTGTTAGTGCTACCTGAACAAGGAAAAGGATATATAGTTTTCTGTGATGCTTCCAAGAACGGACTAGGATGTGTGTTGATGCAGGATAAACAAGTGATTTCTTTTGCTTCCCGACAGCTTAAGAAACACGATCTAGAGTTAGCTGTTGTGGTTCATGCTTTGAAGATCTGGAGGCACTATCTATATGGAGAAACATTCTAGATTTTCACAGACCACAAAAACCTTAAGTATATCTTCTCTCAGCATGAGCTCAACATGAGGCAACGCCGCTGGATGGAGTTAATCAAGGACTACGACTGTACAATTGATTACCACCCAGGCAAGGCCAATGTTGTTGCAGATGCCTTGAGTAGGAAATCAGCAACATCAACCATGAATAGAGCACAACTAAACTCTTTAGTATGCTCTAGAAGAGATATGCTTATCTCTTTAAGGCAGAACAATGTACAGTTGAAGGTGTCATTGTTAACCGGTTTGTTAGCTGAGATGCATATTAAACCTACTCTAAAGGAGCAGATTAAAGAGGCACAACTAGGTGATGCTGCAGTTCAACATATAAGATCTGAGTATGGAAATGAGAAGCAAGATGGTTTTCATGACTCAAAAGATCAAGTAGCTTGTTATAATGGAAGAATGATAGTGCCAGATGTGGACAACTTGAGAAAGTTAGTCCTGGAAGAAGCCCATTCTTCCATGTATGCTATGCATCCAGGGAGCACCAAGATGTATCAGAATTTGAAAGATCTGTATTGGTGGCCTGGGATGAAGAAGGACGTTGCAGAGTTTGTTCTGAGGTGTCCTGTGTGTCAGCAAGTTAAAGCCGAACACCAGAAGCCTGCAGGAACAATGCAACCTTTACCCATATCACAGTGGAAGTGGGACCATGTGACCATGGAATTTGTTGTTGGCCTACCTAGGACAAGCAAAGGACATGATTCTATTTGGGTAATTGTTGATAGGTTGACTAAGACAGCACATTTCTTACCTGTCAAAACAACCTATTCTGCTGAAAGGTTATCAGAGTTGTATGTTCAAGAGATAGTGTGTTTGCACGGAGTTCCTGTCACAATAGTTTCTGACAGAGGTCCTCAGTTTACGAGTCGTTTTTGGGAACAGTTGCACAAAGCCTTAGGCACTAAGCTAAGGTTTAGTACGGCTTTTCATCCACAGACAGATGGACAGTCGGAAAGGACCATACAAACCTTAGAAGACCTGTTGCGAGCATGTGTTCTCCAGTTCACCGGAAGTTGGGATCTACACCTAAGCTTGATAGAGTTTGCCTATAACAATAGCTATCAGCATAGTATTGATATGGCACCTTATGAAGCCTTATATGGTAGACGTTGTAGATCACCCTTGTGTTGGTTTGAGACTGGTGAGCACCAGTTGTTGGGTCCTGACCTTGTGCAGCAGACCACAGAAAAGATTAAAGTTATACAACATAAGATTAAGACTGCTCAGGATAGGCAGAAATCTTATGCTGACAAATGTCATAGACCCTTAGAGTTCCAGGATGGAGACAGAGTGTATCTTAAGGTCTCACCTTGGAAAGGGGTCCTTCGTTTTGGAAGGAAAGGGAAGTTAGCTCGTAGATATATGGGGCCTTATCCAATCATTGAACGGATTGGAAAGGTAGCATATAAACTAGAGCTTCCCCCAGAATTACAGAGGTTACATCCTGTGTTTCACATTTCTATGTTGAAGAAATGTCACCCAGACACCGAGTCAGTTCTACAACCTACGGAGGTAGAATTGAATGATGACATATCCTATGAGGAGGGACCAGTGTCAATCCTCGATAAATGCATTAAAAAGTTAAAGAAGAAAGATATAAGTCTTGTGAAAGTCCTCTGGAACCACCGTGGTATTGAAGAAGCCACTTGGGAGTTAGAGGATGAGATGAGAAGGAAGTATCCTGCCCTTTTCTCTTAGTATGTTTTATCGATTTCGGGGACGAAATCCTTGTAAGGGGTGGATAATTTGTAACATCCCTGACCTGGGTTATGAGTTAACCCTAGGTGTTTTGCCTAAAAATGTGAATAAATCTTTGTGATTAACTCTGAGCATGTAATTAAATTTCTCAGAAACATATATTTCAGTATTTGCTCCTTTTTATTTAAAGTTGTAGCATTGTTTTGATAAACAGGGACCTATGTGCAAATTACCCAGTTAAAAGGGTTATCTTGCAATTAGCACATGTTGAGATGTTCCTCTGATGTTGAGACATCATGAGAATCTTTTTGGTAAAGTATGAGGGATTTCCCAAGCTAGGGCACCAAGGTGCAGCTGTGGAAGCAATCCCGGTGCTGGAAACCTTAAATTGGGGTAAAATGCAATTTACCCAAATTAAGGGATGCAAATTGTAAAATATGTCATAGAAAGTATCTTATTAGACTCTTGCCATCATTTAGAGAAGAAATGATGAGGAAGTCACCTCAATTGAATTATCAAGTTATGAGACATGCCTTGTGATTGAATAATCAGGGTATATGTGTAATATTTCTTTATGTATGTACCTCATTATTAGCTTGCTCTCCTTTACTTTCTTTTCCTAAAGCCTTAAGAGAAGGTTTGTCCTTAGAATAAAGAGGAAGGGACGAGCAAGTAAAGAAGGAGGGACCTAGTTAGAATTATGGACAACTTATGTACTAATATTGAAAATCCTACCCCATGTATATAAGCTCTCCTTCCCTTAGTTGCAAGGGAACTTACTTTTCGTTCCCTTACTATTTCATTTCACCAAAGACGACCAAGGACTGCCTTGGAGCTAAGGAGGACGACCAAGGGGTGCAAGGTAGGTTTAAACCCCTCTTCTTGCCTAATTCCATGGTTAGAACTCGAATTCAAGGTCATCTTCATGGCTAATTCTCGAAACCCTATCTTTCTAGCCGTCTCTTTTCATCCTTCCTTGGAGTTTTCACCTTGGACAACCTGTAAGAACTCAAGGACGCCATTATAGCTTGGAGCTTGAAAGCTTGGAGCTCAAGGAGCAAGTTTTAGGCGGGTTTTATAACTCTAAACCCATGCTTTATTATGTACATCTCTATATGCGGTTTAATGATAGCTCTTAGTGTTTCACTACTTTTCCCTGCTATTTTGCGAGCAAATCCATGGGATATTTGTACTGTTCTTGAGCTAGGAGATGAAGGCGTGATTTACAAGAAAAACCCACCGCTTTTCACTTCCTTAAACGGTCTCAAAAGTTTACTCTCTCGGTCTCAAGACCGCGAGGTGAGCAAACGGTCTCGAGACCGCTACAGGGCAAACGGTCTCCAAGACCGTTTGGCCCCATTGACCGGGCGTGGACCGTATAAGAAATCTGTTCCTAATTATATAGGCTAATTGTCCTCAAAATTTGGGAGGCTAACTCCAAGGGAATCGGGAGATATGACCTTTTTAAGTAACAACTTTATTTGAATTTATTCCTGCTTTTCAAACGGTCTGAAATTGCCTTTTTGGGCAAACGGTCTCAAGACCGTGTAAGGTCGTTGACCAGGCGTTGACCGTATGAGATTACTGTTCCAAATTATGTTAATTAACAACTCACCAAGTTTGATGGTCTAATTCCAAACGGGCTAAGAGTTAAAGGGTGAATACTAGGGCTAACCCTAGGTAAAATTAGTACTGAAATTATGGTGACCTAATGAGGGTCTTTAGGGTTGATTGACCTAAATGGTCTCAAGACCATTTGGGGGGTCACCAAACGGTCTCAAGACCGCGAGGGCAATCAACCAAGACCGTTTGGAGGTCTGGGGTCAAGGATAGTTGACCAATTGAAGGTACAATTACACCAAATTACATTGCAATTAAATATTGACATGATCATCAACTCAATGGGTCAGACCTTGATGATTTTGCACTAGAATCCAAAATTGGATGGGCAAACGGTCTTAAGACCGTTTGGAACTCATCCAAACGGTCTCAAGACCGAGAGGACAATCACCCAAGACCGTTTGAAGGTCTAGGGTTGAGTAAGTTGACCAATTGAGGACCCAATTGCAAATAAGTTATCAATTTAATCAAAATTCTGTTTTGTGGCTCAATCATGGTTCAACCCCTATCAAATCACCTTAGATTTTGATGAAATCTTGGGCAAACGGTATCAAGACCATGTGGGGTCCACCCAAATGACCTCAAGACCGTTTGGGCCAAGTTTGAGCCCAATTGTAGCAATTGAAGGGTTCAACCTTGTGTTGATGCACATTGTTGAGTATTGATGGGTGAACATTGATAGACCCTAATTGAATCGATTTCAATCCTAATTGGTCAACAATTGAGGGTCAATTGAATGAACAATTGGTTAAGAATAACCTTAATTGACCCAATCCATAGGTGGTCAACATAGATTTTACCTTTTGAGGGCTTCAACATCATTTGACACCATCGATTGCTTTATTGATTTTGTTGATGGACCAAACGGTTGAGACCTTGAGAGCCTCGCGGTCTCAAGACCGTGAGAGGGCTCGCGGTCTCAAGACCGTGAGGGGGCTCACGGTCTCAAGACCGAGAGGAGGCTCGTGGTCTCAAGACCGTGAAGGGCCTCGCGGTCCTGAGGTCAAGATGGGCAAACGGTCAACGTCTCTTCGCGGTCTCAACATCAACTTGAACCAATGAGAGGGCTTCGCGGTCTTGAACCACTTGAAGAGGCTCGCGGTCTTGAAGCCTAAGGAGGCTCGCGGTCTTGAAGTTAGAAGGAGGCTCGCGGTCTTGGAAAGTCAAAGTGGGCAAACGGTCAACACTTTCAACCGATCTCAACTCAATTGATGATTAATGATTGAAATCAATCAATGTGATTCAAGGTTGACCTCATTCAATCATTTGATGATGTAAATGGTTCAATGTTGCCCAAATAAAACCCTAATGATAATCTAGGATAGTAAGGGGTTATTTGACTAAGGTTTTTGACCATAATGATGATCAATGGGGTGAATTACCAAAATACCCCTAAAGGGTCAATTGAGTTATACCTTGCTCAATTCAAACCCTAATTACATGAGAATGATGTTTTTAGTCATAATGACTCTATCCAACTTGATCTAGTCTAATGTTACCATCAACCATTAGTATGATGAAAGAGAGAGTACTCTAGAGAGAGAAAGTACCCTAGAGAGAGAAATTAACTCTAATCACATAATGGTGATGCTTTTGGCTATGTTAGCCTATGATGACTCAATCTAACCTATTTTAGAGTGATGTTGACATCACCTAACATTATGATGAGAGAGAAAGTACTTCTAGAGAGAGAAAGTACCCTTTTTAAGTGGAAACTCAAGTAAAGCATCTCCAATGCACATAAGTGAGCATAATTAGGGTATGGTCCACCTGGGTGAGGTCATAGAAACCCTAATTATGATAAATGATAAACCTTTAACTAATCCAAGAGCATCAATGAAGATGTTACTCATACATAATGATGTTATGAGTTTAATTCTCCTGGATGTGAATAGTAAACCCTAATTCAAGGGTGATGACATGTAATGTGAATAGTAAACCCTAATTCAAGGGTAATGGCATGCTTTTGAGTATTAAACTCTATTTGATTTGAATTAAAGATTTAACTCTCATCACAAGAGTAGGAAGTACATTCCTTATTGTTGTATTACCTTTATCAGATGTATTAACCATGCAGGTTCTGATATGAAGGTAACCATATCCAGGTATGAATGTTGATGTCATATTCATTAAAGGCATTCTGTTAGCCTTATGAATAAGTAAAGTAATCTGATGCCTTGCCAGTGGAATCCTATGCTGATAATGGGCTATGAGAGCCATGAATACCATCAAGGTCATGCCTTAGAGATGACTTGTGATGAGGATAATGAGAAATGATGATTGATATGAGTTAGGCCTGTTACATTTAGTATTCTTATTTTATAGCTGTTATGCTATTGTTATTGTTTGCAGAACAATGTATGCTGTTAAAGAATACTGAATGTACCTAACTAATCAAGTATAATGTAGAGCCCTGATCATAGATCCATCATTGTCAGAAATTTAAATGATGGTGAAACGAGTTTTCCTCAGGGAACTCCTGGAGCACATACTTTTGAGTATGTGGGGTATATTGATGTGTAGAACCTTACATCCTAGTGTAGGAAAGTGATGTAGATGTGTAATCCATCCATCCTTCACTATAATTCCATACCGTATCAGTGGTAGGTAAACATGAAACCTCCTGATGATGAAGACAGCACAGATTTCCGTATCAGTGGTAGGTAAATATGAAACCTCCTGATGACGAAGAGAGTACAGAATGCCACTGTGACTCTAGAATAGCGAAGGACCAGTTTACCCTGGTGAGCTATATTAAGTAGAGACACGAGATGTCCTACAAGTGATCCTCTTACTGACTGAGGAAGGTGAAGGTCATGAGAATCCGGCTCTCTTAATGACCTATGTATGATACTGATGTGACTTCTCAGCGATCAGTTGGAGCATGAGTGGTAAGCCTCATCTCCACAGGGCATAATGTTGTTTGTAAAACATAATCAACCATGTAGTATAACTTGTTAGAGATGACTCCAAGTTAGTTGATTGATGTTACATTGCAATAATGTTGATATTCTCCATATCTCCTAAATTGTAGAGATCTTGTTATACCTGCAACTGTTATAGAATGCTTGAAGGCTTTACTGTTTAAAATAATCTTTGATGTTATAATAAAGCTTCTGGCGAAGAGTTATAACTCTCGCTGGGACAATTATGTATAATTGTCTCACCCCGTAGGCTTCAACTTTTTAGGTGGACGTCGGAGACGAAGGAACCAGCCTACAGGTGACCAGTCTCAGCAGCAGCAGCACCAGGGGCAGCAGTAATCTCAGGTGGAGATTTGTCCTGCCATGTGGTGTAGTTAGAGTCAGTCCTATGTGTCCTCTGTACTCTCAGGTCTTGGAGTCTTTTGTATAGTGATCTTGAGATTTTGTATCTTGATGTATATAATTACTCGAGAAGTAATTATCCTGAGATGTAAACAGTTTATCTCTCTTTATGAAAGAAGCTTTTATGGATTCAAGCTCTTGTCACGAAAAGTTTTAATTTCCCGTGATTTTTGTCTTCCGCTGATTACCGATTCGTTTCCGCTAAGTTTTAATCGTGTTTATGTCATGGTTTGGAGATCAGAGCCCACAGTATCCCCAGCACAAGTCCCTAGAATTGGTCTCTCTTTGTGTCTAATGAATACTCTTTCTTCTGAAATACTTATTTCTGATCATATGTTACTCTTTGAAGAATATTTGTCTTTTTTTTGGTTAACAATATTTGTCACTCTTTGTGTCCAATGAATGCTCTTTCTTCTGAAATACTTACAATTTTGGATTAGAACAATTACTTTCATGTTTGTACAATTACTTACAAAATGTCAGTTTGTTACTATGTGATTCATATACACTGGTTTCGTCTATTTGACTTACCTTCCTCCACAAGAGTTACTTTACAAAGATAACAATTACTTTTTGAATGCACATAGTTACTTTTATTTTATCACAGTTACTCGTAGTTCTCTTGTTGATGACGAGTTTATCTCTTTTATTTATCAGTGAGTTCTGATATAGATACTTTTTTTTGGAATAGAACACTTGCTTTCGTGTTTGTATAGTTACTTACAAGATGTCCCTGTTACTATGTGTTCCATACACATTGTTTTTGTGATATATGTTTTACCTTCCTATGTTAGAGTTACTTTTACAAAGTATAAGAGTTACTTTTTTGAATCACAAGATTACTTTTCTCTGTAGTCACAGTTGCTCTTAGTGTTCTTACAGTTACTCTTAGTGTACTTACAATTACTCTTAGTATTCTTTCTGTAACATCCCTGACCTGGGTTATGAATTAACCCTAGATTGTTTTGCTTAAAAAGGCTAAGAAGATTCTTAATCTTATCTTGTGAAAAGTAATTAGGGCTCATGAGAAACTTATGTTTCAATTTTGGTCCTGTTTGAACAATGTTGAAGCAATGTTTGCTTATTTTGGACCAAAGTACAAATTACCCAAGTTGAGGGGTTAAATTGCAAATGTTGCATGGTAAGATGTTCCTCTGATGTTGAGACATCATAAGAATGAATATGATGTAGTGGTATGGCTTTCACAAGCTCGGGCACCAAGATTAAGCTTGTAAAGCAGTGTTGTGCATTAAAACCTAGTTTTGGTGAAAAGTGCAATTTACCCAAAACCTAGGGTTCAATATGCAAATTACCACTTCAATAAGGTCCCTAATGTTTCTTGGAAACATGTAGAGCAAATAAAATGAGATGGGTGCCTCATTTGAATTAAGTTGGAGGAGAGAGAATCTTGATATTAAAATAATCAAGATTAATGCCTAATTGAAACCCTAATTTGATTTAGGGCAAAAATGAATAAAAATAATTGAAGGGCTTTCAACCAAAATGTTTTGGGTTGATTTTGAATAAGGATGAACGTTCCTTTGCCAAGATAAGGAACGAAAATATCCTAAGTAGGTGAAATTCCACTCACCTTATTATAAGAAAAAGAAAACCCACTCACATATGGATATTAATATAATAAGCATTAAGGTGCTTAATTTGATTTTCTTTAAATCAAGGATAATGAAGGAGAATTAAAGGCAAAGGAAGGTGCCTCGTCCTTAAGGGATTTGAGGGGGAAGAGGCGGCCATATTTTTGGAATTTAATGCATTTTAATAATGCATTTTCTCTCTCATCAATTTCCTTATAAAAGTGCCTTTTTCAAGCCAAATGAAAGGCTATTTTGGATTTTATTCTTTCCCTTGCTTGCAAAACCGACCAAGGAGCTAGGGAGGAGAAGGGATCACGTCCCCAACCTGTGGGTGAGCCCTTGACCTTCGTTCTCCTTGATTTCATGGTGGAAATCGAAAATAAATTATGGATTCCTTCTTATTTCGATCTCCTCTTAAACCCTAGCCAACTTTTGCAATCAAAAGCTTGAGGACGAGCCTAGGGGGAGTTGCAAGAGCTTCATCCACCATTAATGGCGTGAGCTTGGAGCTTTGGAGCTCAATTGGAGGCGGGTTTTATAACTCAAACCCTTAAACATTGCTATTGCATCAATTCTCTATGCTTTGTTGATTGATTTCTTCAATTTGATGCACTCTTGTTTCTTGCTGCAATTTCCATCAAGAACGGTTGCTGTTCTAGGTTGTTAGAAGGAAGGGGATGATGACATCATCCTAGATGCTTATCCAAAGAAAATTACCAAGCAAAACCGTTTTGATAGCTACTCCAAATTGTTTTAATTTGATTGGCTATGCGGTTTCAGCAAACCGTTTAAGGGCAAACGGTTTGAGACCGTTTGGGAGCAAACGGTCTCAAGACCGTTTGATATGGTTTACCAGGCGTTGACCGTTTGGGAATGTTGTTCCTAATTATGTAGGCTGATAACCCTCCAAATTTGAGGGATTAACTCCAAAGGAATCGAGTGTTGAAGGCCAATCAATTAGGCAATCGAATTGAATTATGTGCTGATTTTCAACCTGATCAACTTGACCTTCTTGGGAAAACGGTCTCAAGACCGTTTTCGTGCGTTGACCAAGCGTTGACCGTATGAGATTTTTGATCCTAATTATGTTGGCTAATGACTCACCAAGTTTTATGGGTTAACTCCCAAGGAATCGTCAGTTGAAGCCTAATCAATTAGGGAAACCTAATTGGATTAAGTGCTGATTTTCAACCTGATCAACTTGACCTGCTTGGGCAAACGGTCTCAAGACCGTTTGAGTGCGTTGACCAAGCGTTGACCGTATGAGATTTTTGTTCATAATGATGTTGGTTAATGACCCTCCAAATTTGAGGGATTAATTCCAAACGAGTCATGAGTTGAAGGCTAATCAATTGGGCTAACCCTAATTGAAATCAGTGCTGAAATCACAATGAGCTAATTTGAGATTTTTGGTTGATTAGCCCAAACGGTCTCAAGACCGTTTGGGGGATCATCCAAACGGTCTCAAGACCGTTTGGGGATCACCCCAAGACCGTTTGGAGGTCTGGGGTCAAGTATAGTTGACCAATTGAAGGTCTAAAGGTACCAAATCATACTGCAACTAAATGCTGATTTGTTGATCAACTCGATAGACCAATCCATGATGAATTTTCACTAGAGTCCAAAGGTTGGATGGGCAAACGGTCTCAAGACCGTTTGGAGGTCATCCAAACGGTCTCAAGACCGTTTGGTGGTCACCCAAGACCGTTTGGAGGTCTAGGGTTGAGTATAGTTCAGTGGTTGAAGGTCTAAAGATATCAAGTTGATCTGCAATAGATTGCTGATTTGGTGAGCACTTCAATGAACCAAACCCTAATTAGATTGCTTGGATTGGAGTGATATGATGGGAAAACGGTCCCAAGACCGTTTGGAGGTCATCCAAACGGTCTCAAGACCGTTTGGTGGTCACCCAAGACCGTTTGGAGGTCTAGGGTTGAGTATGGTTAGGTGTTTGAAGGTCTAAAGGTACCAAGCTGTTATACAATGCAATGCTGATTTGGTGATCAATCCAATGATCCAAACCTTAATTGGATGGCTTGGATTTGAGTGATATGATGGGAAAACGGTCTCAAGACCGTTTTGAGGTCATCCAAACGACCTCAAGACCGTTTGGGGTCAGGTCATACCCAACTTGGATGATGATTCAATGGTTTCAAAGCAACTAGTCTTACATTGATTAGTGTTGTTGAATCATCGATTCCAAACCCTAATTCAATTGAATCAAACCCTAATTGATGACCAATTGAGGGTTAATTAAGGGTCAAATAAGTTGAAGGTTGACCTATTTAAACTCAATTGAAGTATGGGTATAGGTCCAATTGATGATTGGTTCCATGAATCCAATGATTGAAGGAATCAACATTGGAAACCCTAATTCAATTGGATACCTTATGTCATTAAAGGTCCAATGGATCAAACCTTTTTGAAAACCTAATGTGATTAGGTGGGAGATACCTTTAATGGTACTAGTCATTAATGCATAACAAATTCATGGATCCAATACATGATGTAAACCCTAATTGAGTCCGATTTCATGTATAACCCTATTAAGAGGTTGCCTACATGTGAAATCACTAATTAGGATGAATAGTAAACCCTAATTTCTTTGGATACCTTATGTAATGGAGGTCCAATGTGATGATGAATGTACTATTGATCCAATGATGGTTAGTAATGTTAACCAATGAAGGAACAAAGGTTAAAACCCTAATAGTACCTAAGTGATTAGTGTCAATTAAGGGATGAACCCTAATTGCTGATAAGATCAATGACTTGGTACACTATGTAAATCATAGTTGTATGTACTTGATTGAAGGGTTGATATGACCTAATCAAGTTAAGAAGCTGATAGCATGAATTCATACATGAATATGAATCATGTGGTGTATAAGGGTTATGATCCTTAATCAAAGAGATCATGAAACCCTAAACATGAACATAAACCCTAATTGACAGGGTTATTGAATTCAACCCTAGTTGAGGGTGATTCCATGTGAAACCCTAGTTGAGGGTGATTCAATGTGAAACCCTAGTTGAGGGTGATTCCATGTGAAACCCTAGTTGAGGGTGATTCCATGTGAAACCCTAGTTGAGGGTGATTCAATGTGAAACCCTAGTTGAGGGTGATTCCATGTGAAACCCTAGTTGAGGGTGATTCCATGTGAAACCCTAGTTGAGGGTGATTCAATGTGAAACCCTAGTTGAGGGTGATTCCATGTGAAACCCTAGTTGAGGGTGATTCCAAGTGAAACCCTAATTGAGGGTGCATCCATGTGGAACCCTAGTTGAGGGTGATTTCATGAGAAACCCTAATTGGGAATGCATCCCTAATTGCTTATAGGACCAATGACTTGGTACCCTATGTTAATCATAGTTGTATGCATATGATTGAAGGGTTTATGTGACCTAATCAAGTTGAAAGGATCAAATAATAGAATTCATATATAAATATGATTCATGTGATGATCCTATGTAGCACGACCGTGCAAGGCAGCACTGTCGTGGCGACTTTACTCAGCACGACTGTGCAGGGTAGCACGGCCGTGGTAGCTTCACTTTGCATGACCGTGCAAGGTAGCACAGCCGTGGTGGTCTATGCTTGACTTAGAGCTGAATTGAAAGTGACCTAACATGGTCATTTTGTTAATTCTCAACTTAAGGATGAGAGAGATACTCATACCTTGTGATGATAATCATTTAATGATAATTGATGAGAATAAATAAGTATGATTGAATACTTATGGTATAAATGTTGGCTCCTAGATGTGGGGAGCAATGAACTAGGGTTTGATCATTGATAATATGATCTTGAAAACCTAAATGGTTAATAATGGAAACCCCTATTCTTAATGAAGGGTAATGATATGTGAAAGAAAGCCTAATTGATGGTAAACCCTAACCCTGGTAAGGGAATAGTGGTGTTACCCTGTATTGCATGATGTGTTGTGAACTTGATAAGTCTATTATCATGTGTGACAATCATGCAGGTCTCATGAGGTGATGATCATAGCCAGGTATGAGCTATGATGTTTATTTGATAAGAATTGATTGTCCATATGTGCCATTATGTTTTTGTTACTTAGAAAGAAGTAACAAGATGAGTTGGGCTTGTAAGCTTTTGTTTTAAGTTGTTACCTAGTGAGAGGTGACAAGATGTGAATGGCCTTGTACGCCATGTGAATAAAGTTGTTTCCTAGTGAGAGGTGACAAGATGTGAATGGCCTTGTGCGCCATGTGAATAAAGTTGTTGCCTAGTGAGAGGTGACAAGATGTGAATGGCCTTGTGCGCCATGTGAATAAAGTTGTTGCCTAGTGGGAGGTGACAAGATGTGAATGGTTTTGTGAGCCATGTGTGATGGAAACCCAAATCCTGGTAAAGGAGTCTAGTTTATAGGTGGGCTGCTCGCCCTGGTCTTTCTTTGGTTTTCTGTGGTTTCTGGAAGTTTTATCTGCCTGTTTTGTCGCCGCTAGTAGGCGTTTATCTGTCGTGCTTCGCTGCGACCTCTCTTTGGGAGAGCGATGAGATATCTTGCTACGGCTAGATCTCATCTTTTCTTTGGATTGATCTTATTACTCAGTTGTATGGCTTCGTTTGAGTTGATATACGAGCAGAATATCGTCTTGTTCCAGCCCCTCCACTACTCAATGCTCAAGTTGAAGGAATTCTTCAGGAAAAGTTGCTTAAGACAGCCTCAAGGAAGAAGAATCAATGCAGAAGTGTCTTTCCCTTGTTCCAATATGAGTTGTAGTGCCCTTGGGTTACTGAACATGATGTTTGTATGTTCTGTTTGTATGTTTCTTCTCAATTGTAGATGTCGTATGGCTAACAAGTAATGAATTGACCCATTTTGCTCTAAAAAAATGATAATGTCATGTTGTGCATTAATTGAATATTAATTTCCAAAACAATTGTGATTCAGAAACATGATGAAATGACTGGTTCAAGGGTTGAACTGATCGGCTCACATTCCAATCCATTGGTTCACTTGTCAACTGATCATGTCACCTCTCACAGGTCACAAAAATTCATGAAATTATGTCCCCTTTGACTCCCACTCAGACTGGAAACCCTGACCCTCATATAAATAAAGGGGCATTGGGGGCTTCTTAGATACATCAATTAGCTCTGATAATTGTTATCTTATCTTCTTGTGGTAACTAAGAGAACCCGAGCAAGTTGTACCTATCAAATGGAGGAACAACAAGGGAGAGAAAATTGTGGGAGAGAAAGTTGACGCTAGCACGTCAACTAGAAGGGACAACTCCTTCACGTATGTTCATATACAATGATAGGAGTTCTTGGTGGTCTGTGTGGACTACTCTAAAGGCGAGAGGCACTTTCCCCGCTAAGAGGACACCGTGAACTATTGGTGTGGTGTCTAGACTAGGAGGATGACAACAACTAATGTCTAGGTGTGACTTGAAGAAAGATGTGCGCTACTACAAGGGAATTGTCGATGGACTTGCTCCAAGACCATGTTTAACCTTACAACCCTCTTTCCCATTTCATAGTATTTAATGAGATCTACTATTCAATGGGGAATATGACAAGTAAATTTTTATTTCCATTGTAATATTTGATGCCATATTTCCCAATAATGGTATCAGAGCCATGTCAGTTTACTATCCTTTGGGATTTAATCGATATGATCAAATTTCTATTTTTATCATTTATTTATTGCATAACGATGCAAATAATTAAAATGATTAATGTGCATATTTGACTAAATCCTACATACAATCTCGATATATATGATGATATATATACAATATATATCACCTTAAAATTTGTTTTGTTGGTGATTGGAAGTGTGGTTATGGCCTTTACCCCTAGACATTTTATGCTTGGTCAGATGGATGTTGTTCCTATTTATATCTCAATTTCCATACTCCGTTTCTCTCTTCTTTACCATATGTAGAAGTATTAATTTTTTCCTTCCTATACTCCCCTCGAATGTAACTTGATGTTTCCTAATTATAATGTAATATATTAAATAGGATTAGGATAACTTTTATTTTCTATTATGGAAAAGAGGCATTTTGCACTAGGCAGACCGATCAGTTCAAGAGATGAACAGATCAGCTGGAGGATAGAGGAGGTCAATGATATGAGGAGCCAACGGATTAGCTGGTAGCCTAACCGATCGGTTGGAGGAGTCCATACGTCACAAGAACTGGAGGCCAGATGATCGATCTGTAAGACCAACCGTCCAACCATGAGGTCAGACAATCGATTTAAGGGTTGAACTGATTGGCCCAGACTGGATCCAGCATAGATCATCATCAAAAATAGGTTGCTACATATGATGTGGACCTTAGGTGGTAGTAATTCCTTGTGGCTCCAAGGAATTACAATAGGATGGTCATAAACATTGCTTATGTTTATTATTGCATGTTTTCGTTGTGGGTATATCATGTATATGATATGTACTATAAGTATGTGGTGATTGCATATGTATATATATTTATGAATATCAGATACCTCAATCAATCATATTACGTCTTATATGTTTTCCATTAGCAACACACATGAAAAGTTTGATTGACTAAGAGTAGGTTACGCCAAATCATGGTGTGTTGTACATCTCATAGAAGTGTGATGGTAGATATGTAGATCTACCAAAGCAAGGTGCTTATTCTATCGTGTTGACTTTTGGGTCAGGCTTAACTAGGTGATCTTAATGAGATTAAGTACCTACAAGCATAAAGATGGATTTTGACAAAGATTTATGCACACCATCTATCTAAGAGTTGTATGTAGATGAAATCGGAAAAAGTTTCCTACCTAAATTGTCAAGTTGTAGGCGATCAGCCAAAGCTGACTCATGATTTGATGAATATGGATCTTGGCTCACTAGAAGATTTTATGATACAATCTTCCAAATTGATAAGTGAGGGTTATCAATTTGAACAAAATAGTGGGAGTGATAGTTAATTAAAGGCCTAAGTAAACATAGTCAAATTTTATTATAATCAAATCAAATCAAAAGGAATTCGACAAATTTCAAACTTTTCTCTTCTAGAATCAAAAGACGATAAACAACACATTTTCTTTGTGATTGGCCCTTGACAAGGACAGGTTGAATGAGAATAATTTACATAATTGGTTTAGGACGTTGAGAATATTTCTTGTACAAGATCATAAGCTCTATGTCCTTGAAACACTAGAGCCAGATGAACGTGCTCCCAGTGTGCGTAAGGCTGACAAAGATGCTTACAAGAAGTACTCTAAGCATGGCATAGATGTAAAATGTTTGATGTTGTGCTCCATGAACTATGAGTTGTAAAGGTAGAATGAGAATATGGATGTGATTGATATGGTTACACATATTAAGAACATGTACCAAGATTAGGCAAGACATGAGAGATATAATGTCACCAAGGCATTATTCAAGTGCAACAAGGAAGAAGGAGATCCAGTAGGTCCCCATGTGCTCAAGATTATTGGGTATGTTGAAAACCTTATAGGACTAGGATTTCACTTGGGTCTAGAGTTGGCAACTGACGTGATTCTATAGTTACTATTAGAGTCACACAATCAGTTTGTCATGAACTACAACATCAATAATTTTGACAAACTATTGTTAGAATTACTTGGCATGTTGAGAACAGCTAAAGTGCAAATGAAGAAAGACAAGCCCAATTATGTGATGATTATTAATAGAATAAAAGGGAAGTCCAAGGTTAAAATTAAAGCTAAGAAGATTTCTAAAGCTAGCCAGAATCCTATCTTCTACACTCAAAGCAAAGGGAGGAGTTACCAAAGGAGACAATTGTCAGCACTGTCACCAACCTGGACATTGGAAAAGAAATTGCCCTCTCTATCTGGAAGAACTTAGGAAGAAGAAGGGGATAGAGATCTCCACCTCAGGATCTAAAAAGAAGTAAACCTTTAAGAAAGGGCGAGTTTGAATTGTGGGTTGTGAATGGAGCAAGAGTTGGTGCCACTACAGTTGAAACATATAGTTTATCTTTACCCATGGGGCTTGTAATAGAGTTAAAGAACTACTCTTTTGTACCTACCAAAAATAGGAATATTATTATGTATCTTGTATGGACAAGGATGGATACGAATTTCATATAAAGAATGGTCAATGTTCTATTTGAAAAGATGATATCGTTTATGGTAGTGCCTTGATGTCATATTTTCTTTATTTGTTATATGTTATGATAAATCTTTATAACATAAATACTAAAAGGCTAAAATTCAACAAGTCAAACAAAGCATATCACATCAATTAGAATCACATATCAAGACCATAAAGATTGTTATCTAGACTCTTTTGGTTTCGAATCAATAGAAACATGTGAGTCTTATTTGTTGGGCAAGATGATCAAGACTCCCTTCGCTGGGAATAGTGAGAGAGCTAGTGATCTATTAGGACTCATACATATTGATGCATGTGGCCCTTTTAGAAGAAATGCTAGAGGTGGGAAATCAATACTTAATTACCTTCATTAATGACATTCAGTAGGTATGGTTATGTTTACTTGATGAAGTCAGAAACTCTTAAAAACTTCAAGGATTTCATGAATGAAGTACAAAACCAACTTGGAAAGACTATCAAAACACTTTGTTCGGTCTAGGTGGAGAATAATTAAGCCAGAATTTTGAGGACCTTTTACAACAAAGTGGTATCATATAACAATAGACTCCACCTATAACACCACAATAAAATGGTGTGTCAGAAAGAAGGAATCGCACATTGCTAGATATGGTGTGGTTAATGATGAGTTTTGCCAATCTCCCAACTTCCTTCTGGGGTTATTCTCTAGAAACCACAACATTTACACTTAACCGTGTACCATTTAAATCGGTTCAAAAGACTCCATATGAGATATGGACTGTGAAGTGTCCCAAAATGTTTTTAATGAGGATTTGGGGTGTGAAGCTTATGTCAAGAAAATGCTTCCTAAAAATTTTGGCCCTAGATCAAATAAATATTATTTTGTTGTATATCCCAAGGAGACCAAGGGATACTACTTGTATAACCCAACTAACAACAAAGTGTTTGTTTCCAGGGATGCTGCACTCATACAAAAGGAATGTATTTCTAAAGGAACTAGTGGGAGCAAAGTAGAACTCAAAGAAGTTTGGGACCGATAAGAAAGCATTAAACTTATAGAGGTACAAGAGGAACAGAGAGAGTCACAAACTATTTTGGAATCTCAAATTCCTCAAGTAACAAAGGAACCATGAAGGTCTAGTAGGAGACGCGTCACAAACTATCGCAAAATCTCAAATTCCTCAAGTAATAAAGGAACCATGCAGATCTAGTAGGAGATGCCTTGAGCTAAAAAGATTTGGTTATCTTGTGACTCAAGAAGGCAACTAATTAGTCATTAATGATGAGCCAATTTACTACCTAGAGGTTGTTAAGAGACCAGATGATGAGAAGTGGCTACAAGCCATGAGATATGAGATGGAATTCATGTACACCAACAAGGTATGGACTTTGGTGGATCCACCTGAAGGGGTAAAACCCATAGGGTGAAAATGGGTCTTCAAAAAGAAGACTGACATAGATGGTAATGTACAAACTTACAAATGTCAATTGGTTGTAAAAGGTTTCAAACAAGTTCCAGGTTTGACTATGAAGAAATCTTTTCTTCAGTTGCAATGGTTTAGTCCATCATGATCATGTTTTCCAGGGCATCTTATAATGACTATGAGATTTGGCATATGGATGTTAAAACTACATTCCTTAACGGGAATCTTATTTAGGATGTGTATATGACACAAGTTGAGGGTTTTATAGATCCAAAGGATGAAAATAAAGTCTATAAGTTACAAAGTTAAATCTATGGATCGAAGCAAGCATCTCAAAGTTGGAATCTTTGATTTGAAAAAATAGTCAAAGAGTTTGGATTAAGTCAATATGAAGATGAACTATGTGTTTATAAGAAGGTTAGTGGTAGCATGATTGTATTCCTCGTATTGAATGTGAATGGCATACTACTGATGGGGAATGACATACCTACTTTATAAACGGTTAATACTTGGCTTGGAAATACATTCTCTATGAAGGACTTAGGTGAAGAACCTACATCTTAGGAATGAAGATCTATAAAGATAGATCTAGAAGGCTTTTGTACTAAGTCAAAGCCCATACATTGACAAAGTGTTGAAGAGGTTCAACATGGAGGACTCAGAGATAGGATATTTTCTCATGTCTCATGACTTTACTATTTCTAGATCTCAATGTCCCAAATCTTGTGAAGAAAGGGAACGCATGAGTCAGACTCCATATGCATCTACAATTGGATCTATCATGCACGCAATGTTATGTACTCACACCTATGTCTCATATGCCCTGAGCATGATGAGAAGATATCAGTCAGATTGTGGTGGTGCACACTAAAATTCCATAAAGAAAATCCTTAAGTACTTGAGAAGAACTAAGAATCAGTTCCTTGGATATGGTGGTGAGGAAGAGTTGGTGGTAAAGGGTTACACCGATGCGAGCTTCCAAACTAACAAATATAATTATTGATTGCAATCAAGATTTGTGTTTTTCCTCAACAATGGTGTTGTAAGCGGAAAGATTTCTAAGTAAGAAATGGTTGTAGATTCTACAATAGAGGTTGAGTATATTGATGCATCCAATGTAGCAAAGGAATATGTATGGATCAAGAAGATCATTTCTGAACTTGGGGTAGTTCCAAGAATCAACGATGTATGTGAGCTATATTGTTACAAAAATGGAGTTATTTCACAAGATAAGGAACCAAGATTGCATTACCATTCCAAGCACATACAAAGGAGGCTCTATCTCATATAAGAGATCATACAGCGAGGAGATGTGAAGATTTGCATAGTGCAAACTGAAAGCGATATTGTTGACCCCTTGACAAGATCACTATCACAGCAGAAGCATGATGGTCATGTTAGATCACTTGGGATTAAGATCATGGTTGGTTGGCTCTAAGTGCAAGTGGGAGTCTATTTCTGTGTATGCCTAGAGAGCCAATCATATGATGATTGTAATGGCATGATTTGTAGATGCTTTGATTTATAATAAAGGCAATCTTCCAATTTATTCTATTGTATTCAGTTATCAGATATACATAATAAATGTCTAAAGAATGATATCGCTCAATGATGTATGTATTCGGGTTGATGACCTGAACAATGATATCATATAGATGTCAAGAGTATATACATTCTTGTTATGTCCCTAGTAAGTTATGATTGTGGAAGTCTAATAGACAGCAATGACACTTGGGACTGGAGTGTGTGTTGGTTGATGACATGATCACATTAGTCATGATATATGATATCAAACCAAACACATAGATATCTGTTAGACAATAGTGTATCGAGCAAAACTTGAGAGTGATACATGGAAACTATAGAATGGTAGTCAGAATCAACTTTCATAGCGATGGTGGTGATTGTGGTTCTTAGAACTAAAATCACTACACTCATCATGTGTTGTTTAATGTACTTTGTCATCATCAAATGTGATCTTGAATAAGGGTTACCATAAAGGTGATGCTCAAATACATTATGACACATGGGGATTGACTATGAGTGATGTAGATGGGATTTGTCCCTCCTAAAGGAGTATGATATCCTAGCCACTTGATAAGTGAGACTGAGAAAAGATTGACCATGTGCATGTGAATCAATATATGATGTTGAGTTCACAAATATCTTAGACAGTCTGCTCAAGATCAAGGAACATGGATTGAACATTGAAGAGGATGACTATTTCATGCCTTGAGTTCAATCTCGATATCAGAGACAAAGGAACTATACAATTATATTAACACCAATAAAGGATTGTAGGTTGAAGATGTTCTCCAACATTATGAATTCCTTGGGTAGCAATGATGTCTTGCTAGATACCAATCATTGCTTATGATGCCATAAATTAGTTATGGACATTCAGATGCAATGTAACATAGGACCTATAGGGTCACATGCATAGGAATTAAGTTGGAATAGGAGTTTATTCATGAATGGTGTTTAATCCTGATTACTAAGGTGTTAGATATTCAATTTAAATAATATTGGAAATTTGTACTCGGAAATGATGGTTGCAACAAGTGATCAGATTGGCTCAAGTGCCCGAACTAATCAGATCAGGTTGTGAACCATTTGTTTGGTTGATCAATGATATTGGATCAAGGATTGATGTTGACGTCATGTTGTGCATTGATTGAATATTAATTGCCAAAATAATTGCAATTTGGAAACATAATGAAATGACTAATCCAAGGGTTGATCCAATTATCTCACATGTCAATTGATGGATTTACATGTGAACCGACCATTACGCCACTTGTAGAGTGGGACAATTCGTCAAATTCTATCCCATTCAATTCCCACTTAAACTGAGAAGCCTAAACCTGACCATCCTATAAATAGAGTGGTATTGGGGGCTTCTCAGACACATCAATTATCTCCAACAATTGTTGTATTCTCTTTCATGTGGTAACCAAGAGAGCCTGAGCAAGTTTTACCCATCAAAGGGAGTAACAACAATGGAGAGACAATTGTGGGAGCGTAAGTTGATGCTAGCACGTCAACCAGAAGGGACAACTCCTTCATGTTCGTTCATATAGAATGACAAGAGTTCCTGGCAGTCTACATGGACTACTCCAAAGGTAAGAGGCACTAGACCCACCAGAAGGATACATCATCAACTATTGTCTGTGGTGTCCAGACCTAGAGGTTGACAATGACAACCATCTCAGTGTGACTTAGAGAAAGATGCACGCTGCTACAAGGGATTTGTCGATGGACTAGCCTCGAGACTGGGTATCTTGCAACCCTACTTCTCATCTCATAGATGTTGATGTGATCTATTGTTTAATGGGGAATATGGCAAGTAATTTTTTGCTTCCACTGTCGTATCTGATTCCATGATTCCAAATGGATTGGATGGTGGAAAATTTTGAACATCGATTGTAGTTGATTGGATGCTGGATTTTCCTGGGATAAATGATGTGCGTTGGTTGACCTTGATCTCAAGTTTGGAGGCAAATTATGTTGTGAGTTGTGGGCTTCAACAAAGAAGTAGTGCATCGGTAGAGGGAGGTTGAAGAAGGGCATAGAAGAACCAGCAATGACTGACTATGATTGTTGGTGCTTAAATCTCCTTGAGTAATGATGGTGGTGCGGAACCTGGTTTCTCGAGTGCTTGAAGTTGTTGTTGGCTGAAAAGGAGAAGATGGATGGTGTAGTGGGTGGAAATAATAACGAATGATCTTCGTTGACCGTAGATTTAGCTGAAATGGGTGCTACTAGTTGTTGGCAGTAGCCTTGAAGGTTGTCAAAATGGTGTGGGTGCAAGAGACACCATATAGAGTGGCAAGGAATACTAATCAATTTTGAAATTGGGTTGAGAAACCCTATTTCAATTCCACCTACTTGGTGTGTTTAACAAACAACACGGTGTGTTCCACTATTCTAATAATGTTATTTTCATTTTTTCTTAAGTTGAATGTAACACAAAGTGGCGAGAAATGGACATAACATGTTTTCTTCATTGAAAACCTTATAAACTAGAATCATTAAAACATACCATTTCTAGATAAACGCATGACATGTATTGCTCCAGGTAGAAGTGGAAATAAAAAAAATCTCTCGACATGACGTGTAGAAGAAGGTATACTGCATGTTTCATGGTCACAGACACTTTTGGAAAATTGTCACTAAGATCATAGGTCGTGTTCTTAATCATGATTTGTTTTGCTCTAGGTAAACACTTGATTCAAATCAGGCATGTTGTGTCACTTTTCAAGCATGCCTTATTTCCACATAATTAAAAATCTGAATTGTCTAGCATTGCAAACACATGTGGTATTCTGAACTTTAATCACTAAGGATTGTTTTTTTGAAACTAACACGTTGTGTCACTTGATCAACATGCTGCATTGAAGGAAAATTGTTGCACAATGATAAAAAAATATTCAACTGCACTTGCAATGATATTCACATATTAACCATGAGGGCCTAGATTATTACACTCATTCACAACAAGTTTATTTGAAAACAAGATTCTCTTTGAGAAAATAGCATAAAGCAATTTATTATACTGGTGGGGTCAACTCCCACGAAGGTCCTACATTTAGAGTCTAGAGTGAGACTCTTCAGTTTCATTAGCTAGCATCATAAAGAGGGTATGAAACTTTGTCTTCAGTCTTCTCTCCTTGAGTGTACATCTTGCATCTTTGTCGATTGACTTTGAAGGTGGATTCTTTGCCTTGAAGTTCTATAGCTCCATATGGAAAAAATTCAAAACTAGGAAGGGTCTAGAACATTTAGACTGTAGTCTTGGAAAAAACTTTAGCCTCAAGTTGAAGAGCAAAATTTGGTCTCCTTCTGATAAATATTTCCTTCTGAACCTCTTGTCCACCAATATTTTTTCCTCTCCTTGTATACTTTTGCATTCTCATAACCATCAAACAAAGTTCTTCTAGTTCTCGCAATTGTAGCAATCTTTTCTCTCCAACTTCGTTCATATCAAAGTTTAAAATTACAAAGTCTTGTGCTCCAACTACAAGGGAAGGTGACACAACTTCCCATATATATGATTGAACGCAGTGGTGCCAATGGTGGTTTTGTAGCGATATGCCCACAATGCATCCTATAGTGTTAATGTCCAATCTTTCCTTGATATAGACATCGTATTCTCTAGGATTCCTTTGAATTATCAGTTTGATACTTTCACTTGCCTGACTATCTATGGATTATATGAAGTTAAGATTTTATGCTTGACTCCATTTTTTCTCTATATATTGTTGAATTTCTTCTCATTAAAATGAGTGCCTCCATATGAAATTATAGATTTTGGACGACCAAACTGACATTTTTTTAAACAGTTTGGTCAGAGATTTTGCATTGATATCTTGGGTAGGAATGGTCTCTATCCACTTGAACACATAATCATAAGAAAGAAGGATAATTTATAGCCATAGGATGATGGAATTGGACCCATATAATTGACTCCCCATACATCAATGACTTTGATTTCAAGAATTGTATTGAGGGGAATTCCATCACTTTTGGAGATTCCATATGTTCTTTGGCATCTATCATAGGATTTCACATAGGCATGACATTGCAAAATAAGTAAGCCAATAAAAGCATGTGTGAAGAATCTTCAATGTTGTTTTCTCTCCACTAAAATTTCCTTTGTAGGGGGAGATTGACATTCGATTATAATACCTGGAATTTCTTCATTTGGAATGCATCTTCTAGTCATCCTATCAATCTCGTGCTTGAAAAATAGTGGATCATCCCAATAGGTAATTTCTTCTTATGCTAATAGGTAAGATCTGGGGGAAGTTGTCTAGTTGCAAGATAATTTGCAAAGTCTGCAAACCAAGGTACAAGGAGAGACCCTATAATGTATAACTTTTCAATAGGAAAGAAATCATCAATTGAAATAGAATCTTTGGCTGCAATGTTGAGTCAGGAAAAGTGATAAGCTACATTATTTTCCATCTCTTTCTTGTCTTTGATCTTTAAATCAATTTCTTAAAGTTAAAAAAATCAACAAATTAATTTAGGATTTGCATCCTTTTTTCTCAAAAGGTACTTGATTGCAGCATGGTCTGTATAAACAATAACTTTAGAGCCTACAAGTTTTTCAAATCTTATCAAAAGCATATACTATTACAAGAATATCCTTTTTGGTGGTTGCATAATTGATTTGGGAATCATCTAAGGTTTTGCTTGCATAGTGAATGGCATGAAGCTTGTTGTCTCACCTTTATTCTAGCATTTCCCCTATTGCATAATCGTGTGCATCACACATGATTTTAAATGGAGAATTCTAGTTCAATGGCTGAATAAAAGGGGTTGAAATAAGAGCATCTTTCATTTTCATGAAAGTTTTGGCAATTTTCATTGAATATTAATTTAACATCCTTTGCTAGTATGGAACATAGTATCCTTGAAATTTTTGAAAAATTCTTTATGAATTGTCTATAGAACCATGTGTGTCCAAGAAACTTGACACTTCTTTTACTATGGTCAGTGTTGACATCTTCATAATGGCTTATACTTTTTCTTTATCAACCTTAACTCCTTTTTTTGATATGTCATGACCAAGTACAACTCTAGATTGTACCATAATATGGAATTTCTATTAATTCAATATAAGGTTGACCTATTTACAATGCCACAAAACCTTTGTTAAATTTGACAAACAATCATCAAAGGAATTACCATATACATTGAAATCATCCATAAATCTTCCATGATATGTCCTATGAAATCAAAAAATATGCCCATCACGCATCTTTGAAACTTAACAAGTGCATTACATAATCCAAAAGGCATATGCCTATAAGTATGCGTACCATAAGTGCATGTGAAAGTGATTTTCTAGTTGATCTAGTGGGTAGATAGGAATTTGGAAAAATCTGAAATATCCATCTAAATAGAAAAAGTATGAATGGTTTGCAAGTTTTCCAACATGAGGTCAATAAAATGTTAAGGGAAATGGTCTTTTCTAATTGCCTTATTTAACCTTATATAATCAATGCACATGGGCCACCCAGTGACTACACGTAGTTGGATTAGTTCGTTGCCATCTCCTTTTGTTACAGTGATCCCCCCTTTCTTAGGTACAACATGAATGACACTAACCAAGGGTTTTCATTGATAGGATAGGTTATTCTAGCATCTTTTCACTTAAATTTTTTTTCTTTACCACCTCCATCATGTTTTATTTTAATCTTCTAGGTGGTTTAATGCATGGTTTGGCATCATTTTCTAAAGCTATGTGATGCATTCAAATAGAAGGATTAATTCCTTTCAAGTCATCAATTGAATATCCACTGACATCTTTACGAAGTCTAAGTTATTTCAACACACTTTCTTCTTATTCGTAGGCCAATTCAAAATTTTTATGACATGATAACTCAAATTTGGGTCTAAGAACTCACACCTCAACCTCAGTGGAAGGGGTTTAATTTCTACCTTTTTCTCCTAGTGTGGTTGTGTCACTTGCCTCCTTCTCTTGCGATGCTTCTTCAAAACTTGAGTTTGATGTTGTTTTAGAATTTTCTTCATATATATTAGTTGCCATGCTTGTTTTTTCCTCTTTATCAACAAAATCATCAAGTTTAGGGAGATTCTTGTCATCCTTTAGCAAGGTATCAATGCCATAAATCAAATAAACATATTCCTTTGTACTTGGTGCTTTCATAGCATCAAAAATAGAAAATACTATGGGTTCTTCCCCTACTCTGACACTAAAATTCCCTTCTCTAACATCTATAATACATCTAGCAGTCCTGAGAAATGGTCTCCCAGAAAGAATGGGCTCTGTCACGTCTTCATGTATATCTTGGACTACAAAATCACAAAGCATGTAAAACTTTTCTAGTTGCACAAGTATGTCTTCAACTCCTAATATTTGATAGACAAATTAGCTAATTGTATTTAATTGAAGTGTGTTCCAGATCTCCCAAATCAAGTCTTTTTCCATAGAGAGAAAGGAATCAAACTAATGCTAACTTCAAGATCTACTAGTCCTTTTTCAAAGGTTGAATCTCCAATTTTACAAGGGAGAGTAAATGCACCAAGGTCATCAAGGTTTCTTTGGAAACCTATTCTAATTAATAGAGATAATTAGTTTAGAAAGCATTATAGATTCAACTTGATCAAGCCTCCTTTTCTTTGTAAGAATGTATTTTAGGAATTTTTCATAAGAAGGCATTTAAAAAATAACTTCAAGTAATGTAAGGTTGACATAAATCTTGTTCATAATATCCATAAACTTGTTGAATTTGATGTCATCTTTCTTGTTATCAAACATGTGAGGCAAAGGGGCATTAGGCTTGCTAGAAGATTCACCTTGTTGAGAATTCCCAACAAACTTCTTCTTTTGGTTTTGAGTTATCTCTTCTTCATTAATATCAACACCTTCAACATATTTCCTCTTTAAAGATGGAGAGAATCATCCAATTATAGTTCCACTCCTCAATGTCACAGATTTGCATGTCTCCCTTAGATTCATCTCTGGTTGGCTAGGCAAGGAACCGAAAGGTGCTTTTTATCAGCAAGGGCTTGTCATGCAATCTGGTTCTTCAACATCCTTGTTTGAGTAGTAATACCACCACCTTAGAAGAAAGTTGTTGAATGGAAACTTTCATGAGTTGTCCCCGTTGGAAGGACTCCTCATTTTTCTTCATTTGAGATTTAAAAAAAAACTTTTTAGAAGGGATTCCAAATTGAATTTCAGTTGTTGTTGTTGCTGATTGAAACTTTTATTAGCATTGTTGTTGAAGCCTGCTGGATTGTTTGCCTTGGTGGTCTGCTCCTCATGTGTAGTGGTTGTTGGCTTTGAGGTTGTTGAGGATTTTGAATGTTATTGTTGCAGTGGGAAATTGGGATGGTGTTGGTATGGGTTTTAAGGCTTTTTGTTCCCACAATTTTATTTTGCATTGCATTGCTCCATAGTCTCTTCTGAAGGAATAAAAAAAGGGTACTTGAAGAAGCTACATGCCCAGAAACTTCAATTACATCACAAATAAGTTTGACCACTTGAGTTGGTTGAGTCCTCAACCTATTAAACTTCTATGTAAGAGCATCCAACTTGGCTACAATCAAGTCCATAATGTCAACAGCATGTATGTCAACTTGCTTCTCGAAAACAACATAGGATGATGAAGGTTGGTATCTCCTCTCAGTACTCCATTGGCAATGGTTAATTGCCATGTCTTCAATGATCTCATTGGCTTCCCTATAGGAATTTTTCATCAAAGCCCCATTGGATGCATCATCTGTGGACATCTTCGTGCAATAAAACATCCCATTTTAGAAGGTTTGCAGAAGTAATTAGTTGCTAAGACCATAGTATGTACAAAGACATTGAAGGCCTTTGAACCTCTCCCATGTGTCATAGGGATTTTCTTTGTCTATTTGAGAGAAATTGGTAAGTTGGTTCTGCAACTGAGCGGTCTTGCTTGGCATAAAATACTTATCCAAAAAAAAATTTTGGAGCTCCTCCAAGCTATTCATAAAGTTACTTAGCAATGATGAGAGCCACGCCTTGTATCTGACCCTCAAGAAGAATGGGAACAGAAGTAGGCAAATACCATCAGGAGTAACCCTATTGGTCTTGAAAGTTCTTATGTAGTGCAGGAATCCAACAATGTGGAGGTTATGATCCTCAATGGGGGTCCCTCCAAAATGATTTTGTTTAATAATTTACATGATCATCAGGCTAGATGAAAAATAGTTTGCCTCGATCCATAGGATGTTGATAGCCTAATTGATGTTAATGGCAACAGGAATGACAAATTCCTTAAGAGGATGGTCGTCTTCCATGATTGTCTCTTGGTGATTGGGTGAGGATGGTGGTGAAGACGAAGGTGATGATGATTGTGAGTTTTCTAAGTTTGAAGAGTTCTCACTCCTCCTTTCTCATCTACAACTATTGAAAGTATGTTCAATATCTAGGTTTAGATATATAGAGAGATAAAGATCTCTTCTTGAACATCATATCCAGTCCTGCAAGTTCCCAATTGAGTGAGAAACACTAGCAATATAATAGAAGATATTGTAGATGGTAAAAATTATGATGAAATGATGGAATGAGGTGTGATCTAGTCTGGCTTACTAATCAATATCGATGATCATCGACAATGGCACCAAAAACATGTTAGCACTATGTGCAAGTCTTAATATTTATAAACACAAACACTACCCCACAAGTATATGGGTGTTTGTAGTATAATCGAAGTTGTCCAAGAAACTTGGTATTGTTAGGTGCAAGATTATTAAACTTCAACAATCTAGACCTAATTCAACGAATGATTTGGTTTTACTCTAGTAAACTAAACAAATTTGATAATTAAACTAAAATAGAGATGACTTAATTTCAATATTTTAATTGACCAAAGGCCAAGGAAATAATATTTCATAGTTATATCACAAAAATATGAATTATGAAAATCATCTATGCTAGAAACAACATAAATGAGGTTTGCATCCCACACACACCTCTCGGTAGTGTAGAACATTCCTAATTTCATATAGCACTCTCATGCATATACTAAATTTTAGCCTACAAAACTTTCTCCTCAACACTTCCCAACCACTCTTGTGGTCAAGGTAGTGTTGCTAAGGCATAAATCTTTACTCATATGCATATCTTCCCATATCATACAAAGAACATATATCAAACATACTAAGTGGCAAGTCAAGCATGTAAGAAGAAATCTACATCAATGAACATTAAGAATGGTGAAAATAACTAGCATTATACATAAAAGTCGAGTTCAAAAGATTTATGACATGGAAGTTACTCCCCCATGCCCAAGAACAAGGGTTGTACTCATCCATGGCTAGAGAAAGTAGAAACAAGTTATAGAATGTGGGGCAAAACAATGGTAGAAGAAGGGAAAGAACAAAAATCTCCGATGTACAAATGGGACAAAGTGGAACTCTGACTAGGAGAGGAAATATCATCCTCCTTGAAGCTCTTTCTCTGAAAACCTTCTCTCCAAAGAAAACAGAACAGAGAATGGAGATCTTTTTTGTAATGATTGAAGAAGAATTGTCGAGAAGTTGGTTCTCTCTCAAGTAACCATGATCTTCTCTTCAAAATTTATCTTCTTTCACCTTGGCTCTGCTCTAGACGTATCTTGATCTAAATAACTCTTGATAATCGTCCCAAGTGATTCCCATCAGTATTTAAAAAAGAGGGATGGTTTCCTTATAAATTTGAACTAAAAGTGCAAGTAACATGGCATGTTGGTAGGCCAACACGGCATGTTAGTTGTAATAATGAAATCTAAATTGTTTTAACCAAAGATGACACAGTGTGTTGGATGACCCACATGCCATGTTGTTGGAAGTCAAGTAAAAACTAAACAATTCTAGAGTGAGTGAACAAGGTGCGTATAGATATCGACACATTGTGTTGTTTCATTACAATAGTATGTGACTTCTTTTGGTTGGCCTACACGTTGTGTTGTGCGAATAGGGGAACTTGGTGATTTTTTGGAATGAACATAAACGTCAAGTTGGTTGGCCAAAACATCGTGTTTGTGGATTCCAATAGTTTCTAAATTCCATGTATCTGAGGAGACATGTCGTCTTGGTTGGCCAACATGTCGTGTTTTTTCTCACCTTAGAATATGCATTAGACACTCTGCATGGTGAAACCACGATGTGTTTCCCATTAGATTCTTTAGGAATTGCTTCAAAATTGGGGAATTTCTTGGGGAATATGATAAAGTTTGAATCGTGACCAAATCATCCCGTCATGGCATCAAAATGTTGTACCTACAATCAAAACCATGGAACAAGTAAAGATAACAATAAAGCAGAAAATCTAGCATGATTAGGGGTGAGTTGAGGCATAAAATGGATTGAAAATGTATGGAAGAGTAGGAAAAAGACTATATAAATCATGCACATCACTTTCCATGTTCTTGTATGACTACATCTTGATAATTTTAATCTCATGTTTTCCATACCAAACCAGAGAACGGCTCACTTCTATGACACTCATAATGTGGATGTTGTCACCTAGATTTATGTATATTGTGACACTTAAATTTTGTTGAATAAATGCATGCATGTTTGATATGTTGGAACTAAGTTGGACCCTTTTACGATATGGATTGGGGAAACATACAAATGACATGAAATATAATTATATTGCCAATACCCTATTGATCTAAGACCCCATATGATCTCTTTTTGCATCTTAGGACCCCTTCGATTTGGAACTTCTCTAATAATCTTTTTCAAGGATCATAAACTATTCACTACTCACAAGGAATGATATACCTCCTTGTCCCTACTGTGATATTGAAAATGTTTGTATCTATGAAACCTAATCATGCTTGGCTAATTAGTTACTTGTCTAAGATAGTGTTCCTATGAATACTTCTTTAATAATTGATCATAGAATGTTGACAAACCTGAAACATAATATAAAATCAATTACATACCATGTGTGTACCTATCTGAATTCTTGGGGTAAGGGCACAAGACATGATGCACCTACTTGTCTCAATCAAGCAAGGGCACAAGGTTGGCTCATTGACATTGGCCTTGGGGTCCCTCATGTATAAACATGGTATTCTTGGTCATTTATCCTTAGTTGTTCCTTGTAGATTTGGAAGATTGATCAAGGCTTAATGTTGTTCTTGATGATGATGATGATGATGATGATGATGATGATATAATGAAAAATGCAATCTAAAAATGTTTTACCTAAAAGGAAAGTTGCTTAAGTTTTTTCACTTTACTTCTTGATAGGTATGATGCTTCTAGACAAGAAAATTTACTTATATTACTCTTATATTGTGTTTCATGTTTATTCATAGAATACTCAATGCATTCACATTGATATATTTTGTTCATCAATATTTGTAGATGTCGACAAGTGATGATCTACTACCTACATGTTTTGTACACTCATGCTATAAAATATAACATCAATGGAGATATTTTTGTAATAGTAATGGGAGTGGAACTCTTATCTCTGTGATGTAATTTATGTAATCTTTTTTTTCTTATTTGTATTTGCTTTGTGTTGCCCATAAACCTATATATTAAACCATGTGGTTCATTAATGATGAATGGAGTGTTGTTGTCTCATTTTGGATGTGTGCCATTGTAGGGATAGACACTCAGGTCATATCATCAATGACTCTCTAGTCAGGGAGGTGAGATTTGGGTATAAATGGATCCATGACAAGCCCCCTTCTTTTTTAGCCATTCTATCTGGATCGAAAGAAAGGACTGGATACTCTAACAAGGGCAACCACATGTGTCCAAGATTTTTGGGTATTGAAATAAATTTCATATTTCTATAATATAGACATTTGTTATGTACTACAAATGTGTTAAGTGTTGGGATTCTCGAAATGTGATGGTTCTATATTATATACTTGAGCATGTGCTTGTCAATCGAAAAAATAAATAAATAAGCTCACCGGATTGAGACTACTTATTATAATTTCTAAGGATCTTTGGTTTGTAATGGGATATTTTTGATACACGATACTCCTTAGGTCCTTTAGTATGGTCATAGGGACTTTGCAGTCATAAGATAATAATTTGGATTCCAAACTCCAAATTTACTAGGGCACATATCTAAAAAAATAATAAACCAAATAGGATATAAGAATTTATCTATTTATGATTTCTTGTAGGGTATTTATTAGTGGTATTGCATATGTTTATTTTAATAAGATGATTTTAATGCCTATTACACAATAATGAGATGCCACTGTATCATGTGATGTGATGAATTGTCTCTAAATAAATCATATTTTAATTCATTGATGTTTATCAAAGTATTAGTATCCTTCTTATTTACTTTAACTCATATAATATGCTTCAAAACACATGGTTATCTATCTTGGTGGGAGTCCTCCTCCCGTGAGGACTCTTCATGAGTGCCACTTGGTTGTTTGAAATGTTGGGGTACAACAAAAGAAGAGGGAAGGTTGGGATGATAATGGCTTACCTAAGAATAATATAGTTTGTCTAGAGTGTCTATGTACTCCCACTTTCCTAGTGTTGGGTGGGTGTTTGATGAGATATGACATATAATACTCTTGTTTATTGTTTCATGTGTTTATGTAGTATGAACTAGCTTAGATTGTTGATTATAATTTACTTTCTTGTAAATGATCGTAAGTGTAATATTCACACTATAATTATGAAGATGGTTCAATTCTTTTCATTATCAGAAATTGCAATTATGAAGGATGTCTTGTTTTCCTTTGCATTACCCATGGTGATTAGAGGACATTTTGTTGGTTTGGTAATCTTTAAGGAATGACTTTTGATCTTGGGTTTAGGATTGCATGATATGTTATCAGTTGTCTGATGAGACATTTCTACATATTTTAAGTGTTTGGCGATGTCATTTTATTTGAAGTTTTGAGATGTCATTTTTTATTTGTATTTTTTTGTTTTGCTTTGGATCTTGAGTTTATGTCATGTGTTAGTTGGGATTTGTCTAATGATTTTTCCTAATCATTGTGTTAGGGTTTTAATCAGATGGACGGTCCTTACAATGTAATATTAGAGATTATGTTAGATGAGTCTATAGGGATAGTAGGATCTAGGATGAAATGGCAACTCAAGTGATGAAGTTGACATGAGTGTGATGTATGCTTCTTGAACTAAGTATTTGCATGTCTTGTTTAGGTATCTAAGTATTGAGATAAAGATATTGTTAAATTTACTGACGACAATCTTTCTAATTGCTGTAACCAAGAAGTCTTTTGAAAATAGTCTGAGACCACAATAAGAGACAAGATTATGATGAAAAGAATGAGTTACGAGATGAGAAAGATATATACGACATAAGTCTAAAAAATAGAACAAAACTAACTACAACACTAATTGAATGAATGGTGGAATATCGGTACTAATTACTTTAGAAGAATAACTATCTATCTATATATTCATGAATATCCAAAAATATGATGACTAAAGGAAAATATGGAACAATATTATATTCAAAATAAATGTTAATTGTGTGTAAGAATGAGGAGAAACCCAAGAAAATACCTAGAATGGATGAACTTTAATGTGTAAATTGTAATGGAATATATATTATGAGAAGAGTTTAAGGGATAAATCACAAAAGAGAATAGAAATTGTGGAAATAAAGAGGATCTGATATGAGAATATGTCATATGGTGAGTGAGTGGTGTAGAAATATGATATTATTTGAGACAAATAGACAAGTTTTAGGAAAGGTTAAAGGAAATAACTATAATATATGAAATTTGACATATGAAAAAGATGAGTTGAGTCTTCAAGGAAATGAAGATAGTTGTATTATACACCTTTAAACATTGAAATGAGGAGGCAAGAGAAATTTACTTAAGAAATGATTATATATGAATGCAGGCAATATGAAAAAATTGGGTATAAGGCATGCATGGATCAACAAAGGGGGTAGAAAATGTTAATGTTTGGTTGATTTTGTGATAATGAGATTGTTAAATACCATATGATAAGTTTCAAGGAAGGTTGAAGAATATAACTATAATGTATGGAAGTGGACATATACAAAAATGGTTGTATCTTCATGAAGATGAAGATGATTAGGTTATACACATTGAAAAAGATGAGAAATGAAGAGACAAGAGAAGTTTACTTAATAAATGATTACATATGAATGGAAGTAGGATAAAAAAGTTTAATATAAGATATGCAAGAATTAGTACAGGAGGTATAAGGTGAAAATGGTCTGGTATTTTTGGTAATTGGAGAAATACTTCTCCACTTTGATCAAAGAGAGAAAAATTGAGTTTAAACAAGTTGAGGAGGATAAATGTGAAATACCCGACCGTAGTATTTTTAGTTTGAATTTCCTATATTATATGACTTTTTAGTCATTTTGACCATAATATTATCTTTCCTATGTAATAGTGTAATGGGATGTTCTATAATCTAGAAATATTGAATTTTAATTAATAATCAACTTTTTAGGGCTTAAATGTAACTAATGTGGGGTATTATTATAATTTGGGGTTAGTTTCATAATTTTACCATTATACTATTTTTAAGTTTAAAACGGGTTCTTTAGAGTTTTCCAATGCTTAAGTGAAGGAAAGGAGAGTAAAGCAAAATTTGAGAATTAAAGGAACACATGAATTAGTAAATAAATAATAGTTTGCTTAACGCCTAAAGTCATGATTTCCTATACTTAAAAGTGTCAAAAATTGAAAATAACTTCAAACTCATATTTCTCACCACTTGAATACCAAATCAACCAATTTTCAACTAAATCAGATCTTAGTTTCTCACTCTAATTGACAACGAAAGAAAGATATAACTCAAATATGTATATTTATGAGATCATGGACATTTAATGTTGCATTAATGTGTCATTTCATGTTTCCTTTTGTTATGTTTTGCGGCCCTGACCTAGAACATTACATCCAATTGAATGTCTCCCATTTCATTTCTAACCTTAAGTGGAAGAAAACGAGCCATGGATAGTGATTATTCTATCCTTTTAATCCTCTTTGTTCATTACTCTCTCTAATGAATCCTTCTACACATATTACACCAATAGTTTCCTTGTCCAAATTTGCACCTAGTTCTCTGTGAATCAAACCCAAAATATACTAAATCATGAAATGCTTAATGAAATGTTCAAATCCCTTAGTCCATCAGCAATAGAGGCCCTAAAACCCTACCCTATATAATCCTCATGACCCACAAACCACCATCACAACTGCTTCAACTACCCTTCACCCTCAATTGAACCTTATAAATCATTAACCTTCTTAGAAAAGTTTTAGCATTCCATAGGCCATCGTGACCTTGAATAGGCATCTCAACCATCCTAATTTAATTTCTTGTGCAACAAGCTTCCCTAGACTTTGCTTGCTTTTTTGCAACTCATTTCCTTGCATTTTTATCCACCTCACCTTCCTGACCCTCTGACCTTTATGCCTTGTTGCTTCAATGGAAGAACACCCTTTTGGCATTCCCAACCACCCAATACCCTATTTGTGGGTCCCTGAGTTTGTGGAAATGAGAGCAAATCATCCACAAAAATTGTAAGTCGAGTTGTTTACATGATCTCAATCTTGATCCATGACTTAAGTGCACAAGACCTATTGTGTAAGACCCCTAGCCTATGTTTTGGGTTATTCATGTCTGTTTTATTTGATTAAGTGCTTATAACCTTGCTCTAATCCTTTAAGAAGATTTTAGATCTTGTGGAGAGCTTAAGTCTCCAGTTTGAACTTATTTGGATAATGCTTGTGCTTTATGTGCTTATTTTGGGTCAAATTGTAATTTATCCATTTAAGAGGATTATCTTGCAATTTTCCCCACCTAGTGTGTACCTTCTCTTTCTTGGATTCATGAGAGATAATTTGATGCTTTTAGGCACTATAGTTGAGCCTTTGTATGAGTGGTGACACCCTTAGAGGTGATTAGGGTTTATAGGGTTTGCTTGGTGTCGACTATGTGAACTTGGTTGAAGTGTAGCGACCCTTGTCTCAACCTTTATGGGTGTTTTGGATGTATCTCAACCTATACATCTTCCCTAAACGGTTTTGTTTTGACCATGATGATCTTGTAGTGGTTAGATCGAGATGGTTTGTCCTTTTGTGGTGTGTCTCGACCTTGTGTGCTTGGTGATCCTTTTTGTCTCGACCATGTTGTGTGTGATGCTTTTTGTTTCGACCTCATTGAGTTGTTGTGACTGAAACCAAGTGTTGGGGGCCTAAGTGGTAGAGACCCAACATTGGTTGTATCACCATCTCGTGCATGCATGCATACAGTGGTTGCATGTGTGTTTCTTTGGTGGACAGGTGTCCCTTTGGAGCATTCTCATGTTGACACCTCATCTCCAACCTCTTCTCTCCTCCTTGATTATAAAAACCCTCTTCTCTCCCTTCAAGTGGCCCTTTTTGAACCTCTTTCTTCTCCTTCCTTTCTAACTAGTCCTTGGAGCCTTGAGGAGCTAGAAGGACTAATCCTTAGAGCTTTGGTGTCCGAGATCCCTTGCATGTGGTGACTTTTGGTCTTCTTCAACCTAGGTAAGTGTATGCCTTTCTTTGGTGATGTTTTCCTTGGATTTCCTACCCCATATTCTTCTTTTTTCTCGGCCATAGACCATGAATCATCCATGGTGGTCGTTTTGGAGAGAAACTCCTCATCACAAGGGTCATAGGCCATGTTTTGACAAGGTGGTACCCAAGTGAGAGGAAGTTTTCTTCTCTTTCTTTCTTATTCTTGTGGTTCGGCCTAGGGTTTATTGCCCTCTTTTCTTGATCTATCTTTGACTTTGGTGTCTTCTTCTTCTTGAGGTGATCTTGTGGCTGAGAGTTTAGCTTTTAGTCGAGCTTCATCTTCCTTCTTGGTGATTGAGAGCTTGGAGCTTGTTCCTTCACTCAAGGCGGGTTATATAACACTTTACCCTCTCTATTATTGCACATTTCTTTACATGCATGTTGTTGTTTCTCTCTCTAAAATGTACCATTAACATGCTATTAGATGATACCATGATCTAGAACTTGAATAATGATGATTATCATGCTTGGTTTGATTAGAATCTGAAACCCTATAATTTATGGCACCCAATTTTGAGAAGATGGCGGAATGTGTGACCTTTTCATATCTTTTGATCTTGGTTTTCATCACATGCTTAAGGTTCGTGTACCTTAGTGTAGAATGGAGTTATAGGTTCTATTTATATGTTTTAAACATGATTATATCTCTCCTACATGAGGTTTTTCATGGTGGTTTTCATAAGTATATGTTTTAAGGTTTTTGGTGATCGTTTTGCATGAGGTTTTTTTCTCCTTAATGATGATGGTTTTCCTTGATGCCATCTTTTATTTTAGCCACGGTATGCTTCTATTTTGACCTTGGTTAGTCTCTATTTTGATGATGGTCTCTTGACTTGTTGGTAGTTTTACCTTGGTTGTCTCTACATCATGTTTTTGCTTGGGTCTAGACACTTTGTGGTGATGGTCGAGATGTCGCTTTTGTTTTGTTCGACACAAGTGCATTAGTTAAGGTTGAGATGCATGCCCTTGTGTTGGTCATGACCCTTGCTTCTATTTTGATTGAGATGCATCCCTTGGAGGTGGTCGAGACATGTTTTGGTGTGGTGGTCGAGATACCTAGTCTTGTTGCGGTCGAGACACCTTGCTTGAAGGTGGTCGAGATACTTTGTTTAAGGGTGGTTGAGACACTTGTTTCATGAGAGGTTGTGACACATATATTATGTATGATCGAGGTACATACATGCTCATGAGTACACAAGTGATGATTTATGTATAGTGTTGTTTGAATGATTGTTTGGTTAACTCCAGTCATGTTTCTTAACCCTAATATGTTCCAAGAAAGTGGGAGATGGTGTACCTAGGGTTTGGTGATTATATGTAACTAATTTGGGGATTAGTGATGTGTTTGTTTCACTCTCTCCTAAGGTGATTATCATATTCTAATGTTCTCTCTCTCTTTATTATGAAACCCTAACCTTGCAGGTAGAATGAATGGCATGGCTTGTGTATGTTGTGGTGATAATTATATGATATAGGGTGATGTCTATAAGCACTTATTAGATATAATAAGATCATATTGATGTGATAGGTCCTATGACCTGGTGGAGGCTTGATGACTATTGTGAGGTGATATCCTCTAATGATATGGTTGAGGGATTGATATCACATAGTGATGTGACATTGGTGATGGCCTTGTGAGTGGCAGTATTATAAGTATCATGGGACAATGATGTGACTAGTTCACACCTTATACATTTTATATCTTTTGGAATTGAACTATGCCCTTATTCTTGTAGAGTTTTCTTTGGCTTTGTAAGTTGTAAATTGATTGATGCTAAAAGACACTCAATTGGCATAACTAATAAAGTGAAACCCTAATCATGTAGGTGCCATGTGCCATAGATCCATCTTGGTGTCAATCTTAGTGATGGATGGTGAAATGAGTTATTCCTACGGGAAAATTAGAGCTCATACTTTTTAATATGTGGGGTGAAAGTCAAGTATCTCCTTGCATCCATAGTTATAGGTTGTGTGAGACAGTCGTGTGTGAGCTAATCTCCTTATGATATGTGATAGGAAGTAGTATAACTGCATGTGATGCCTCCTTTTATAACGACCATGTGTGAGCCTATTCTTCTAGCATTGTTACTTATACCAAGGTGGGTTAGTTGTTATTATATTTGGATGTCCATGTTGGTATGTAAGCTCAGAGAGCCAATCATATGATGATTGGATTGGCATATGTCATGATTGATTTGATAAAAATCAAAGGCAAGCTTCCAATCTATTATAGCTCAATTGATTATGAGATAAATGATGGAGCATAATGAATGTCTAAAGAATGACAATACTCAATGACGTATGTCTTTAGGTTAAGGACCTGAACAATGAGATCATACAGATGCTAAGAGTATGTACATTCTTGTTATGTCCCTAGTCAGATGCTATTGTGAAAGGTTGATAGACAACAATGACACATTAAGACTAGAGTGTGTGTTGCTTGATGACAGTGTCTCATTAGTCATGATATATGATATCGAACAAAGCACATAGATACGTGTTGGAGAACAGTGTATCGAACAAACCCACCGTGAGAGTGACACATGGAACCATGACATGGTAGTCAGAGTCAGCTCTCACAGTGATGGTGGTGATTGTGATTCTTAGACCTGAAAACACTGCACTCATCACATGTCTTTGGGTACACTTTGACATCATCAAATGCAGTCTTGAAATATAGATTGTTATAAAGATTGTTGGGTGACTTTGACACATGGGATTTTGACTGTGAGTGATAGATATGGGATTTGTCCCTCCTAAGGGAGTATGATGTCCATGGCCACTTGATAAGTGAGACTGAGAAAGGCATAAGAATGCACATGGGAGTCAATATGTGATATTGATGGCACACGTATCTCATACAGTCTGCTTTAGATCAAGGAACATGAATGAACATTGAAACGATGACAGTTCCATGACTTGAGTTCATTCAGGATATCAGAGACAAAGGAATTATACATTCACTGAAACACCAATCACAGATTGTAAGATTGAAAGTTGTTCTCCAACTTTCCTTTTCATTTGGGTAGCACTGATGTGCAACTAGGTACTTCTCTTTGCTTGTGATGTCATAAGCTAGTTATGGACATTCACTGCCAACGTGAAATGGGACCTATAGGGTCACACACAAAGGATTAACCTAGAAGAGGAGTTTATCCATGAATGATGTTTGGATAGATTACTAAAGCATTTAGGTACTCAATCAAACATTCAGTCAATAGACTTGACTCAGAATCATTAAGTTCAAGTGTTGAATCAACTGATTTGAGTGTCAGGTTGATTGAGAACCAAATTGACTCTTTTCTACACAACCTGGACCACCAACTGAACAGTTAATTGGGTGAAATGATCGGCTCATGGCTGGTGAGATGATTGGTTTACTCTGGTGAATTGATCGGTTCATGTGTCAAAACGAGCAGTGTTGGGTTGTCCCGGTTTGTGAGAAAAAGTTTTTTTGTTTCACTTATTCAATTTGATTGGGACAAGAATTAATATTTGTATTAATTTGAAATGCACAAGGAAAGTCAATTTTGGGCAAGTCTGGGAAGTGAAATGAATGGTTCACTAAGTGAAATGATCGGTTCACTAAGTGAAACGACCAGTTCACACTCACAAGTGACCGGTTCACAAGTGAACTGTCGCTCAGGAGGACGATTGTCAACCGCATTCCGAGTCAAGACCTGGTGATGCACAGACGTCCTCAAAGACCGGTGGGTGAAGACTGCACTTGTTGTGAGGCATTGTCACTGAGCAAGCCTTAGGACTAGGTATGACTAGCTAAAACCATCCTTCTTATTTCATAGTCATTGATGTGATCTGCTGGTTATGGGTTTGTGGTGAGAATTTTTTTTATTTCTGCTACCTTCTCTGTCCCACAAAACCCAACAGTGGTATCAGAGCCACGTCAACGTACTATGTTTTAGGATTAATTGATATGATTGGTTTTTGGTTTTATTATTGCATACGATGCATATATCTAAAGGACTGATGTGAATATCTTATTAATACCACATGATCCCAAACTAATATATACATATATGATATGGTATATATATGCAATCTATATGTGTCGCTCAAAATGATTTTGATGGTGAATGTGTAGTGTGGTTATGGCCTGTAAACCCCTATGTGTATGCTTGGTTGGTTGTAGTTATTTGCATCTCGATCTACGTACCGAGTCTTTTCTTTATTCCCACTGTAACTCAAGATAACTAGGGCCTTCTCTTCTACCTTTGTTTTTCACGAATGTAACTCGGGGTTTCCCAAAGCAATATGTAAAATAGGATAGTTTATTTCCTATTATGTCAAAGAACGATGACCGCCCAGACGAGTGTTTGAAGGACCGATACGACCGTCACCTAGAGCGAGATGAGTGGTTGGTGAACTGATGAGGTGCATGATGACCAGACAAACCGATTGGCTAGAGGAGCCAGACGGTCGGCTGGTGGCACCCAACCGACCGACTGGGAGGTGATCCGATCAGTCATGGGATGAGCTGATCAACCTAGAATGGCTAAAGTGCATGAATTCATCTTCTACAGGTTGCATGTGATGTAGACCTAGATGACCGTAATTCCTTGTGGCTCAAGGAATTACAATAGGATGACCATAATCATCACTTTATCGTTATTTCATGTTTTCAGTTGTGAGATATAGCATGTATATGATACGTACTATATATGTGGTGATTGGATACATATATACATATATAAGCACATTAACACCCCTCAACATAATATTGAGTTTAAGATGCCTTCCATAAGTAACACACATGAAAAGCTTGATCGATATGCATGGGCATCCCAAGGGTGGTGCGCTATCTATCTCGTGGAAGTGTGATGGTAGTTGTGTGGGCCCGCCAAGCGGGGTGCACTCCTATCGTTTTGGGTTTTGGGTCGGACTTGACAAGGTGATCTTAATGGGATTAAGCACCTTGAGGCATGCAGATGTTCGTAACAAAGAGTTGTGCATTACATCTATCCAAGAATTGCATATGATGCAATTGGTAAATGTTACCTACCTTAATAATTTATTATGAATGTTGGCATCATCCGGGTAATAACTCAATTGTTTTGGATCTTGGCTCACTAGAAGGTTGTACGATGCAATCTTCTAAATTGATACTTGAGGGTTATCAATTTGATCAAAATAGTGGGAGTGATAATTAATTAAAGACCTAATTAATATCATCAAATTTCAAAACAAATAAAATCAAAAGAGTTTTGAACTAAAATTGCAAATTTCCTTTTTGTAAAATAAATGGCTACCAACAACAATCACTTTTCATTGTGATCGGTCCTTGAGAAGGACAATCTAAATGGGAATATTTTCCATGACTGGTTTAGGCCATTGAGAATTGTTCTCACTCAAGAGTGAAAGCTCTATGTCCTAGATTCACCAGTGCCAGAGGAATCTGCTCTTACCGCACCAAAGGCAGAAAGGGATGCTTACAAGAAGCATATTGAGGATGCCATTGATGCGAAGTTCTTGATGTTGTGCTCAATGAACTATGAGTTGCAGAGACAACATGAGAACATGGACGTCATTGAGATGGTTCAACATCTCAAGAACATATATCAAGACCAAGCACGGTAAGAGAGATATGATGTCTTAAGGGCATTGTTCAAGTGTGTCATGACAGAAGGAGATCCAGTAGGTCCTCACACGCTCAAGATGATTGGGTATGTGGAGAACCTGACAAAACGGGGATTCCCTCTGAGCTAAGAGTTGTCTACTGATGTGATACTGTAATTGTTGCCAGAATCCTACAGTTAGTTCATGATGAACTACAACATGAACAACTTTGACAGACCACTAATAGAGTTGTTGGGCATGTTGAGGACAGCAGAGGCACAGATGAAGAAAGACAAGCCCAAATATGTGATGTTGATCAGCAAAAAGAAGGGCAAGTCTAAAGGCAAGGTCAAGGGCAAGGGCAAAGCTAAGAAGGGTTCTGATGCTAGCCAATAGCCCAAGTCACCTTCAACTCTCAAGGCTAAAGGAGGGGTGAACAAGGGAGTCAAATGTCACCATTGTCAAGAGCCAGGACATTGGAGGAGAAATTTCCCTCTCTACCCAGATGAACAAAAGAAGAAGAAGGAGGGGATGGAAGTCTCCACCTCAGGTATCATGAAATAAACTTGAAACACTTCTTTATCTAAGGTATATGATACCAAGATATGGATCTGACATATATGATATGCATGATCTGAAAAGAAGTGATGGCCTTTATGAAAGGACCAAGAAGGAGCACACATCATTGGAGCAAGTGTTGCTGCCATAGATAGGAGTACCTTTCAGTTTATTTCAGCCCAAAGGGCATGTAATAGAGTTATGAACTGTTATTTCATTTTGCCAATAAATAGAAACACTTTATTTCTACATCTTGTAATGACAATGATGTCTATCAATAAAGTTGATGTTTCAAATTCAAAGATATGATCTTTTGTGGAAATTCCGTATTTATCTTGTGGCACTTGGTATGCATGAGATAAAGTAAATGATACCTAAAATTTATTGATGAATCAAACAATTAATTAGCATTATCATCTATGAATGAGAAATTCATCTCTAGTTTCCATGTTGATGGATAGGCTAGACTCTTTTGGTTAATGAACCATTAAGAGATATGAATGTCTTATTTATTGGGAATGATGACAAGTCAATCTTCACTAGATGTAGTAGGATAATGACTATTCTATGAGGTATAATATGAACTGATGTATATACATACCTATTGGAATAAATGCTAATGCTTCAGTCGGTGTTTAGTGAAATACCAATATGAAATATCTTGAAGTGTTCAAGAATATCAAAAATGAAGTACAAACTTGGTAAGAGTATTAACTCATTGATGTGATCAATGAATGGGATCCTTAAACCAAATGTTTGAGGACCTTGTGAGTAATTATGATAGTGTATCATAGAGAACTCATGATTAAGGCATAGTGATGTCTAAATCAAAGAAGGAGTCATACTCTAAATAGTTAGAGCATGATCATCAAATAACTAATCTTCTAGAATTCTTCTAAAGAACATGCTTTACACTAAATAAAGGAGATCAAGATTCATAAGTGTTGTGGATTCTCAAATTCCTTATGTAACAGATACACCTCATCAATCTAGATGATCTCGAGGAACCACATTTTGATTTATGGCTTGAAGCCATAAGATACAAAATGACTTCCATGTGAACCAAATAAGGCATGACTTCATGGTAGAACTTGTAGGGATAAAACACATTAGTGCAATTGGTTCTTAAGAGTTAAGACTGACATGGATGACATTTAGAGAAAGGATCATGCTTGCTATTGGAACTTGAAGACTATGAGATTTGGTATGTGGATATTAAAACGGAATTACTGGTAGGAATAAGATAAGGTTGTGTACGTGACACAACCTAAAGGTTTTTTAATTCCATTAATGCAAATGCAGTCTACAAGTTACAAGAGATTAATCAATGTGATTGATTAAATACAAGAAACTCAGAACTTGAGTCTTTACTTTGATTATATAGACAAAAGGTTTGACAGATATGTCAAAATAAAGAAGGGATCTATGATTACAAAGAGTGTATTCACATTCCACGTGATGGTGAGGAATGAAATGTTCTAGGAAAGGAAACTAGCATGGAAATAAGAAAGAGAAATGTCCTATGTGATAGGAATAGAGATCTATAGAGATAGTTCTCAAAAGTCTCTTGACCTATTAGCATACATTGGAAATCTGTACTGAAGGTAGGGGTGTAAACGGTGCGGGTACTGTGTGGGTCTTGCCATACCCATACCCATACCAATTTGATGGGTCCGGTTTCAGTTTTGGACCCGCATAATAAAATATTTAGACCCGCACCATACTCGTACCCGTAATTATAGTGGGTCTGCGGTGCAGGTATGCGGGTAAGCGGTTCTATATAAACATCATACTTTGTATATAAGAAAATTTACAACTATGTTATATATATTTGTATACAAGAAGATATTTATATTATATAAGACATAAACATTCAATAGTTATATTAAACAATGTAATACTTTGTAGATTGAAAATTAGTTGAGTTAATTATTTACATATATATAGTCATCGTTGTACTTTTTCAATAATGTATCATATCATGTAACTAATTTGAATGTAAGGTTACATATATTTCTCATTGTTGTAATTAGAATGGTTAATTCTTAGTTATATGACTAGTCTTAACCTTATTACAATTAGAGTAACATGTAGTGTGAAGTATTATATTAAAAAGACTAGTAAAGTATGATATAATAACATATTGTTTAAATAATTATTTATGTATAGAGGGTCCACAGTTCTGCGGGTCTGGGTCTAAGCATACCCATTACTGGACCCGCTTATATGCGGGTCCATGGGTATGCGGATTCACAGTTCTGCAGATCCAAAATTTTAGACCCGTGATGGGTTTTTAAGGGTCTAGATTTGGGGGTCTACGGGTCTACCCATACCCATTTACAGCCCTAACTGAAGGGTTCGGTATGCACAGATTTAGTGGGAGAAAACTTATCCATGTTGAATGGAGATAGTATCTCAGATGTAAATGTGTCCCAAATTCTTATGAAGAAAAGGAACACATAGATAGATGCCTTTGGATCTATCATGTATGCAATCATCCCATTATCTTGTATGTATTAGACATGACAAGAAAATATGCATTCACCATCTTGTATGTATTGGACACGATAATATGGTGTGCTCATCCTGTTAACTCGTATGTATTGGACATGACGAGTAGATTTCTGTCTACTTTCAGTGAGTCACTGGAATACCGTAAAGAACTCATTTAAGTACTTGCAAAGTATTAACGGATTAGTTTTGTGGTAATAAAAGGAACAGTTGAGTGTAAATGAGTTACATTGATGCAAGCTTCCAAAATGACAGAAATTGATCGCAAAATATAAAAAATATAAAAGTGAACATGAGTTGATAATTGGAAGTGTTCCAAGTAAAATTAAAGACCATTTAATTCTAAAAGGGAATGCTAAGTATCCTTATGTTATGAACAATAGAGGATACTATATGGATGTAGAAGTTCATACAAATGAACTTATAGATATTCCAACCATTGATGATAAGTAGGAATACTGAGTAAAACAATGGAGTGAAATGTTAGGCAAGGAATATCATATCGCGTATTACGAAAACTCCATCTCATATGAAATGTCGTACAGTAAGGAGATGTGAAACATGCAGTATACCGACTAAAGCAATGTGTTGCTAACTCACTGCATTAGCACTAGAGCAGATGAAACATGTGGGATATGTTGGAGATCACTAAGAATATGATTCAAAGGTGATTGGCTCTAAGTGCAAGTAGGAGTCTATTGGTATGTATGTCCAGAGTGCCAATCATATGATGATTGTATTGGCATATGTCATGATTGATTTGATAAAAATAAAAGGCAAGCTTCCAATTTATTCTAGCTCAATCGGTTATGAGATAAATGATGGAGCAGAATGAATGTCTAAAAAATGACAATAATCAATGATGTATGTCTTCACGTTAAGGACCTGAACAATGAGATCATACAGATGCTAAGAGTATGTACATTCTTGTTATGTCCTTAGTCAGATGTCATTGTGGAAGGTTGATAGACAACAATGACACATCAAGACTAGAGTGAGTTTTGGTTGATGATAGTGTCTCATTAGTCATAATATATGATATTGAACCAAGCACACATATACATGTTGGAGAACAGTGTATCGGACAGACCTGACGTGAGAGTGACACATGGTACTATGACATGGTAGTCATCGTCAGCTCTCACAGTGATGGTGGTGATTGTGATTCTTAGACCTGAAATCACTACACTCATCACATGTCGTTGGGTACACTTTGACATCATCAAATGCAATCCTGAAATATGGATTGTTATAAAGGTGATGGTTGGGTGACTTTGACACATGGGGGTTTGACTGTGAGTGATAAATATGGGATGTGTCCCTCCTAAGGGAGTATGATGCCCATGGCCACTTGATAAGCGAGACTGAGAAAGGCATGTGCATGCATGTGGGAGTCAATATGTGATATTGATGGCACACATATCTCAGACAGTCTGCTTTGGATCAAGTAACATGAATGAACATTGAAATGATGATAGTTCCATTCCTTGAGTTCATTCAGGATATTAAAGATAAAGGAATTATACATTCACTGGAACACCAATCACAGACTGTAGGATTGAAAGTTGTTCTCCAACTTTCCTTTTCACTTGGGTAGCACTGACGTGCGACTAGGTACCACTCTTTGCTTGTGATGTCATAAGCTAGTTATATACATTCACTGCCAATGTCAAATGGGACCTATAGGGTCACACACAAAGGATTAACCTAGAAGAGGAGTTTATCCATGAATCATGTTTGGATTGATTACTAAAGTGTTTAGGTACTCAATCAAACATTCAATCAATAGACTTGAATCGGAATCATTAAGTTCAAGTGTTGAACCAACTAATTTGAGTGTCAGATTGATTGAGAACCGAATTGACTATTTTCTACACAACCTAGACCACGGCTAATGGTCAATGATATGACCGGTTCACTCTGGTTAACCGATCAGTTCATGTGTCCAAACAAGTAGTGTTGAGTTGTCCTGATTTGTGAGAAATTTTTTCCATTTCACTTGTTCAATTCAATTGGGACAAGAATTAATATTTGTATTAATTAGAAACGAACAAGGAAAGTCAATTGTGGGTAAGTCCAGGAAGTGAAACGACCAGTTCACTAAGTGAATCGACTGGTTCATACTCTCAACCGACTGGTTCACAAGTGAACTGATCGCCTCACCTTGCCAAATGACTGTTTCATTCATGTAACAACTTGTTCTCCTACCACAATGCAAATTATTCATGGAAATTCCTAACCCTTCTTCTCTCACTTTAGTCCTGCATTGCCCGAGGCTGAGAACCCTGACCCTGACCACTCCTATATATAGAGGGGTGTCGGGGGCTTCTCAGAACACACAACTCAGAACACCAGTTGCTTTGCAAATTTGTTGTCCTCTCTGGTTGTGGTAACCAAGAGAGCCCAAGAAAGTTCTACCCATCTAGGGAGGAACATCGAGGGAAAGACAACTGTAGAAAAGCAATTGGTTGTGAGAGAGTGTGTTGGTGACTAGTACCCCGAGAGAAGGGAACAAATCCTTCTATTGTCCTTCACGATAGGACGACTAGAATTCTCGGTGGTCTGTATAGACTACTCATAGAGGTGGGAGAATTATGCTACTCAAGAGGACGACTGTCAACCGCAGTCCAGGTCAAGACCATGAGATGCACAGATGTCGTCGAAGACAGGTGGGTGAAGATCACACTTGTTGTGAGGCATTGTCACTGAGCAATCCTCAGGATCAAGTATGACACGCTAAAACCATCCTTCCTATTTCATAGTCATTGATGCAATTTGCTGGTTATGGGTTTGTGGTGAGAATTTTTTTTGTTTCTACTACCTTCTCTTTCCCACAAAACCCAACAGGTCATGTGTGAGCCAATCCTTCAGCTTGACAATATGTGATTGTTGTAGTCGACTGATATGTCTCTATAGTGTTTTCCCTTGTGTTGACCAAGAGGTGTTGGGGAGGTCATGGATTTCATCTCTTCCATTGACCTTGTATGGCACCAATTTTGACTTAATAGTGGTCAGTTGGATTCGAGTGGTTCGACTCAAATAAAAGATATAACACAGTTGTGTAGTCTGCTTAATTAGGGTCAAATGTGAATAACATTGGATGACCCCTTTTTTTATCTTTGTACTGATTTCTTGAATTATAAGGTGGTAAGAGAAGTCAGTTGTTATATATGTTCTTAATATATCTTTGTAGAATTTTAGTTGTTCTACTGCTCAGTGGTAACTGTCTAGTTTTGATTAATCTACTTTATTTATTGGATACATATCATTTAGCTGAATCTTCTCAACTTGCTAAGTATTTTGTCTACCTTCTTAGTTATATGTGCTTTAATATATGTTGGCAGAGAGTTATATCTCTCATTGGGATGTGTGGTCTCATCCTGTGGGTTTCCAAATCTTTTAGGTGGTCATTAACAAAGAGGTAGAGATTGTACAACTGAGGAAGAGCAGTAGAAAGAGCATTAGTTGATAAGGTTGGATGTGTTTCTATTCTTTTGATGATAGAGACCTAGATGTTTTTTTATGACCAAGAGAACCCATCCTGGGTGAAGCCGACATGGTAAAATCTCGAGGCATCAGAGGGTGTGGTCCGGTCACCGCCCCTCCCGCGCCTAATCAGTGTGAATTGCCGTTTACAAAGTGCCTTCGGTGAGGTTTGAACCCAGGTCCTTCATTGGGACTTACTGAGCTCTTACCACCCAGGCTACTATGGCCGGACTAGAGTCCTAGATGTTTTCCCTATACACTCATGTCTTTGAGGTTGTTCTCAATGTGTTTTGTGGATACATTATCGATACAAGTTTTTGGGCTTGTGAGCCATGTATGTAAGATATGGCATGTGTATATGTATATATGTGGAACTGGTACCTCATGTAACATGTTGATGATAGGAATGTTTAAGAACAGAGATGTAAGCACCATGATATATCTTATGTGATACAAGTGGCATTGTTGTGTACCCTTACGTAACAAGTCGTAAGCTTGTGGTGCTTTTTCCAAATCAGTTTTAATTTCCTGTGTTTTCTAGTAATTTGCACTCTTAGTTCTAATCCACATTTAGTTTTCAGTAATCTCATTTGTGGTGCTGTGGGGCATCACATATTGATTCTCACATTAATGGTCTAAAAATTGACATGTTGGTTTTCCATTTATGCCCTCACTCAAATTTGTGTTTGTATCACACTACAAGGATAGTTGGGTCTTATCCAATCATTTGTTGTTTCTGTCCATGCAAATTTTGGATTTGTGAAAAGGACCAAGATACCCCCATCACACACTAAGGTGGTAAAACTTGATATAGGGGGTAGACTAGACTTTGGGATTGGTTTTCAAATTACAAATGTGTTTATTAAATAATTCACAACTAGTTGCTAGAAGGTCAAAAAATTCATTAATAATGGTTTGGAAAAGTTGGAATTTTCTCTACAAGATAGTACAGATTGTTTAACCTTATTCGATAAAATAATGGAGGTCATTTTAGGGTTTTGAATTATTAATGAGATACTAAACCTAATTCTTGTATAAAATGTATATTGGTGTGTGGAAACCCAAAGTGGTAGACAATAGTGGTCTTACTTTAACCTAGGATAAAGGATAAAGTATGTGCATCATTTCTATTCCTTTTGGGCATTATATTGACTAAACCCTAATTTATATATGAGTAACTTCTTTTAGAAATGAAACCTGGTTGATTTTTGTTTTACCTCTTTTGGAAATCTATTATAATCATGTTATGTTCCCACTAATATAGAAATTGGTGAAAGTTTTAACAATGGGTCCTTTGACCTAAAATTTGATACAATAAGGATGTAATCATCCCCTTTTCATTTTATAAACTTACTTGACATTTTTTATCATGCATGTGGTGAGCTATTACCATATAATGTTTTTGTATGGATGTGATAAATTCCCTTACCTTGTAGTTGCATAGGTATTAGTTCATGTAAAAGAATTTAGAAGAAAATATGTGTATCTTGTCCCACTCAAAGAAGATCTATATATTTTCCTACTAACTTGATATAACAGAGCAAATATATAGTTTTTGTGTTTGCCCCACAGTTGTGGCAGATATGTGAATCCCTACCAACATGCTTTATTGTAAGGACCCTGACCTCTGTTTTTGGCTTATCCTGTCTGCTTTGCCTAAACCCTGGTGTTTAGTTGCTTGCTAATCACCTCAAGTAGTTTTTAGGGTTTGTTTGTGCCTTGTTGAGGGTCGGATGTGCTACTTGCAAATAACCCATGTTTTAGGTTTTATGAGCAAGATTGGCACCTTGAGAGATGTTTCTCTCTCTCCTTGCATCCTCTAGAGTCGAGAGGATGGGTTGGGCTTGTTGATTGAGATGTTGTGGGCCTTGATGGGCTTTGTTTTGCCTTGCCTTGCTTTGTTTAGGGTTGGTATCGTGCCTTAGAGAGCTTGAAGCTCTGTGTCGCCTAGGAGTGTGTCGTCCAAAAGGGTGTATCGCCCATGTGACCTACCTTTGGTTGTGTCACCATACCTTAGACAAGTGGTTATCCTTTTTAGATGGATGGCATGGCATGTGCATGTGCTTTTAAGGTGGCAAGACGTAGGACATGTGTCTCTATGAGGGGCGACACCTTGCCTTGTTTCCCCCTTCATCCTTTTCTATATATATCTTCCCTTTCACTTCCTTAGGATCCCTTTTAGCTCTTTGTTTCTCCTCTCTTCCTTGGTGCATGATACACCTTCCCTTGGTGCTTGGTGGCCAATCCCTTTGAAGGGTTTCTCTTCTTCTTCCTCTAGCTTGGTGGTCGATCTATAGGTGAGCCTTGCTTCCTTGGTGGCCTGAGGTGGTGTGCTTTAGAGCTAGAAGCTTGGAGCCTTGGAGCTTGCTTAAGGCGGGTTACATAATTTCTAACCCTCACTATACTACCTTCTTTTATGTTGCATGTTCACATATGATCATCATCTTCCATGCATGTTGTTAGATATGTTTCTTGCTCTAGCATGTACCTTCAATCTTGTGGATATAGTGATCATGTCGTTGATGATGTTGTTGTTTCTTGTGTACCTTTGGACCTAGTTGGCCGAACCCATAGATTAGGGTTTCCTTTGGGGCAATACCCCTTTCTCTCCCTAGTTTTGAGAAGTGAATTTGAGCCCTAGTGATATAGGCAATACCCCTCTCTCTTGGTTGTTGAGAGGTGAGCCTATACTCTAGTTCCTTGGGCAATACCCTCCTCTCACCATGGATTTGAGAGGTGGGCCTTTGGATGAGTGATGAACTAAGTTGGAGATGTCTCTTCATGTTGCCCGATTTGTGATGAAGGTTGTGCAAAACCCCTCTCTCTTGGTTGTTGAGAGGTGAACCAACTATCTTGATCAATTAGGGTTTGTTGGTGAAGAGCTTGAGCTTGAAGATGACCTTTTGGTGAGGTTTTGTGCCTTGCCCGTTACACCCTTGATAAAATGTTTCCTGACACCTCTTTGTCTTGGGTCTTGATCTGATCGATAGGATGGTTCTTATATGGTTGGCTTGATGCCCGATAGGGATCTCCTTATGTTGTGGTGACCTTGGGCGATATGCCCTAACCGATATGGTCTTTGTGCCCCTACCCTCTACTAGGGTTGTCCTGGTCGATATGGTGGGTTAGGTTTTGTTAACCTTGTTGCCAACATGACCCTTTTTCATCATAGTAGAGTTATTAGGCGATATGTCTTAACCCATGCAGACCTTACCATAGATGGTCGTTACTTATGGCCGATAAGAGCATGATGGGTAGATCCTGTGACGGGCAAGAAGTTTGGGCTTGCACAACACCCCAAGGATGTGCTGCCCGACGTGGTGCCAGAGTGGCCACTTTGCCCATGGACGATAGGGTGCCTTGGACAACATAGCATCTTGGGTGATACAGTATTCTAGTTGGACGTTAGGGCATCTTGGGCGCTATGCTTCTGGTCAACATGCTTCCTGTTGAGAGGGTTGGCCGATTGAACCCTAATCCTAGTGTACTATAGGGTCCCTGGCCGATAGGACTCTTGGTCGACATGGGTGTCTCTTGTACACGACACACCTCTATCTCAAGATGCACGACACCCCTCTGGGCCGTTTGATCTCTGATGCACGATAGGCTGAAGTGTTGTTGGCTGATATGATGGCACAAGTGCTTTAGGGTTTGGAACCCTAGACGATAATCAATAGTGAGGGTATGATCCTGCCTGATACTCTTTGGGTGAGGGTTGGCGCTACCGCCCCACTTACAGTGAGGGAAGTTGGAACCTTTGGTGAGGGTTATGGTTAACCCGGGGAAAAACCTAATCGATGGATTAATTACCTTGAACCTGCATCTATGTTAAATGATGGGATATGATGATAGGTTGTGAACTGTGGTTTCTAAGAAGGATACTTAAGATGATGAGATACATAGTATGCTTCTGGTTTGATAACAATAACGTGTTTGATGCAGCTTATACTTCATATAACCATGGATGTTGTTTTCCATGTTAGCATGATAATCATGAAGATCTATTTTCTGGTGGCTTCAGTTATCTCTCTTGATATGTATGCTAACCATGCAGGTATACTAGTTGGATTCATAGCCAGGTAAGAGCTATGAAGTATATGTGCTTTGACTAATCCTTGTTGATGAGATAACATGTATCACCAGTATGATGTGATAGGTCTAAGGACCTAGTAAAGGCTGAGTGCCTAGTTGAGGTGTTATCCTCTGATGATGAGATTAGGGATTGTTATCCCAGGTGATGATGTAAGATGATGATGATGCCTTGAAGAGGCAGTGGCTTTCTGTGATGGGGGACTGAGATCCCAAGACAATGTGATGATGACAGTAATAATGTAATTCAATGTTGTTATGCTTCATAACTTGGTTTCCTCTACAATCCACTTAAATATACTAATTAATTATAGTTGAACATATCATGTAGTTGCCTTGGCCATAGATCCATCATTGTCAGAATTTTGTGATGGTGAAACATGTTTATCCTACGGGATTACCTGGAGCGCATATTGTTGAATATGAGAGGTTTCCCCTAGCCTAAAATAGGAGGAGTTGAGTGCAACTACAGTTGCAGACTCAGGATATATATAGAGCATGGTGAACAGGCCCATGACTCATCGAGATAGAACATGAATGTGTTCAAGGCTCAAGAGCACGGTGAATAGGCTCATGGCTCAAAGGTATATTCTAGCATCTGTGTCAAGGTGAGCTAGATTTATGGGTAGCTTGCAGAGCTGACCCTGAGGCTGAGTCCATATAAGCATAAGACTGCGGTCTTGCTTTGGTTCTCGTGTACTGACCACGAGGAGGAGAGGTCATGGATTCCGGCTCTCCCATTGACCTTGTATGGCACCGGACTTGGGCTTCGTAGCCAAAGGTTGGATTTGAGCAGGGATAGCTCACTTCCTCAGGGCATAATAAGACGTAACCCAGCCGAATAGCATACTGCTTAGAGAAAAACACAGAACATTGATTGAGGCCTTGCTTATATAGCTGATCTAGTTATACCTTACAGTTACGTGTACGATCCTTGTATTTTGTGATAAGTTCTTATAAAGCTTATCTTGTCAATCATGTTCCATAAAGAAATACTTGGTTATATGCCTCCTTGATATCTTGGTAAGAATGATGGGGATAATGGTCTAGCTCAGTATACTTCTTTTGTTATACACTTTATCAGTTATCTGCTTTTACTGCTTAAATCTTCTGAGGTTTTATAGTTTCGGCGGGGAGTTATGTTTCTCACTGGGACTGTGTGTCTCACCCCGTTGGTTTACAACCTTTTTAGGTGGTCATATTAGACGTGGTGGTGATCGTGAGGGTGTGACCGAGTAGCCAGAGGAAGAGAAGTAGAAGGCAAGAGATGGACATGCTACTGTTTTGATGGTTTTGTAGTAGAGTCCTAGAGTCATCCCTGTACTCTCAGTCCTCGGAGGTGTTCGACGATGTTTCACGATGACTAGCTGTTGTAATTTTGGTATATCCTGTTGTTGGCCATACGTGGCTCGTTATGTATGTATAAACAGGTGATGAACTCTGGTGTTGACAGTACAGCTGGTTCTGATAAGTTGTGGACATATATCAAGGCTTGTAATATTTTTATAACATGTTTCTCTACAGGATCTGGATGCAAAAGTTCTCCCATGTATGCTTTTTGCAATCGGTTTTAATTAACCCATGTTTTTGGAAATATGTGGTTTATGGTGTTTTCGCACGTTTTCGCATGGCACCTCGTTGTCTATGTGATGGCGGGATGTGTCGCTACATTTATATTTTGTACATGTGAACACATGGATTCCTTTTTACTCACATTATTGCTAAAATAAATACCTCATCGATTTGACCTGATAAATCTCTTAAATACACTTCTATTTAAACTATCTTGATAATTAGACCTCTTCCCTATTTGAAATCTTCTTAATTGTTCATGTTTTCCCTAAATAATGCCCAAATGCTATCAAGTTGCTACATACTCAGTTTATGTTTATTTCCTTTCCTTTTGTTTTCCATCTTTTGAGTGTTGTCACCAACCCATTCATATATTGAGTAGCCTGGGGATCAAGAGCTTGGAGAAGCTAGTTCGATCTAGTTGGTGATAGGATTACGAGATAGCTAGATTGTCCATTGCAATCAATATCTATTTAGATTTTCTACTTTGTTAATCGTTGCTTTGAAAACCCTCTAATGGACAATATTAAATTTGTAATAGTTTAGTCTACGTTTTTCTACTACATTAGTCTTGTTATTTACCATACTTATTAGGAAATTAAAATTCACTCCTTTACTTATGTAAATTTTATATCATGCTTTTGTGTATGAATTTTTATGTTTATTTCTCATAAAAAGTAAGGAGTGAAACATGTTTTGTGTCTCCCTATTTACAAGATGGTATTAGAGCATGTTTGCAGTCAATAAATTGGCTATCTTAGAATGTTTTCTTATATGTTTCCATTATATTTATACAAACAACTTGTGTGAGGACACTGATGGGGCTCTAAAAATTGCACCGATAAAAATCCCAAGGGAATAACCCTTAGGTTTAACTAATAGTTGTGTACTCCCCACTCCACATGAATGGAAGGCTTATTGCACTATACTTAAGGGTCGAACCTAAAGGACAAAATTTTAAGTAGATATATGTTTTCAAAGTATTAAGAGTAATATTTATCACTATGAAAGTTGATTGATTGATTAAACTAATTTTTTTAGTAGAAACAAGGATCAAAGAAGTAGTTTGATGAGAACAATTATGCTCTGATACCATTTTGTAAGAGGTGGGACATGATCGGGGACCATTCGTTACATAATTCAAGAAAATAAATTTGTATATAACTGCTTGAACACCAATAAAATCAAATAAAAGGGGTGCAATTTTTTCTCTCAAACAAATGAGTACAGAAACATTGTTTGTTGCAGCGAAAAATAAAAACCTAACTATTACATAAATTCATTGTTCAACTTAACTTTGGGCCTTATAGGCAAAGTCCAAATTATGAATCTAATTAGCAGGATCATATTGTGGTGAGAAACCTTCCCATATCAGAACTCATCCTTGCACTTGGTCTCGATATAAGTCCTCTCCTCCATGAACCTCGGGCTAAGCTATCTATGGGTCATTTGAAAAACAACACCCAAGAAACAAGACAATAAATGAAAGTACGTCAGTGAATGTGGAGTATGCACAGAGTAAAGTAATTGGGCATTAATTAAAGTGAGAGAAGATTTGAAATAAAGAGATGTCAATAATGAGATGTCCAATAGAGAAGAGTTTGTCAAAAAGGTTTATTATTGACTAGTACAAACTAAAAGGCAGGATAGGAAATCCATGTATATCATTCTGAGAAAATAGGACTAGAAACTCAGTGCCAAACAAATATATAGCGCAAGAGGATTAAAACCTCAGTGCAATGGCAAGAGGACTAAAACTTCAATGCCCAAATTAATAAATTGTAGGAGGACTAAATGCTTAGTGCAATGGTAGGAGGACTAATATCGTAGTGCCTTAAACATGGTGTCACTACTTCTAGTTGTGACTAGTCCATCCCTCATGCTAACAAGACAAGCAAGATCAAGGTAAAATTATTTTCATGCAAAGGACTAAGGAATAATAGTTGTCATCAAGTGGGATCAGAGGATCCAAATAAATAATAAGATTAGGTCATAAGACCATCAAAGTGTCTTTCCCATATCAATGTTAACAAATTAGGAAGTTATTCATAAGGAAGACAACCATCATAAGAAGATGTGAATGTTCACAATTTGATCAATGTCTCGTATGGGAAAAGGTGGTTTAGTCATAATATTATGCCAAATTTAATAGAGTAGATGAACTTACCTTGACTTGACTATTAAGTCATAGATCGAGTCCTAAAGCTTCCAAGTCTAATTCCAACTCAACCTACATATAGGATTAGATCCATCAAATAGGGTTTAAGTTCTTAATTATATATATTAGGAAAATCCTAGAAATCCCAATCCAACAGTAAAACCCTAGGTCGGCTCAGGTTAAAGACCTAACAATGAGTTCATAGTTTCTTAATGATATATGACTCAAAATCACAATTTATTATCCATGGTGTAGTCTTTGGTTATTTTTAAGATAATAAGTGAGAATAAAACCTTAAAACTCAAATCTTCAATACAAACATATATTGACACATGATTGTATCTTTGAGAGAGACTTTAAGATTACTAACTATGGATGTGACTCCAAGATCTCAATTTTATCTTTTAAAACCTATCTTTAAACATTAATGTGAATTATGAATATTAAAAGCATAAAAATCAAATCTTTACAACTTGTGAATCAAGCGTTTGAAATTATATTGAAAGGTAGAGAAATTCTCCAGATTCTAAAACAATTTTTTTTGTAATTTTTGGATAAGAAGAGAGAACGTTATGAGTTTTCAAAGTTTTGACCAATCAAAAATCACCAAAATTCCAAATCGGCAAAGTAACATCCGATCATTGGGATTGTGCCCGCTAAGATGCCCCAATTATTGGCATCCCTCTTGCCCAATCAGTGTCCAACGAGGCGTGCAACTAAGGAGAGATAAATGTGTGAAAGGATGAGAATGCCCCGCTCGGATAAAGAAAGAAAAGGATGTGAAAGAAGGAAAATCATAGAGGAACCATCCCCTACTTCACCCGTGTGCCATGGTTGCCATCAGCGCAACAACTGCTTGGGGCCGAATTTGGGTTTTCCCTTGTTAGTTGATCATGTGAGAATTTAACATGTCAAAGATGAAGAACAAAGGTCGATGATCCTTACCAAAAAGACAATTGAAGTTTGGTGAATCAAAGGGCTAGGGATAGGCACCACAAGTCTTGGAGAAGATAAGGACTCTGATGAGAGCTTTGTCTAACTCAGAGGCCAAATTGAAAGCATAGATTGAAGGCTTGCAATGATACAAAACCCTAGTTAGGGTTGAGTATATATAGGACTTGGTCCTTTCTGCCAAAGGGTGTGGGGCTTCACAAGCCTGGAGAATGAATTTTAAGGGTTTCTAGAATACACCACAATAGGCTTAGCACTTATTAGATGCGGAATTGGGTATAGAAACTGTAGGACAAAGAATCACGAACAATGGTGAAGCACAGAGCAAGAAATCCTAGATTTTCTCTCCACATCATTGTTGTCCAATTTCCAAAACTAGCGCAAGGTTGAAGATGGTTGTTAGTCATTCAATCTGATATATGATGGTTAGAGAAAGACGTGAGTATCAATTATATATGTGTGAAATTAAATGAAAATCAAATTTGAATCAAACAAAGTGATATGCAATTAATTTCTTTTCTCTCTCTTTTAATGTGGATGAGTAAATAACATCCAAGTAAAGTGAAATTTGGCTGGTAAGGTAACAAAGAACCAAAGAATCCAATTTCGGAATCAAATTTTCCTTTTGTAAAACTTTATTGTGTGAACTCGCAACGAAAAGTGTATTTTTTCATATTGTTTTATTCCTTTATTATTTATTAACCAAATTTTGTGTGTAGATCTCTCTTAACCAAACCTATCCATGAGAAAAATCTAGAAGACTAATTTTTAACTTGAATGCTTTAATTTGAAAATTTTGCACAATCAACCCCAAATTAGAGCATTTTCCTTAATTCTTGTATAAAGGCCTTAATTTATTATTTTTTGGCTTAAACTTTTATGATTTTACATTATTAACATCCCAGTACAAACCAAATTAGTAAAAGGGGTTTAAAATCAAATTTCATCAAGTTTGGGTTTGTTACAATGAGAGTGTGATTGCATTACGGTTTACTTTTTTGTAAGCTTTTTGTACACACATATAAATAGATGATGCTTGTCTGTACTAAGCAGCATTCCTTCTTTAGACCACCTTTTTGAAGAACTATGAATTCATACAATTTGTAACTATCCAAAATACTATTTTCAAACAAATCAGAATGAAAGTCAAATCATGAACATCAAACCATCTTTTATACATTTTTTTAATGTGGAGGATCTAATGAATGAATCATCCTCCTAATTGGCACAAAATATGTAATGCTTGTTTCTTGTATCATGACACTTGTATTTGTTCAATAATAATATGAAGAGATGTTTCTTGTTTGCAACAAAAATTATTCCCTTTTGATACTTTTACCTACAAGCACAAAGTGCCCATACTAGTTTCTATAATGCACATATTATATGCAGGAATCTATGAGAAAAATATTCTATTTATATTTTTATTTGGAGCATTTAGGTTCATATGATTGGCCCAAAATTCCATTTTATATTCATGTAGCTCTTTTTGTTTGTAATATCATTATTTGTTGCTTGTTTGAAGTAGACTAAATATGTGATGTTCATTTTTGACAAACATCATGCACTCTTTAGATTGTTTTCCACATGAAACTATCTCCCGTACCAATTGCAACAAGTTTCATACTGTATGCATGAATTAGAATTTTGGTTAGGTCATTTACATATTCTTTTTCTCTAAATTTGGAGATTTAGATGATCAGTATACTAGTCCAACCAATGTAAGTATTATAACCCTTGTTAGTAGTAACATTAACATTTGTTTCTTATTAGAAGCTATTGGAATATGTGATTCTTTTTTGCAACAAATACCAGTTCCTCTTTAAACTACTTTCCACAAGTGAAAAGAGCCCATGCTAGTTGCAACAAGCCACAAGTCTGGGAAGTGAAATGACCGGTTCACTAAGTGAACTGACCGATTCACACTCCCAATCGACCATTTCACAACTGAACCGATCGGCTCACCTTGTCAAACGGTCGTTTCATTTATGAAATGACCGGTTTGCCTATCGTGGTGCAAATTATTCATGGAAATTTTGGACCCTTCTACTCTCACTTTAGTCCTACATTGCTCGGGGCTGAGAACCCTGACCCTGACCCCTCCTATATATAGAGGGGTACTGGGGGCTTCTCAGAACACACAACTTAGGACATTAGTTGCTCTACAAAGTTGTTGTCCTCTCTGGTTGTGGTAACCGAGAGAGCCCAAGCAAGTTCTACCCGTCTAGGGAGGAACAGCAAGGGAAAGACAACTGTAGAAAAGAAACTGGTTGTGGGAGAGTGTGTCCGGTGACTAGTACATCGATAGAAGGGGATGACTCCTTCTAGTCTCCTTCAGGATAGGATGACTAGAGTTCCCGATGGTCCATGTGGACTATCTATAGAGGCAGGAAACTTCTGCTGCTCGGGAGGACGACTGTCAACCGCAGTCTGGGTCAAGACTAAGAGATGCATAGATGTCGTTGAAGACAGGTGGGTGAAGACCACACTTGTTGTGAGGCATTATTGTTGAGCAAGCCTCAGGACCAGGTATGACTCGCTAAAACCATCCTTCCTATTTCATAGTCGTTGATGCGATCTGCTGGTTATGGGTTTTTGGTAAGAATTTTTTTTTATTTCCACTACCTTCTCTAACCCACAAAACCCAACAGGCCATGCGTGAGCCAATCCCTTAACTTGATTATATGTCGATGTTGCAGTCGACTGATATGTCTCTACAGTGTTTTCGCTTGTGCTGACCAAGAGGTGTTGGGGATATCATGGATTTTAGTTCCTCCAATGACCTTGTATGGCACCAATTTTGGCTTAGCAGTGGTCAGTTGGATTTGAGTGGTACAATTCAAATCCTTAGGGGAATAATAAAAGATGTAACACAGTCGTGTAGTGTGCTTACTTAGGGTCAAATGAAAATAACATTGAATGACCCCTTTTTAATCTTTGTACTGATTTCTGGAATTATAAGGCGGTAAGAGAAGTCAGTTGTTATACATGTTCTTAATGTATCTTTGTAGAATATTATTTGTTCTACTACTCAGTGGTAACTGTTTAGTTTTGATTAATCTATTTTATCTATTGGATACATATCATTTAGCTAAATCTTCTCAACTTGCTAAGTATTTTGTCTACCTTCTTACTTATCTATGCTTTAATCGATGTTGGAAGAGATCTCTTGTTGGGATGTGTGGTCTCACCCTGTGGGTTTCCACATCTTTTAGGTGGTCGTACACAAAGAGGTAGAGACCATACAGTTGAGGAAGAGCAGTAGCTGATAAGGTTGGATGTACTACTATTCTTTTGGTGATAGAGTCATTGATGTTGTCCATGTACACTCATGTCTTTGGGGTTGTTCGCGATGTATTTTGTGGATACATTATCGATACAAGTTATTGGGCTTGTGAGCCATGTATGTAAGATATGGCATGTGTATATGTATATATGTGGAACATGTACCTCATGTAACATGTTGATGGCATGAATGTTTAAGAATAGTGATGTAAGCACCATGATATATCTTATGTGATACAAGTGTCATTGTTGTGGACCCATACGTAACAAGTTGTGAGCTTGTGGTGCTTTTGCAAAATTATTTTTAATTTCCTATGTTTTCTAGTAATTTGCATGCTAAGTTCTAATCCACAATTAGTTTTGAGTAATCTCATTTGTGGTGCTTCGGGGCATCACATATTGATTCTCACATTGATGGTCTAACAATTGACATGTCAGATTTCCATTTATGCCCTCACTCAAATTTGTGTTTGTATCACACTACAAGGATATTTGGGTCTTATCCGATCATTTGGTGTTTCGGCCAATGCAAATTTTGGATTTGTGAAAAGGACCACGATACCCCCCATCACACACTAAGGTGGTGAAAGTTGATATAGGGGGTAGACTAGACTTTTGGATTGGTTTTCAAATTACAAATGTGTTTATTAAATGATTCACAACTAGTTGCTAGAAGGTCAAAAAATTCATTAATAATGGTTTGGAAAAGTTGGAATTTTCTCTAGGAGGTAGTACAGATTGTTTAACCTAATTTGATAAACTGATGGAGGTCATTTTAGGGTTTTGAATTATTACTGAGATCGGTGTGTGGAAACCCAAAGTGGTAGACAATAGTGGTATTACTTTAACCTAGGATCAAGGATAAAGTATGTGCAACATTTCTATTCCTTTTGGGCATTATATTGACTAAACCCTAATTTATATATGAGTAACTTCTTTTTGAAATGAAACCCAATTGATTTTTGTTTTACCTCTTTTGGAAATCTATTATAATCATGTTATGTTCCCACTAATATAGAAATTGGTGAAATCTTTAACAATGGGTCCTTTGACCTAAAATTTGATACAATAAGGATGTAATCATCCCCTTTTCATTTTATAAACTTGCTTGACATTTTTTTATCCTTCATGTGGTGAGCTATTACCATATAATGGTTTTGTATGGATGTGCTAAATTTCCTTACCTTGTAATGGCAGAGGTATAAGTTCCTATAAAAGGATTTAGAAGAAAATATGTGTATCTTGTCCCACTCAAAGCAAATCTATATATTTTTTCTACTAACTTGATATTACAGAGTAAATATATACTTTTTGTGTTTGCACCATAGTTATGGTAGATATGTGAATCCCTACCAACATGCTTTGTAGTTTGTACATGTGAACACATGGATTCCTTTTTACTCACATTCTTGCTAAAATAAATGCCTCATTGATTTGACATGATAAATCTCTTAAATACACTTCTATTTAAACTATCTTGATAATTAGACCTCTTCCCTATTTGAAATCTTCTTAATTGTTCATGTTTTCCCTAAATAATTCCCAAATGCTATAAAGTTGCTACATACTCAATTTATGTTTATTTCCTTTCCTTTTGTTTTCCATCTTTTGAGTGTTGTCACCAACCCATCCATATATTGAGTAACCTGAGGATCCAGAGCTTGGAGAAGCTGGTTCGATCTAGTTGGTGATAGGATTATGAGATAGCTAGATTGTCCATTACAATCAATATCTATTTAGATTTTCTACTTTGTTAATTGTTGCTTTGAAAACCCTCTAATGGACAATATTAAATTTGTATTAGTTTAGTCTACGTTTTTCTGCTACATTACTCTTGTTCTTTACCATACTTATTGAGAAATTGACATTCACTCCTTTTACTTATGTAAATTTTATATCATGCTTTTGTGTATGGACCTTTATGTTTATTTCTCATAAAAAGTAAGGAGTGAAACCTGTTTTGTGTCCCCCTATTTACAAGATGGTATTAGAGGATGTTTGCAGTCAATAAATTGGCTATCTTATAATGTTTCCTTGTATGTTTCCATTATATTTATACAAACAACTTGTGTGAGGACATTGATGGGGCTCCAAACATCGCATCGATAAAAACCCTAAGGGAATAACCCTTAGGTTTAACTAATAGTTGTGTACTAATTTCCCACTCTACATGAATGGAAGGCTTATTTCAATATACTTAAGGGTCGAACCGAAAGGACAACATTTTTAAGTAGATATATGTTTTCACAAGTATTAAGAGTAATATTTATCACTGCGAAAGTTGATTGATTGATTAAACTAAATTGTTGTTAGTAGAAACAAGGATTAAAGAAGTAGGTTGATGAGCACAATTATGCTCTGATACCATCTTGTAAGAGGTAGGACCCGATCGGGGACCATTCCTTACATAATTCAAGAAAATAAATTTGCATATAACTACTTGAACGCCAATATAACCAAATAAAAGGGGTGCAATTTTTTCTCTCAAACAAATGAGTACAAAAACATAGTTTGTGGCAGTGGAAAATAAAAACCTAACTATTACATAAATTCATTGTTCAACTTAACATTAGGCCTTATAGGCAAAGTCTAAACTATGAATCTAATTAACAGGATCATATTGTGGTGAGAAACCTTCCCATATCGGAACTCATCCTTGCACTTGGTCCCGATATAAGTCCTCTCCTCCATGAACCTCGGGTTGAGCTATCTCTGGGTCATTTGAAAAACAACACCCAAGAAACAAGACAATAAATGAAAGTACGTCAGTGAATGTTGAGTAAGCACAGAGTAAAGTAATTGGGCATTAATTAAAGTGAGAGAAGATTTGAAATAAAGAGATGTCAATAATGAGATGTCCAATAGAGAAGAGTTTGTCAAAAAGGTTTAACATAATCAAAAGTTGAGGTATTTAATAACCAAGATATGATAATTAAAAGGAGTCTTGCCATATACTTGTACATCACAAAATAGACGGTTGCATGGTGAATAAAATATCGACTAGTACAAACTAAAAGGCAGGATAGGAAATCCATGTATATCATTCTGAGAAAATAGGACTAGAAACTCAGTGCTAAACAAATATATAGCACAAGAGGATTAAAACCTCAGTGCAATGGCAAGAGGACTAAAACTTCAATGCCCAAATTAATAAATTGTAGGAGGACTAAAACCTTAGTGCAATGGTAGGAGGACTAATATCGCAGTGCCTTAAACATGGTGTCACTACTTCTAGTTGTGACTAGTCCATCACTCATGCTAATAGGGCAGGCAAGAACAAGGTAAAATTATTTTCATGCAAAGGACTAAGGAATAATAGTTGTCATCAAGTGGGGTTAGAGGATCCAAATAAATAATAAGATTAGGTCATAAGACCATCAAAGTGTCTTTTCCATATCAATGTTAACAAATTAGGAAGTTATTCATAAGGAAGACAACCATCATAAGAAGATATGAATGTTCACAGTTTGATCAATGCCTTGTATGGGAAAAGGTGGTTTAGTCATAATATTATGCCAAATTTAATAGAGTAGATGAACTTACCTTGACTTGAATATTAAGTCATAGATCAAGTCCCAAACGCTTCCAAGTCTAATGCCAACTCAACCTACATATAGGATTAGATCCATCAAATAGGGTTTAAGTCCTTAATTATATATATTAGGAAAATCCTAGAAATCCCAATCCAACGGTAAAACCCTAGGTCGGCTCAGGTTAAAGACCTAACAATGAGTTCATAGTTTCTTAATGATATATGACCCAAAATCACAACTTATTATCCATGGTGTAGTCTTTGGTTATTTTTTAGATCATAAGTGAGAATAAAACCTTAAAACTCAAATCTTCAATACAAACATAGATTGACACATGATTGTATCTTTGAGAGAGACTTCAAGATTACTAACTATGGATATGACTCGAAGATCTCAAATTTATCTTTTAAAACCTATCTTTAAACATTAATGTGAATTATGAATATTTAAAAGCATAAAAATCAAATCTTTACAACTTGTGAATCAAGCATTTGAAATTATATTGAAAGGTAGAGAAATTCTCCAGATTCTAAAACATATTTTTTTGTAATTTTTGGATAAGAAGAGAGAACGTTATGAGTTTTAAAAGTTTTGACCAATCAAAAATCACCAAAAATCCAAGTCGGCAAAGTTACATTCGATCAACGGGATTGTGCCCGCTAAGATGCCCCAATTATCGGCATCCCTCTTGCCCAATCAGTGTCCAACGAGGCGTGCAACTAAGGAGAGATAAATGTGTGAAAGGATGAGAATGCCCCGCTCAGATAAAGAAAGAAAAGGATGTGAAAGAAGGAAAATCATAGAGGAACCATCCCCTACTTCACCCGTGTGCCATGGTTGCCATCAGCGCAACAGCTTCTTGGGGCCGAATTTGAGTTTTCCCTTGTTAGTTGATCATGTGAGAATTTAACATGTCAAAGACGAAGAACAAAGGTCGATGATCCTTACCAAAAAGACAATTGAAGTTTGGTGAATCAAAGGGCTAGGGATAGGCACCGCAAGTCTTGGAGAAGAGAAGGACTCTGATGAGAGCTTTGTCTAACTCGAAGGCCAAATTGAAAGCATAGATCGAAGGCTCGCAATGATACAAAACCCTAGGTAGGGTTGAGTATATATGGGACTTGGTCCTTTCTACCAAAGGGTGTGGGGCTTCACAAGCTTGGAGAATGAATTTTAGGGGTTTCTAGAATACACCACAATAGGCTTAGTACTTATTAGATGCAGAATTGGGTATAGAAACTATAGGACAAAGAATCACGAACAATGGTGAAGCACAGAGCGAGAAATCCTAGATTTTCTTTCCACATCACTGTTATCCAATTTCCAAAACTAGTGCAAGGTTGAATATGGTTTTTAGTCATTCAATCCGATATATGACAGTCAGAGAAAGACATGAGTATCAATTATATATATGTGACATTAAATGAAAATCAAATCTGAATCAAACAAAATGATATGCAATTAATTTCTTTTCTCTCTCTTTTAATGTGGATGAGTAAATAACATCCATGTAAAGTGAAATTTGGCTGGTAAGGTAACAAAGAACCAAAGAATCCAATTTTGGAGTCAAATTTGCCTTTTGCAAAACTTTAATGTGTGAACTCACAAGGAAAAATGTATCTTTTTCATATTAATTCATTCCTTTATTTTTTTTAACCAAATTTTGTGTGTAGCTCTCTCTTAACCAAACCTATCCATGAGAAAAATCTAGAAGACTAATGTTTAACTTGAATGCCTTAATTTGACAATTTTGCACAATCAACCCCAAATTAGAGCATTTACCTTAATTCATGTGTAAAGGCCTTAATTTATTATTTTTTGGCTTAAAATGTTATGATTTTATATTATGAACATCCTAGTACATGCCAAATTAGTAAGAAGGGTTTAAAATCAAATTTCATCAAGTTTGGGTTCGTTACAATGAGAGTGTGATTGCATGATGGGTTACTTTTTTGTAAGTGTGTTGTACACACACATCAATAGATGATGCTTGTCTGTATTATGCACCACTCCCTCTTTAGACCACCTTTTTGAAGAACTAAGAATTCATACAATTTGATACTATCCAAATACTATTTTCAAACAAATCAGAATGACAATCAAATCATGAACATCAAACCATCTTTTATACATGTTTTTGAATGTGGAGGATCTAATGAATGAATTATCCTCCTGATTTGGCACAAAATATGTAATGCTTGTTTCATGTATCATGACACTTGTATTTGTTCAATAATAATATGAAGAGATGTTGCTTGTTTGCAACAAAAATTATTCCTTTTTAATACTTTTACCTACAAGCACAAAGTGCCCATACTAGTTTATGTAATGCACATACTATATGCAGGAATCTATGATAAAAATATTCTGTTTATATTTTTATTTGGAGCGTTGAGGTTCATATGATATGCCCAAAATCCCATTTTATATTCATGTAGCACTTTTTGTTTGTAATATCATTATTTGTTTCTGGTTTGAAGTAGACTAAATATGTGATGTTCATTTTTGACAAACATCATGCACTCTTTAGATTGTTTTCCACATGAAACTATCTCCCGTACTAGTTGCAACAAGTCTCATACTATATGCATGAATCAAAATTTTGGTTAGGTCATCTACATATACTTTTTCTCTAAATGTGGAGATTCAGATGATCAGTATACTAGCCCAACCAATGTAAGTATGTAACTCTTGTTAGTAGTAACATTAACATTTGTTTCTTATTAGAAGCAATTGGAATATGTGATTCGTATTTGCAACAAATACCATTTCCTCTTTAAACTACTTTCCACAAGTGAAAAGAGTCCATGCTAGTTGCAACAAGCCATAAACTAGCTACATGAACTTGACCATAGATTAGGTCTTTGTTTGTACTCTTGTACTGGAGATTTATATGATCGGATTAAATTGATTGTTACTGATAGTATGATTCTTGGTGCAAGTAGTATGAACACTTGATGCTTGTTGGCATTTGTCTAATAGATGATACTTGTTTGCAACTAGCATCATTACCTATTCAAAATTTTGATCACAAGCATCAAGGACCCATACTATATACAATAAGACAAAAACTACATATGAGGATACTTAGCCTAATAAAATCATCAAGTTATACTTTTTAAATGCAGAAGTTTTGATAATTGGTATCACAACTTGATTTATATGAATAGTCTAACCTTTGATGCATGTAACATAAATAACTTGTTGCAAGGAGTATGGATATAGTATGCTTGTTTTCATAAAAAAACATCATTACCTTTCAAAACAAATTGCCATAAAAGACAATAGTCACACTAGTTACAACAAGACATACGCGCTCTATATGAAATAGATGCTACTTAGATTTATAGTATTTGAATGTGGAAGAGGTTTAAATGATTGAATGTGTGCCATAATTGACATAAATGGTGTGACCATCATTACATATTAGCATAAAAACATGTTACTCACTATTGGTAGACTGAATAGGCAATGCTTGTTTGCAAGAAAACACCATTCTTGGTTATGTGGGGTCCAACAGTGGTCATGCCTTGGAGGGGTTCCTCGTTATTAAAAAAATATCATTCCCTTTTCAATGACCTATATAATGAGTGGGTCCTGAGAGGGGATTTACTTATTTTAATTGAAGGAAAAATCTCATCCAAACCCTACATCGTATAACATGTAAAGGACGGTGGGTTTTTAATTTATTCAAACTATTATACATTAAGCAATGTTATTGTGTAGTGGTGGAAAACATAACTATATCAATATATTCCATTTAAAATGTTGTTACCACCCACATGGATTGCATAATATATGGAATATATTACAATATCTTTCCTTTTAAGGTGGATAAATAATAAAATGGAAGTTCTCACCCATAAATAATTTGTATAATAAATTGATAAATCAATGCATGTGTAGCTTAGATAGACTAGTACTTTCTAAAGTAAGGTCAGGACATTATAGAATTCCAATCTAGGACAAGAGGACTAAGATCTTGGTGTCAAAGGTACATGTATGTGTTTATAACATTAGGTAGATGAAAAGCAACATAGTTGAGTGGAAAGACACACCTTAGGTGGAAAAGGTGCACCCATGTGTATGGTTATCTATTGAGTCTGAATCCCAAAATGCACCACTACCCTAGGTAATAATAGTCTAGCAATCATACATGGAATTAGAGCATACACAAAGTGAAGTCCTTTCATTTTCCTAATTTCTTTTTTTTTTTGGTCGGCCAAAACTCCTATTGCTTTTTTTTCATTTTTGCTTTTTGTGTCTGTACAATGCTTGTTGATTCCTTAACAAGAATCAACTCAAAAGTAAAGAACTATCTATCTTTACATCAAAAGAAGTCAAACAATGAGCTCACAACAGGAGAGGAAACACAAGAGGAACCACAAACAAATAAAAGGCTGGACCTTCATGAAAGCAAAGAGAGATCCTCAACTACAACTGCTAGAATAGAAAGTAAATCGCAGCTGACACCAAAGAGAACAACCACCACTTCCAGAGAGCTATGCCACTCCTAAAGGATAAGCTCAAACCCCAAAGACAAACCAACCAAAAGATAGGCTTCAGGAACCACTAAGCCAACAGCAACATCCAAAAATCAGAAGCCATAAGATAGATAAACTTATTGCAATCAAGCCAACAAAACACCAACAGAAGCCAAACATAAGCAGCACAACCTTCTCAAAAGATAACCAGCTCAACCATCACTACTGGAGTGAGAGGGGAGCATCACGAAAACCATACCCACAGCAACTCATCAACATCACAGAAAAAGGATATTGAAACATCTCCAACGCTCAAAACCAAGCTTGAAAGAGCTATGCCACTCCCGAAGGATGAGCTCTGCCATTCAAGCCAGAAAAGCCGCCCCAGCTGCACCCATCAGGGACACAAGACAACAGCAGCCAGAGAAGAAGACAAAAGGCAAACTCCCACCATCAAGCACAGAGCAGCAAGAGAAGACCCATCACTGTAGCTAAATCATGAAAGCACACTAAACCAAGCTTGAAAGAGTTTTGCCACTCCCGAAGGATAAACTCTACCATTCAAGCCAAACCAAGAGAGAGCAAAAGCAGCTACGACTAGCAGATATAATCTTGATCACAAAGCAGCAGCCAGAGGAGGAGAAACAACCTATAAAAGCAGAAACCAGAAGGAAAATAACCGTGAAGCAGGAGAATCCAACAACCCTCACCCAGGCGCGAAAGGGGAACATCCAAACAATCATGGCAGCAGCAGCAAAGCTCAACCATCACTGATCATCAATGAGAGGGGAGCAACCAACTGACGTAGCAAATAAGCAGCAGAAATGAAACCACCAAGCATCTCCACATTCGTCAGTAGTAGGGACAGAAAGACCAGCAGATGCAAGCAAAAATAGGGACCACAAGTAGCACAGGAACTCAACCAACCAGAACTGAATCAAACCTCCCACCATCAAGCACAGATCAGTAAGAGAAGACCCATCATTGTAGCTAAAACATGAAAGCACACTAAACCAAGCTTGAAAGAGTTCTGCCACTCCCGGAGGATAAACTCTACCATTCAAGCCAAACCAAGAGAGAGCAAAAGCAGCTGCGACTAGCAGATATAAGCTTGATCACAAAGCAACAGCCAGAGGAGGGGAAACAACCTGTAAAAGCAGAAATCAGAAGGAAAAAAATCATGAGGCAGAAGAATCCAGCAACCCTCATCCAGGCGCAAAAGGGGAACATCCAAACAATCATAGCAGCAGCAGTAAAGCTCAACCATCATTGATCATCAGTGAGAGGGGAGCAATCAACTGACGCAGCAAATAAGAAGCAGAAGTGAAACCACCAAGCATCTCCACATTCGTCAGCAGTAGGGACAGAAAGACCAGCAGATGCAAGCAAAGATGGGGACCACAAGCAGCACAGGAATTCAACCAACCAGAATTGAATCAAACCTCAACAGTATTCAAAGTCGTATGAAAAATATTCAGCTTAGAATATATAATTTTCCAAATAGTTTCCACATCCTTGAACTTCTCCTCATGAACCTTGGAGTTCCTTTCACACCAAATATGATAATATAAAAGACTGCAAAGAGAGTCAGCGACCTGAGATTTGGATTTACACATATCATTCCAAGAATTGGGAATATTAACATTTCCCAGATAGCAAGAAGCCAAACCCCAGAGATTTAAAGTAAACTCACAACCAAAGATGATATGGTTTGTATCTTCATACCCCTTCATACAGAGGAAGCAAATAGAAGGAAGCGGAATACCACATCTCCTCAAAAAATCATAAATTGGAATCTTATCATGTCGAGCCTTCCAAAGATGAATCTTAGCACGCATATGAGTCTTGATTCTCCAAATCCAAGCAAAATGGTCATCTTTGATATTCTTGTTTCTAATACAGTCCCAGATAAGTCTAAAAGTTGCAACCTTCTTATCATTGAAAGTAAGATAATCCTCTTTAGAAAAGTTAAAACCATAACCCTTTAGCACCTTAAGGATTTGTAGCTGGAATCTATTATTAGATCTTGGCATACACCAACCACTACGATTCAAAACAGTAGAGACCAAGCTATTCCATTTAAGACCGGAGAGAGACACCATACTCTTATCAAAAAAATCAACCAAGAATTTGTTAGGATGAAGCCAAGGATCCTGCCACAAAAGGGTTTTACAGCCATTGCCAATATGGAACTTAATATACACCCTCAAGGAATCCCTACTTCTAATAATGTTGTTGAACAACCATGAAAAATTAGGAGATTCCTTCACGGTCCATAAGGAAGCCTTTCTTAAGTACTTCTCAGCGATCCACTTCACCCAAAGGTGATCTTTCTTACTAGCAATATTCCAAGCATTGTACAATAAGTAAGCTTTAGCAGTATCTTTAGCTTTCTTTAAACCAAGACCCCCCTCATCTTTGGGCTTAGTGATACGATCCCAACTAATCAAATGAATACTTTTCTTATTATCATTTCCACCCCATAATAAATCCCTACAAATTCTTTCAATATTGTCCAAAACAGCAGCAGGTATAGGAAATGCAAACAGCCAGTACATATGCATATTCCTAAGGGTGGAATTCACTAGTTCAAGCCTACCATCCATAGAAAGAACTCTAGATTTCCAACACTCAAGCTTCTTTTTAATCTTGTCGATAAGACTAGAGCAGAGACGCTTAGATAGCTTGCCAGTAAAGAGAGGTAGACCAAGATACTTAGTAGGAAAAGTGCTTTCTTTGATGCCCAGAATATCAATAATAGTATCCTTATCCGCATTTCTACTAAAGATAATAGAGCTCTTAGAAGTATTAATTTTCAAGCCAGACATAGCTCCAAAGTCACTAAGAATGCTTCTCAAAGCATAAGCAACATCAGGGTCAACTTTAGTAAAGATCATCAAGTCATCAGCAAAGATAAGATGGGACATGGCATGATCTTTGGAAGCACTTATAGGTTTGATCTTCCCATCATTTTCAGCACATTTAATCATCTCTGAGAAGCCTTGCATAGCTATGACAAAAATATACGGAGCAATAGGATCCCCTTGTCTCACACCATTGGAAGGAGAGAAAGAATCAGTAGGTTCGCCATTAACAAGGACCTGATAAGAAGTAGATAAAAAAAATTCCTCAATCCACTTGATCCAAATCATAGGAAACCCCATCCTATACATAATAGAAAACAAGTACTTCCAATCGACCGAGTCATACGCTTTAGTGATATCAGCTTGAATGCACATAGCTTTAACAGAATTCATCTTCCTAAAATCACTAATGATCTCATTGGTAAGAAGAGTAGCATCTTTAATGCTTCTACCTTTGATGAAGGTACATTGATTCCGATCAATAATAAAAGGTAGAACATTTTGTAACCTATTGGCAAGAACTTTAGAGATAACTTTGTAGAACACATTGCAAAGAGCAATAGGTCGCCGGTTCTTAATATCAGAATTGTCATCTCCTTTAGCAATTAAAGTAATGAAGGTTTTGTTTGCCTACCTCAAAAGCTTGTCATTCCTGAAGAACTCCTGAACAGCCAAAAAGACATCATCTCCTATGATAGGCCAAGTTTTTTTATAAAAAACATCATTATAACCATCAGGACCATGAGCCTTATCATTCTTCAAGCTCAAAATAATATCATCCACCTCCTTCCTAGTGACAATACGAATGAGAGAGCATTTCTGATTAGGGGTTAAAACGCTCCCTTTCCACTCTCTATTCCAGACATGAGAACCAGAAGACGGATCATTAAAAAGGCTTTCATAAAAGGAAGTAATAAACCCTTTGATACTATCTTTATCATAGGAGATAGATCCATCAATCATAAGCTTTTTGAGAGAATTAGTTTGACGTCTGGTCTTCAAAGAGGAATAGAAAAAAGTGGTATTCAGATCACCTTCGTTAAGCCAGGAGACCCTAGATTTCTGCTTATAGAAAACTTCTTGGATGTCAGCTTGTTTCTTAGCCTCCAACAGCAAAATTCTAGCATTCTCATGAAGCATCAGATCAGAAGGATGAGAATCAGCCTGTTCCTATGCCTAGATAGCATTAAACTTGGCAGTTCTAAAATTATCATCAATATTCCCAAAAAAAATCTTGTTCCAGAGAGAAAGATTAACTTTTAGAGAGGAGAGCATCCTATACAGTCTAAAAATAGCACAGCCATGGACTTCAGAGCTCCAAGCATGTTTGACAACATTAAGAAAATCATTATGATGAGTCCAGGCATTCACAAATCTAAAAGGAGCTTTGATTTTTCTAGGATGCCCAATAGAAAAGACAATCTTCCTATGATCAGAAATGATATTATAGATGCAATCACCAGAAAAGTCCACATAAGTAGAGAGAAAATTAGCATTATAAAGAATCCGATCAATTTTAGAAGCACCAAAGTCCACACCACTCTGGTTATTGTTCCAAGTAAAAAAGGGACCACACAGATCAAGTTCATAGAGACCACAATTCATAACACAAGAGTTGAAGTCATCCATAGACTTTTTAGTAGGAATTTGTTTGCTGACTCTTTCATTAGCCTTTCGAACACAGTTAAAGTCTCCCATCAAGAACCAAGGACCATCAACCTTCATAGAGAAGTTACATATAGAATCCCAAAGACCAATTCTATCATTGTCAGGGTTATGACCATAAACAGCAGACAAATAAAGAGTAGAGTTGTCAACCCAAATAGCAGCATGGATAACTTGATCATTCTCCTCAATTTTAGAAATATTACATCTACTGTCATTCCACATGATAAGCACTCTACCGAGAGGGTGAGATTGTGAGTTAGACATCCATTTGAATTCAGGGAAATATCTATTCATCACCTTAGAAATCTCATTCATCCGAAGTTTAGTTTCCACCAGAATATTAATATCATACCTCGACCTTCTAATCTCTTCTTGGACGGATAAAATCCTATTAGTAATACCCCTCACATTCCAAGAAGTTATATAGAGAGATGCACTCATTTCTTAACCTCGGTTGTTGAACTGACAGCCTCAGTGCAAGAAGAAGTCATTTGTAATTCAACCGCTACTGGAGAGTAGTTAGAGTTATCTAATCTGTGTGAAATTCCCACATTAAGTTTGGCCTGACATTTCGGTGGAATCATCAGAGATTTATCCTTTTTATTAAGTTGAATGGAGCTAGACGATGCGTGAGAGCTAATATCACTGTCTGGAGTTTTAACCTCATTAGTAGTAACAGGAGTAGAAGGAACAGATAACTCATCAGTAGATTTACGCATCAAGACAGCCTCATCATTTTTGGTACATTCAAAACCCTCATTAACAGCTGCAGATAACACATGATCCTCAATAATCAGCTCCTCCTGAACAACATTTTTGCAGCAGCAATTTCATCTTCATCCTCAATTTCCTCTACGACATAATCAGAATCATTACCTCGAACACCTGATGGGTTAGATGCAGCCGGAGAATAACCCTGGTTCTTCTTCACTTCCCAGACTTTCTTCAGAGCTGCACATTTTCCTGATTTCAAAGTAGTAGAAAGGATAATCATCATCACATGGAAGTTGGGGTCACATGAACCTTAAAAAGGAGATTCAATATTTTTTGTACTTAAAATAGGGAAACAAAAGAATAATCAATGATCCTTTACTAAGGACTGTAAAAAATATTCCAGTAGAATATCCAAATAAGATTCATCCCTCATTATGACAATCACGGTTTAGTTATTAATTGGCTAAATAAGATAGAGACCACACACATACCTAAGTATGGTCCTAAAATATCCAAGGTAAAACCATATGTCCAAGAAAGGATCCCAAGAATCACCTTTTAATATTTTTACATAAAAACGGGGTTAATGCTCCACTAGATACTGAAACCCTAAAATTGACTAATAAGTTCAACCGGTTTGGCCTACAAAACCTAAATAGACTAATATCGTGCAATGTAGGACCCATCTTTTTGCATTGTTTGATGTGTAGGTGATTAGTTATGAATCATTTAATGTAAAAATATTTCTTGGCTTCTATAAGTAAAATCTACCATGAAACTTAGAATCCACTCATGTTATTAGAAATCCAATTTCTATTGTAATGTACATTAAAATTCTCACACAATTCATATTTCTTGAAGAGTTGGGGTGAGAATACTAGATACCCCTCATCAATGTGGAGTGTATGAGTTAGGGCCCAAGGGAATATAGGTTATTTGACCTTTTGAGATCATCCTCTTAGTTCATGACATGGATTGAATTCGAACAGCTTGATGTTTCCTTCTCCTATAAGATGGGAGCATCCTAGATGAGGCAAGGAGACCCCATATGGTGCATTGACTCTGTAGAAAATCCACAAAGGTGGAGGTGGAAACATAGAAGAGTTAAAGCAGAGGCTCCTAGTAATGGGACAACAAGACCAAGTAGGGGTGATGCAGACTCCATTATGATAAGAAAAGCAGAATCCCTCGGCTCAACCATGGTCATCACTTTAGGGTAAGTTTGTAAGGAAAAAGTGATTCAAAATTGAGTAACAACCTCACCACAAAGTAAAATCAAATACCCTGGAGAGAAGATGAGACAGGGAAACTTGTAGTTCAACACCTGTAGGAACAAGACAACCATAGGAGGAGCTTGTTGATTCCTTTTGCAAAAATAAGGCAACCAACTCTGGTTATTGATGGATCTAGAAGGCTATATCCCACCTAGATCTAAGGAACAACACTACTTATAGTGTAGTGGAAGGGAAAACACCTCTACAACCTAAAGTGATGGTGTAGGGTGCTTCCATATCCACCTAGAAAGATATAAAACATAAGAATTTTCCTCCTCTGTGGTGAGATAGAGAAAGAGATACCTGTTTGTTGTAGTAGAGTCACGGGAAGTTAGGGGATTTAGTGTCATATGGGACAATATGGTAAGGAGAAGATGTTCTTTAGATGCTCATAAGAGTAGAGTTTTTATAAGGGGTGTGGTACAAGGGCTTCTGGAAGGAGGATTTGTGATGATAGAAAGAGGGATATTAGAGGTTTTTGTTGGTGTGTGGTTTAGGTTGTAAAATTTGTAATTGACTTGCTTAAAAGGATATCCAGAAGTGAGTGAAGTAAAGATCATACAACCAAGAAGAAAAGAGAGGGATATAGGAGGGAGAAACATGAATGTATAATGTACATGTATGAAAGAGGAAAGTGAGAAGGGGTAGTGACATGGATATTACCGCACTAACAAACTTACCCATGGCTGAAATCCATGAGTTTTACCAAAACCTTGTGCAATAATACCACCCGCAAGTGGACGGGTCTTATCACAGTATAGTTGAGGATTGAATCCCAAGGGACAACGTTTTTAAGAATATTTTACTAGATGAATCTAGTTGAATCAAGACTAATATTTAGAACAAAGGTTGGTTTGAGGTTAATTAAACAAAATGCAAGGAAAGTAAAGAGAAAGATTAAAAGTTGATTAAAGATTAATGATGGGAATCGCAGGGATGGTCCCTGGTTTCACCACCGCTATACATGCAAACTCATCCAAACCCAAACATCCAGGCTAGATATAACCATCCAAATAGAGCTACTGCAAATCCTCTATTAGGATGTTTAGGTTCACGTAAGCATCACCTTAGGCATCAGATATCCCGTCGCCATCCAAATCACACACTTACGGTTCCAAAGATACAGATATCCAACAGAATCTGTGGGGGGCATACGGGCGTTAGGCACACAGAAGCATCATCGTGGGCTAGATGACTCGTCCCCTCACGAACCACACACTTACTACTTTAGGGAATCCCATCAGAAGTTCTCGTCAGGGAGTCAACCGCGTTAATCGACATTCAAAACCTACGTATTGAAGTTCTCGCAATAAAGGAACTAAAAAGATCATGCAAGTAGGTGATCAATCCACAAGCACACATCAAACGATTAACAGTAAAATGAAGAGTTATATACAAGCCATGGAATGTTTAATAATTGGACATGTAAGCATGGGTAGCGGGGCTAGTCCCCACACCCCAATAAAAGGAAACCATTTGCTCATGGTGAGAGAAACAAAAAGAACAAGAGAGAGGAAAGATTCTTCCATGAGTATGGTGAAGAAGATGATCGTGGCTCGGTGGAGAGACAGTCTTCTACACAACGTCGGGGAAGATCTGGACAAGGAGGGAAGAACACCACGACAGACAGGTAGATCTTCTTTCTCCACTTCTCTCTCTTCTCGTAGTCCTTGCTCCTAGTAGGAGGAGCAGCTCATAGATGTGATGGCAGCGTAGGCACGGCGTAGATGATGAAGACGGTTGCAGATCTGGGTTTCCACCTCACATCTAGATGAACGGGTTGGATGGAGTGGATAGATGGATGCACCAGGGGTCGAACGCTTCTTGGGTGCACCCTGGTGGTGGAGACAGTCTCCTTAGGCTGGGGACAGACCTACAGCCTAACGGCATCTGGAGAGGGTGCCCCGAATGGCTGGGGTAGAGGTCTATTTATAGGAGTGCCTGGGCAGTGCCACGGTCGTGGCTTTTCTATTCTACGGTCACAGTTGTTTCAGCCCTGGTCATGGTCTTCATCTTTGCATTGGTCATGGTTATCACCTTTGGCCTAGGTCACAGATTCTTCAACGGCCGGTCGCGGTTCTTGTGATGAAACCGCAGTCGCGGTTCTTCGTTGGCCTTTGGTCCTGCGCCCAGGTTGCGATGAAGGATGAAGAGGTGATAGGCGGCACTGTTTCTTGGTGGGTGAAGGATGCAGGTGGATGACGGCGTGATGAGAAGTGGAGGGGGATCCCACAAGCATGAGGAGACTGTCGTGATCGTGCCATTAAGTGGAGGATAGAGGAAGTGATCACGAACTGGAAAAGGGAAATCGTGATTGCGGTATGGCAAGGGGAACCACGGTCGTGGTTAGGGTTAGAGGGTGGAAGGGACGATCAGGTGGGTGAAGGTTGCGGTTGTTATAGGGTGGAACCACGCTCGTAGTTTGAGCAGAGATGTGAAGATGAGGATCGTGGAAGGAGGCAGAGTGCAGGGGAGCTCCCGGGCGAAGGTGGTGGTGTGGGGGGGTCATTCTGGGTCAAAGGTGCACTGTGAGGGTAGAGGATATGGGTGAAGGGTCCCCGTCCACGGGTCAAGGTTATGTTGCACTTGACTGCGGTTGCGGTAAAGCGGAGAGGATGTCGCGGTGTGGACGGAGGACAGAACTGTGATCACATTTATTGGTGGATGAGGTCACAGGATCTGTCGGGAGGGGTCGCGGTGTAGGGTGAAGAGGAGGGAGCCCTCAACGCTCCTGTGACTTAAATAAAGAAGAAAGGGCCACGATGGTGAATGGGCCATGGAGATAGGGCCCATGTGCTCCAATTCAACCTACAAATAGATGTAAAGTTCGATTAGAGCCATGGATAAACCAAACAAAATTAGGGAGAACCCAATTAGGCTAAGTAAACTTGTGTATGAGATATTAAGGCAATAAAAGCGTAAAATTGGTGCAAAATTGGGCCCAACATGTCGAATGAACCCATGATGAATATGCATTCATCAGGTAGATGAATAAATGCATATTCGGAGTCTAAACATTTGATCTAGATTCAAGTCAAAAAAATTAAAGAAAATAAATTCACATCTGCTAAATTCAAATCGGGTTTTAGGTATCAAATTTTGTATACAAAACTTTCCGATCGGATATCATATATTTCTATATTGGCGCTGAGAAAAATCCGAATTTGACATAATATACATATATTATTAAATATATGTGACATAAAAATATAAAAATATAGAAACTTTATTTTCTACATTTAATGTAATATAAATATTGCATGTATATAATATATTTATTTATATTGAGGAACTATTTATTCACACATTTGGTCATTGTGCTTGGTTAAAAAGTCAGTGGTGTGCTAGAGTATAATTGAACACCTCTAATTTAAAATAATATATTTAACTATACTAATTGAATGATTTTGGTTTGGATCAGATCTTTATTCGAATTTGAATATTGTTTATTCAGACTGGATACATATATCATCATATTATAATTGAATATCAGATAGAATAATTTTTTCTAGATCCAAATATCGAATATAGCAGTATCCTCGTTGTATTTGATTCGTTTACATGTCCATATGGTTGACAATGATGCAAGAATCGTCGTAATAGGAATCTATTGTGCGAGGAAAACATTGTACAAATAAACTAAATTAGTGATAGAAAATGAGTGTGACATACAAATACATTATCCCTGGTTGTCAGTCCAATAAAACATTTGACTTTGAATTCTTCATCTTTCACTTTCTTTCCAAAACTAGTTTGTGTATCTATGAGTGTGTAGTAATTATGGAAATTGAAACCCAACTTGACTAGAGCATGAGGAATCAAAACTTTGTATTAGTTACACTTTTTAGGTTTCTTAAATAGTCCATTTTGTAAATTATAGTTCAAGGCTATAATATAATTATTATTATTGAAAATGATTTGAAAAGGTTTTCCATATTCCCTTAGTTTACTAATTAACTAGTCATAGGAAAATTTTAGAGTGTCAATATAATAATAAAAACTAGTGAGTTTACACTTTGACCCTAACTTAAACTTTAAATTTGGTAAATACACTAAACATATTATTTTTTACATTTAACTTCAATATCATAATTCGCATCTCATAGTACTCTTATTACCATCAAATTTAGATAAAAGGGGATCAAGCCCAATGTTAAAGGAAAAGGGCATATGAAAGGCATGGTTAGAAAATATGACTATTTTTCTATGATACATATTGCCCCCAAAACCAGAGAGGATACAAGTTGCAACAAGTAGTACAATATCTACATGAATTATCATACCATTGACTTATACTTTTTTTTGTATGTGTATATTCAAATGGTTGTATTAGTAATCCAATTGAAAAAATAATATAAATCTATTGTATGTAGCAAGAACTCTTCTCAGAGCAACAAAAATCATTCCTCTCCGTACTTATTGACACAAGCAACAAAGGCCCATACTACCTGGAATAAGATACACATTATCTGCATGAATCAAAATATAGATAAGATGCTAGACATGCCTCAAAGGTCCATGTTGCTATACAACAAATATTCATACTACCTAAAGAAAGTTCCAAATTCTTCTCAACCTGAAAACAATGATGGAAAGAGAAAAGTGAGAAGGTTAAATTCTTTATAGTAAAAAGTTAAGAACATAAACTGTAAGTGTAGTATTACACTTCTACATATTCATATTACGGCAACTCCATCTCATATGTGCGACGTACAGCGAAGAGATGAGAGACATGCAACTTATACTGACTTTGGCAAGGTGTTTCCATTACTCACTATGATGGCACTAGAGCACAGTAACATGTGGGACATGTTGAAGATCACTATGAATATGATTCAAGGGTGATTGGCTCACAGTGCAAGTGGGAGTCTGTTGGTATGTATGCCCTGAGAGCCAATCATGGGATGATTGGTGGGATACATTAAGATTAATTTGATAAACATCAAAGGCAAGCTTCCAATTCTTTATGGTTCTGTCATATGAGATAGTGATAGAACAGATTGAATGTCTAGAGAATGACAGTACTCAATGACGTATGCCTTCAGGTTAAGGACATGAACGATGAGATCATACGGATGCTAAGAGTTTGTACATTCTTGTTATGTCCCTAGTCGGATGTCATTGTGGAAGGTAGATAGACAGCAATGACATACAAGACTAGATTGTGGTGTTGGTTGATGACAGAATCTCATTAGTCATGATATAGAGATATCAAATCAAACACATAGGTACTTGTTAGAGAACAAGTATACCGGACAGACCCACCGTGAGTTTGACACATGGAACCATAAGATGGTAGTCACAGTCAGTACTCACAGTGATGGTGGTGAGTGTGATTCTTTGACCTGAAATCACTACACTCAACACATGTCGTTGGGCACACTTTGACATCATCAAATGCAGTCCTGAAACATGGGTTGTTATAAAGGTGATGATTGGGTGGCTTTGACACATGGGGCTTTTGAGGGGTGAGTGATATATATGGGATTTGTCCCTCCTGAGGGAGTTTGATATCCAAGGCCACTTGATGAGTAGGATTGAGATAGGTGTGCGCACGCATGTGTGAATTAGTATGTGATATTGATGTCATACATATCTCCTTCAATCTACTCTGAGATCAAGAAAGTGAATGAACATTGACAGGATGATTGTTCCATGCCTTGAGTTCATTCGGGATATCAGTGACAAAGGAATTATACATTCGTTGTAACACCATACATGGATTTTAGGATGAAAGTTGTTCTCCAACTTTCTACTTTCACTTGGGTAGCAATGATGTGTGACTAGGCACCGCTCTTTGCTTGTGAAGTCATAAGTGTTATGAACTTTCACTGCCAACGTGAAATGGACCTGCAGGGTCACACACATAGGATTTAACCTGGAAGAGGAGTTTTGTCCACAAGCAATGTTTAGATTGATTACTAAAGAAGTTTAGTAGTTCAATTAAACACTCAATCAGTTGGTGGCTCAATATCATATGGTTCAAGGTGTTGGACGCATTGATTGGAGTATCGGATTGATTGAAATCGCAATTGACTGATTCTACACAACCTGCACTCCCAACTGATCGGCTCAAGTGTTGAACCGATCGGCTGAGGTTGCTGAACCGGTCGGCTCAATTGTTGAACCGATTGGCTCATGCACAAAGTGAAACGACCGGTTCAAGTGTTGAACCGATCGATTCAACTGGTGCAACCGAGCAACTTGGGAAAGTAGGATTGGTGAGAATTTTCCTTTCGTTTCAAATTATCCAATTCGATTGGGAATAATATTGGTATTCGATATCAATTGAGAAAGAAACAAGGAAAGTCATTTTGAGTTGGATCAGGACCGTGAACCGATCGGTTCAGGGCCCCAACTGATCGGTTGGAGGTCCCAAACGATCGGCTCAGGTCCCAGCCGATCGGCTCAAGGTCCCAACCGACCAGTTCACTTGTGAACCGATCGGTTCAGGTTGCGAGTTGGTTGCTTTTGTGGAAAATCTTGAACCCTTCTACTCATGCGTTTAGTCTCGTATTGCCCGGGATGGAGAACCCTGTCCCATGACCCTCCTATATATATAGGGGTATTGGGGGCTTCTCTAGATACACAGCTCAGTGCAATCAGTTTCTCTGCAAGTTGTCGTTCTCTCTGGTTTTGGTAACTGAGAGAGAGCCTGAGCAAGTGCTTCCCGCAAAAGGGAGGTGCAGCAAGGGAAGGACAACTGTAGTTGCAATTGGCAGCAGGAGAGCGTGTTGGCGACTAGTACGTCAATAGGAGGGTGTGACTCCTTCCACTTCCTTGTGGGACAAGGAGTGTGGAGTTCCAGGTGGTCCGTGTGGACTACTACAGAGGCGGGAGGACACTGCCGCTTAGGAGGACAACTGTCATCCGACAGTCCGGTTTGAGTAGGAGTAGTCAGTCCCGGTACGACCAGGAGCTGCACAGATGTCGTCGAAGACTGGAGTTGAAGACCGCGCATTGCGCGAGGTATTGTCGCCGAGCAAGCCTCGGGACAAGGTATGATTCCACAAACCATCCTTTCCTAATATATAGATGTTGACGCGTTTCCTCGGTATGGGTTTGGGGAGAAAATTTTTGTTTCCGCTGCCTTCTCTGTCTCCCCTAAAACCCAACAATAATATGATTAATCTTTAGGTTTAACAAATCTTTTAGGGATGATGATATCAATGAGGAAGAAGAGACTGTAGGTCCATATGGTCAAACACCAAAAACTTCTAGTCCTTGTAATCGTACAATGATTTTAAAGATTTACATTGCTAGGATATCAAATTTCTCACCACTTTGAGTATAATAATCATGTGTTATAATATGTCAACTCTCACATGGTTCAACTCAGTTATTCTTTGTCGAGTGATATCCTAGACAAGCCTAATTAAAACCATATTCAACTTTCATTCCTTCAAATCCAAGATATTTGTGTTTGTTTTCACTTTGATAGAGAACCTACCTTCTTAAAAGTACATACACTACATAAAACTAGGTTATTTAACTAGGACCACGTTGTTCCTTACTATGGAGAGGGAAAACAAGTAGGTGTGGAATGCAATGTGGATGTCTTGTTATAAAATTTATGAGAGTATATAATCATTCTTTTATATGAATGTGATGTAGTTTTTTCATTTGAACATGTTGTCTTATGAGTCCATTTTCACTCAAATAATAGCATCACTCATTGGAAAAGCATGAATGGGACTTTGAGTTGTAGATTCTTGCTCATTTGTATTTGATAACTAGCCATGAATTTTACCCATATCTACTTGTTGCTTAATAAGAACTTATGCGTGGATGAGTTTAGTTTCCAAACTATTATGGTTTTTCTATTCTTTAAGTATCTTATATTATTTTTTCATTAAAAAACATCTCGGTTTATAAATAATTTTGATAATATTAGATATTCCTTGATTTCTTTGTTTGGCTCACTGATTTTACACTTTGCATATACTCATAAAAGCACATTACAACTTCCATTGCACATGTCAACACAAGTTTTATCATCTAGCATTACTATAATTTTACTTGATGTTTTCCCCAATGCTTTGATTGCTTTTCTACAAGGGTGTCTCCCATCAAGTGTGTGTGGGTTAGAAAATAGATCAAAAGGAGCATGAACTCAGTTATGATTTTCACTTGAGGTTATGATCATTTATATGATTTTTTTTCATTTCTCAAAATTAAGTAATGGATTTTTCCCTTTTTATTAAAAGAGAAATTTTGATAATATTGAAACTACTATATGGTATGATCTATACATAAAAATTACTATCCATTAAGTTAATATTTTATTTTACAAAGAAAATAATTTCCATCATTAAAACGACAAAGAGTGTTGGACCAAGGGAAATACCTACACTTAGTTTGACGAATGACACATTTCCTATTATTGTTGCAACTAAATATGTTATTAAGTGGTTCAAGAACATATGAGTTAAAGAATTTTCAAATGAACTCACAATTTATAAGAGATAAACATTTACGTGGAATTTATTTCCCAATGCATTGTAAACCTTGTTAGTGTCCATTTAATTCTTTGAGTTTATAAAAGGATTAATGTTGATGATTCCACAAGCATTTAGGCCTTCTTTTGAAGTCATGGGAGAGACTCTATTCATCATGTAGTCCCATTATAGGAAAATTAGAACAACGGTTCCTACTACGGTACAATGGCATTTCATATCCAACTAGATTGGCTATGAACTCGGGACACTACTCCCACCTACATGAGGGGCTAGCTTGAGACACTTCCCATTTGGCAATTTCATTAGAAACTCAGTTACAAGTTCTTTTATTGAAAGTAAATCTAAAATACTCAAATCCTACAATATTTCTATGTATAAGAAGGCACCATGATTAATATTTTGTAGGTTTCTCCATCTTCCCAGTCAACATGTTGATTGATTGCAAACTATCTAGTTTCAATATCACTTTGTTAGACATCTCCTTGCATTCTTTTATACCGATTGAAATGTCTCTCAAATCTACCAATAGGACATCACTCCCCTCATCTCTATTAATAAATCCCCATAGCCATTTACCACTCATATCCTACGCCACAAAGTTGGTTGTCATGATCCTTCTCTTCTTCTTCATTAATGCATCAATATTAAGTTTTACCCTTTCATGTTCTGTAGGTTGCCATATAATATCATTCATGGTTTGATAAGCATGCTTCCTGTCTTTGTAATGCAGCAAGGTAGAGGGTTACCTCCTTGGTAATAGATTTAACCATGCTTTCTAGGTTCATCCTAGTATTTTAGAATATTACTTGGCATCAGAACGGCGATAATTTCCATAAGGTAATGGCTACCCAAATGGGCCAATTTGGTGATTATTTTTTGTTGTTCATATTTTCCATGTAGGGAAAGGCTGACCTACAAGAAATTCTACATTCACCTTCTATTTGATCAAGGTCCAGAGTCTCTGACTGTCATTGCATTTCTCTAGGGCATGTGTTAAGGTTTCTACTTCTGCCCCACATCTCGGGCACTGATCATTGCTTGTAAAATCTCTCATCCCACGATTCTCATTCTTCATTAATGCTCCATGCATTGCTAGTCAAAGTGTGGTCTTGACTCTTTGCAGTATCTCTAGTTTTTGGATAGTCCTCCATTTTCCTGGGGTCCTACTTGTATAGTTGTTTTGGATTTTATGGTAGATATATTTGTGGAGAAGATCCCTTTGGCATCAGGCAAGTAGATGAATTCATCTGGTCCTACATCTTTGTACAAAGGTGGCATGGTAGCGATGAGCTTTGTTGTGTTGCCATTAAACCATTCCTATACAAATCCACGATCCCAATCACTTTCCTATCTAACCATTATGATAACTTTGAGGTCTAGTAGCTCGGGTGGAACAACTTTGTTCATATTCAACATTGGACATCTACTTCCTAGAATCCATTTATCTCACCATACACTTGTGCCTTCTCTAGAGAGAAATGATTTCCCAACTTCAAGAGCCAACTGTTGTTGGGAGTTTGTAATGAACTTCCAAATCCGTGACATATTGGACACATTGTGGTTTATCCGATGCTTGTATTTGGCTGACATGATGTCCTTCCATAAGGCCTCCTTATGCGACATAAGTCCCGACCCAACTTATATAGCATTGCTTCATTCTGAATTCTTGCTTGCTTAATATCAAGTCCACCATCTCTTATAGACATTGTGACTTTATCCCAAGTGAGTAGGTGAATACCCTCATGCCCTTTTCTCCTTTATAGAGGAATGTTTGTGTAACTTGATCTATACTTCTAAAAATTGATGTCGACGGGTGTGTGGTTTGCATAGTGTAGATCGATGAAGAGTTGAGTGCCAAATTGATCAAAGTAACTCTCATAGAAAATGAGAGCAAGGAATTCACCCGTGAGGAGATCTTTGCTTATATCTTGGTGACTGTGTCGAGATACAGTTCCTTTTTGGCTCAGTCATGGATAATCATAACTCCCAGATGTTTCCCCAAATTATCAGTTTGTCTGATGCCCGTGATTCTTGTAATTGCTCTTCAACTAACAATGTGTCCATTTTTGGAGAAGAAGATGGATGATTTCTCTTTCTCCATCATGTGCCCCAACACACATTAAATCATGTGAGTACTCTCATCATAAGCCTTGTTTGTCTTTATGTGGCCTCTCTAAAAAGATTGAGGTCATTTGCAAAGTAGATGTGTAACACATGGATTCCCCCACAAGTAGCTCGAAAGGATCTCCAATTCCCATCTACTTCTTCTATGGAAATCGTCTAACTTCACTTATCCAAGCATGACACAAAGATGTAGGGGAGAGTGGGTCACCCTCACATACCCCTCTTGAGGCTTTGAATGGCCGAAGAGTTTCACCTTGCCATGCTATTGCAATGTCTCTTGTTGTGATGATGTTTATGATGAGGGTAATGATGTTTACGGGAATGGTCATTCTGCGTAGTGTGATGAGAATGAATGGCCAACTCATATGGTCTCATGCCTTAGAGAGTTCTAGATTTATCACCATTGTCATCTTATTCCCCATCCTCAACTTCATATAATGAATCAACTCTTGTACAAAAGTATGTTGTTCATGATTTTCCATATGGAATGAAGCTGCTCTGCAAAGGGATATCCACTCTGGGAGGTATCATTTAATCTACTCCAGTACAATCTTAGACATGAGCTTAAGACTGACATTGTTCAAAGCGACCAGTCTGAGATTGTTGCACATTTTTGGCATTGGTGTCTAAGGAATTAATACCAGTATGGATTATGCCAACACATCATTAATGGATTGACCTACAAAATAACTAGATATCATTAGTGAAAGGGAACCCCTCAGACGGGGTCAATTTTTCTATAGGAAACTCGCATCCACTCCATCAGGCCTAGGTGCTTTTATGAGACATGACGCCCCGACGTGCCACAAAGTGAGATTACTCAAAACAAAACATGGCACTAATACTAATCAACTAGGTTACCATAAGACACATGAAATGAAAACTGATTTCCCATAAGCACAAAAGCTAGAACTTATCACGTCTGAGTCCATAAATCCCACTTGTATCATATCGCGTGTCAAAAGATTATTACATGATATTGTTCACTGGCTCACTGGCCACAACCTATTACAAGAGGTAACATGTTCACATATATACATGCCATATATGTACAACAAGAGCATGTATCCAAAATGTCGTCTCAATATACAACATCTACAAAACCTCCCCAAGGACCTGAGAGTACATGGACAACACATAGGACTCTACTACAAAACACTAGCAACACATCTAACCTTTCAACAACTATTGTTCATCTTACTGCTCAACCTCAACCATGTGATATCTACCTCGTTGTGCATGACCACCTAAAAAATGTGGAAAGCCACAGGGTGAGACCAAACGTCCCAGCTAGAGATATAACTCTTTGCCACAACTATTGTAAGCACAAGTAAATTATTCAAAGCAGATTAAACATTATAAGAAAATTCAGCTCAGTGATATGAATAAAACAAATAAGACTATTTAAGCAATTTGGGCATTTCTTACTATACCATAGAATAGTTTGAACTTTTAGAAGGGATATGAAGAACATGTATAACAGATGATTTCTCTTACTGCATTATAATTCAAGAAATCACTACAAAGATAAGGCAAGGGGTCATCCAATGTGAATCGTATTTGACCTAAGCAAATATACAACATGGTTGCTTTACATATTTTATTATGCCCTGAGGATTTAAGTTGTACCACCCAAATCCAACTGACCGCTGCAAAGTTGGAATTAGTGGCATACAAGATCAATGGAAGAGTCAGACTCCATGATCTCCTCTAGCACTACTCAGTCAGTTCAAGTTTTCACCATAGTGACATATAGTCTAACTACAAACAACAACTTATAGTAAAAGATATAATCCTATAAAGAACTAGCCCACCTTGGTACAATTTACGGTGCTAGAGAATAGCTCACGCATGGTCTTTCTAGAACAACTCATGCATGGTCGTTCCAAAAGGAGGCATCACATGTAGTTAATGTAACACCTGGGCTCACTGCCCAAGGCTCTAGTAGGGTTTCAGGAATGACGACTGGTCCCATAGACCACCACTAGCCTTAACTGCATGCTTTTATCCTCTCACGCACAAGCCAGGATCAACTTCCCGGCTGATCACCCATCCTAGTACTACTCCAAGTTGAGCATGCTTAACTATGGAGTTCTTTAGTGATGGGCTCCCGGAAAAGGAGGTGCACCTTGGTAATATGGGTAGTCCAATCATTCCTTTTAAGATCATTATATATTAGGCCCCATGATTCAAGGCCTCAGATATAATGATCTTAAAAGGAATGATTGGACTACCCATATCACCAAGGTGCACCTCCTTTTTAGGGAGCCCATCACTAAAGAACTCTACAGTTAAGCGTGCTCAGCTTGGAGTAGTACTAGGATGGGTGACCAGTCGGGAAGTTGACCCTGGCTTGCACCTCAGTGAGCATAAAGTGTACAATTAAGGCTAGTGGTGATGTGTGGGGCCAGTCTTCATTCCTAAAACTCTACTAGAGCCTCAAGCAGTGGGTCCGAATGTTACAAATAGTATCAGAGCCAAAACCCCTCTAGTAGGTGGGGCCCACATGGGCATGTGGTATGACCGCAGTCACCCCCCCTAAATACTTGAAGTCGAGATGACAAGCACCCCGCATAATCAACATTTCTCTTAGGAATATCTGTTTCACCATCCAGCAAAATATTGACACTGAGGATGGGTCTATGGCACTAGGCAACTACATGATTAGGGTTTCACTTGATTATTTAAGCCAATTGGGTATCTTTTAGCATCAATCAAGTTACAATGTATAAACCATAAACAAAGTCTACAAAGATAAGGGTATGTTACAACTCCAGAAGATATAAAATGAAAGAGGTGTAAAATTGTCATGTCATCACTTGGTATCATTACCATACAAGGCCATCAACATCATCACATCACTAGGGGCTTTCAATCCCTCATCACAACACTGGAGGATATCACCTCACACTAGGCATTGAGCCTCTGCAAGGTCATGAGACCCAATCATACAACTCTTTCACAACCATTGTTATCTCACCATATCTCAGCATGCCTCATAAGGGCTCACAATCATTATCATGTATCACATAAGCATCACCATAGAAATTACTAGCTATGACTTTTAATCACCTGCAAGATTAGGTTTGTACAAGTAGGATAGAGGAAAAATCATCACCATGGTAGTCACTTCAATCAAGTTAAATAAGTACATCATACCCTAAAAATTAGGGTTAGGGTTTTAACAACACATCCTAATAGGGTTTTACATCACAACACTACTAACAAACCCTAGGTATCTCACCTTCCCACATCCTTGGAACATCCTGTGTGGATTTTCATTACTGACACATGTCATAACCCTTCAATGGTCGAGTAAAGCATCAGGTCACAAACCATGCGATCAGAGAGAGGAACACATCATGGTCAAAGAAGATAAAGGTTGAAGGCACACCTTCAACGACCCAAACTACAAACTAGGTCAGCGACCAAGGCACAAACTAAGACAAAACGGTCAAATGGAAAATCCAAGGTCAAAAACCTCTTCAGTGACCAAAGCTTCACCAAAACCAAGCGGTTTAAGGGGTCCATCAATCCCAACAATCAAAGAGATATCAACCATCTATGCGACCAAAGAGGAGGACTGGTCTATGTGACCATAGAGAAAACTATTTGACCAAAGAAGCATTCTATGTGCTCAAAACCAAAGTGATCATCATAGAAACCAAACCTCGTCTCTAAGTCTTTAGCAACTTAGAACATAGCATGAAGATCATCTTAGAGAGGAAAACTACTCACAAAATAGAATCAAAATAGGTAGTCATCAACTTGAAAACAAAACTCAAAGGAGGAACACATTAAGGCATAAACATGCTCAAAATCCTAGAATTCTGATCAAAAACACATTAAAAGACCAAACCAAGATAAGGGAAAGATAACTACACATTCAACACATACATGAAGAACCAAAAACCTCCATCATATCAAGATAGGAGAAACATCATCAAGGAGATCAAAAATCAATGTTTTACAATATGCATGCAAGCACCATCTTCAAGAATAAGAACATGAACTAGGGTTTGAGAAAAAGAGCTAATCTAAGCAAGATTACTTTAGAAACATAAACCCTAGAACAACATACCATTATCAGCAACATATGATCACATTTTTAGAAAGAGTTTCATGTATGATTAAAGTGCAATAATAGTAGGGAGAGAGTTATATAACCCGCTTTAGATGATGGTGCAACCACCTCCAAGCAAAGCTCCAAAAGCTAGAGAGAAACCTATCCTTGATCTCCTCCACGACCAAGCTAGTCACCACCTCAAAAGAGAAGAGAAAACCCTAGGTTAAAGGGCAAGAAAGAGAACCCAAAACCTCAAGGCTGAAAAGAATAAAGGAAGGAGAAAGGGAGAAGATCTTCATCTCACTTAGGTACTCTCCATGGATTCAACCTCTATGGAAAGAAGTTTCTCAAAAGACCACCATGGTGAACCATGGATTTGTCCAAGAGAAAGAGAAAGAGGTAGGGTTTTGCAAGAAAATGAAATCGAAAGGCGAATTACTTACCAAGTATCAAAGAACCACCAAAGATCACCAACGAAGAGTAGTTCCAAGCTTGGATCCCCACATGCAAAGGATCTTGGCCACCAAGCACCAAGGATGAGATTCCTCCTCCACCAAGCACACAAGGGCCGAACTCAAGGAATGAGAGAGGGAAAGAGGGTGAAAAAAAATCATATGCATGATAGACAAGGGGTACATACACCTAAGGATAGAGAGAGACCAAAGAGGTTAGGTGTCATGCACATAAATGCCACATGTCCACCAAGAACAAACATGCATCCACTAAAACCATGCAAACCACTAAGGTCGTGAAAAATAAGAAAGTCCAGAAACCTCACTTGGTCCTACATGACCATCGGTCAAAGGAAACACATGGCCACAAGGGCTCATGGTTGTAGATAAACTAAGCGACCAAGGCATCCAAAACCCTAGGTCAAGCGACCCAAGAAAGAGCTCCTCACTGTTGTGACTATAGGGATCTCAATGCTCAAACCAAAAACTCATTTGATTGAATAGAAACCATCAAGGAACAAAAAGGGTGATCGATGAAAGACCAAGAACTCAAATGGTCAACACAAGGTCAACATCAACATAGGGCATCCAAGCAAACCCTAAAAACCACTCATAAACATAGCATCGCTTCTCTCCTCATCAAACCAACACACAACAAGGTGCACTAAAGAACAATCATCTCCCTCATGATGCCAAGGTACAAAAGGTACAACTTACATGTGACAAATTTCAAGATAACCCCTCAACATGGGTTAATTGCAACTAGGTCCAAAACAAGCACATATATAACAAAGACAACTCAAACATCAATCAAATTGGACCAAACTAGAAATATAACTATGTCACGTGATATTATCACATCTCAAGAGATTATATTAAGGTTCAAGCATATTATTAAGAGAGAGAAAACACAATCAAGCATAAAGCTAGGTCAGGGGTCTTACAACCATAAACCCTTAACAAGTATTCCGCCCCCGAAATCTTACGCGGAAAGAGACGGGTACTTCCTACGCATCTCTTCCTCAAGCTCCCACATGGATTCCTCGACACCACGATGATGCCATAAAATTTTAACTAGAACATTTTTCTTCTTCTTCAACTTCTTGATCCTTCTATCCAGGATCAACACAAGACTTTCCACATAAGATATTTCCTCATCTAACTCAACCTCCATTGGATGCAACACCAACTTTGTGTCTGGGTGACACTTCCGCAACATTAAAACATGAAACATTAGATGTAACATGTGCAACTCAGGTGGTAGCTCCAACTTATAGGCCACCTTTCCAACATGTGCCACTACTAGGTAAGGTCTCATATATCTAGGAGCCAACTTACCCTTCTTTCCAAACCTCAAAACACCTTTCCAAGGAGAGACCTTGAGGTATACTCTATCTCCCACTTAGAATTCCTAAGGCCTACTTTTATTTTGAACATAAGACTTTTGTCAGTCTTGTGCAGCCTTCAACTATTGTTGAATCACTCTAATCTTCTATGTTGACTGTTGCACAAGCTCAGGACCCAAAAGTTGATAATCGCCAGACTCATACCAACACGATGGAGATCTAAATGTCTCTCATACAAAGCCTCATATGGTGCCATATCAATACTCCTCTAATAGTTGTTACTGTATGCAAACTCTGTCAAATTGAGGTCCACATCCCAACTGTCCAAAAACTGCAAGACACGGGCTCTCAACTGGTCTTCCAAGATTTGAATTGTCCTCTCTAACTATCCATTGGTCTGTGGGTGAAGCACCATACTAAACTTCAATTGCATACCCATAGTTGTGTGCAGACGTTCCCAAAAATGACTAGTGAACTGAGGACCTCTATCTAACATGATGGTAGTTGGGATACTCCACAACAACACTATCTCATTAACATATATATGTGCAAGCTTCTCTGCTATGTACATCGTCTTTACAGAAACAAAGTGTGTTGAATTTGTCAACCAATCAACAATCACCCATGTAGAGTCATGACCTTGTATGTCCTAGCCAGACTAACTACAAAGTCCATTGTGATATGTCCCCTTTTCCACTGTGGTATAGGTAACAATTACAAATTTCTTGTCGGTTTCTGATGCTCTACCTTAACCTGCTGACACACTATGCACTTAGCCACAAACTTGGCAACATCATGCTTCAAACCAAGCCACCAATATAGGTCTTTCAGATTGTGATACATCTTGGTGCTACCTAGATTCATAGCATACATCGAGGGGTGAGCCTCCTCCAAGACCATCTTCCTTAGATCGGCCACATCTAGAACCACTGCTCTATCGTGGTAACACATTAACCCGTCATCTAACTCGTGGAAGCCATCATGCTTCACGCTACCAAACTCTGATCGAATCTGTTGTACCACTGTATCATTACACTACACATCTTTGATCTACTGCCTCAACATAGGCTTTACCTATAACTGTGCCAACAGTCCTACTAACAAGGAGACTTATAACTTCACATTCATTTGATGCAAGGAGACCAACATGTCTCTCTTATGGCACACCAAAGAACATAATTGCGCCTTATGCACATAAGAATCTACCACTATGTTCACCTTCCCTGGATGGTAGTCTATGGTGCAATCATAGTATTTAATCAACTCCATCCAGCGTCTCTATCACATGTTCAGCTCTTACTGTGAGAAGATGTCCTTCAGGTTCATGTGGTCGATGAAGATATGACACTTCTCACCATAAAGGTAGTGTCTCCATATCTTCAAGGCATGGACCACTGCTACAAGCTCCAAATTTTGTGTTGGGTAGCTCTCCTCATGTTTCTTAAGTTGTCATGAATTTTTCATCAGCAAGCAACACAACACATTCTTCGAGGCATCACAGACAACTATGTCTCCTTTCCCTGCTCTGGCAACACTAGCACTGGAGCACTGTTCAACTTTTCCTTCAACAACCGGAATGCACACTGACACTTTTCATCCCAAACAAACAACACATACTTCCTCGTCAGCTTTCTTAGGGGCAACGCCATTGCGCTGAAGTTCTTGATAAACCTCATGTAGTAGCCTGCCAAACCCAGAAAATTATGAACTTATATTGGTGTCTTAGTTGTTCCCATGCTATCACAAATTCAACCTTCTTGGGGTGCACACCAACACCCTCAGTAGATATCACGTATCCCAAAAAATACACCTCTTTTACCCAGAACTCACACTTGATGAACTTAGCATACAACTTGTGTTGTCTCAACAAGGTCAACGTCAATCATAAATGATGCTCAAGATGCTCTCTTTTGTGGGAGTAGATTAGGATGTCGTCAAAGAAACACTACTATAATCTGGTCAAGATAAGGTTTGAACACTCTATTCATCAGGTTCATGAACGTTATTGGTGCATTAGTTAGCCCAAACGGCATAACCATGAACTACTAGTGACCATACCTCATCCTAAAAGCTGACTTGAGTTGTCATCCACCTTGATCTGTAACTGGTGATATCCTGACCTCAAATCTATCTTTGAGAAGATTGTATCACCCCTCAACTGATCAAACATGTCATCTATCTGTGACAAACACTACTACAGAAATGGCTTATAAAGTCAGTTTTCAAGGTGTCGGTTGTATACATAAACCGACACATAAACCCTACAGTGTCGGTTTTTAACATAAACTGACATCCAACCTGTGAAGGTCGACCAAACACGGGTACCGATTTTATTAAGTGTCGGTTATTTAATAAACAACTGACACTTAAAATCAACCGCCAAAACCAAAATTCCAGCGAAAAAATTACCTCCAAAATTTGACATATGTTGTCGGTTCTTTAATAAATAACCGACGACTAAAGGGTATGCGCGAGACAGGAATAGTTGTCAGTTGTCTTTTATTTATAAACCGACGACTATAAAGTAGTATAGTTGTCAGTTTTTGGCAAAGAACTGACACTGTTGGTTTAGTTGTCGGTTTTTTTAAATAACCGATACTTATGGTCAACTTAATAGCTCACCAGCACGACCGACTCTTCCCCTTTCCCTGTTTCATTCCCGATTTCAGCTGCTTCGGCAATTTGTTGCTCACCCCCGCTGCTCCGCCACCGCCGCCGCTCCCTGCCGCTGCTCCCTGCCGTCCGTGCTCCGCCGGTGCTGTCGCCGCTCGGTGCTGCCTCCAGCTAAAGCTCCTGCTCTACTCCGCCAGCTTCCTCTGCAAGGTAACCCTTTTCTCCTCCACCTTGCTTTTCCCTGAAGGCCACCACTTTCGCCCAATCCCCAGCGGCAGCACCACCCCACCCTCCATCCACCTCCCCAGTGCCAGCATCCACTCCCGCACCAGCCACCACCACCCCACCCCCAACCGCCACTACCCCAGCCCCAACCCCAACCATCATGGCGACGTTCCAGCGGTGCTGCCTTCCTCTCTTCTCCTTCCTCCGCCCTTCTTCTTCCTCTACCTCACCCTAGCAGCGCCCGACCTATAGAGCAGCCCTAAACTTGATTCCGCAGCCCCCTCAGCCACGAGCAGCACCTAGCTGCATTTCTAGCTGAGCCCTTTCCACCTGTGCATGAAGCAGGTCTGAACCAGGGGCAGTTCTTCCCGGGAAACACCACGAAAATCGCATCCTTGAGTTCGACCTTCAGGCCCAGACCCGAATCTACTTATTTGTATTTTTCATCTACTTATTTGTGTGTCATGCTATTTTGAATTAAGTGTATATTTACTTCATAATTGAATGCTTAAGTAAGTTATGGATATCTTGATGATGAACTGTAATGCACACATGTGACATGCTTGGAATGTAAATGAAGAATTGTAATGCACACATGTTTAACTTGTTTCGTTGTTGAGTATATTGAGAATCCTAATCACCCTTCTTGCTTAATGATGAATTGTAATGCACACATGTGACATGCTTGGAATGTAAATGATGAACTTTTCCCTAAGTTGCCAATCATGCTTTTAAAGACATCAATAATCACCCTAACTTGAAGATTAGGATTTATTATATATAATAATGACATCACATGTATTTGTTAACCCTAGACCCTAATCTTGTCCTAATATATACTTGTTTTCTCTTTGATCATAGAATGGATAGATCATGGATGTCCATTCGTAATGTGATGCAAAATAGTTATTGTATCATGCATATCTTAATACTTTTTTCTCTTCTAAGTTTCAAGTCAATTCATCATTACAAGTGATTACATAGATGTTCTAAGGTCGTTTACATAGAAAACCCAAAATGCACACTTGTAGCCATTTTGACTTGAACTTGACCCATTCTAGGGTTTGGATTTTAGATCCTTTTCATGTACCTAATTCCTGTAAACATTCTAGGGTTTGATTTGAACTTGACCCATTCTAGGGTTTGATTTGATTAAACCCTAACATTGATGAAACTCTAACATGTACATATCTATTATTGTGTTTGTTGGCCTAGAAACTCGTCCAAGATTTACTCATTAGGAGTAAATCTTGGATAGTCCCCGGTTTGGGACTGTCTTTGAACACCTAATCTCACTTAGGATGTAAGTGTATAATGTGTATTGGGTTTTCGAGAAAATTTTGGTAGCATTTCCTCGTTTGTTCTCTAAGTACATATGTACTTAGAGAACAACGGGGAAATGCTGCCGAAATTTTTTTGAAAACCCAATACACATTATACACTTACTAGTGAGATTAGGTGTTCAAAGATGGGATAGGTGGTACACATTTATTATATATAAGAATGACATCACATGTGTTTGTTGGTCTATAAAGTGAACAATCTTGGATAGTATACCCTAATCTTGTCCTAATATATACTTGTTTTCTCTTTGATCATAGAATGGATAGATCATGGATGTCCATTCGCAATAACTGCACCCCAGAGTTTATTTCTGGTCTTGACCAGTTCATTAGATTTGCCGAGGAACATAGGAAACAACCTGGAGATAGGTTCTACTGTCCATGTAGGCATTGCGGTAACAACTTGAAAGTCAACACTGGTGACGAAATCAAAACTCATGTCATGTGCAACGGGATTATACAAGGCTATACAGAATGGCACTGGCATGGAGAGATTTCAAACCCAAAACTAGTGGATGTCGATAGCAGTGCTTGTGTGGAATAAGAAATTTCCTACGATGACGTAGATGTGAATGAACCAGTTCCAGTAGACATCGTTGATGCGATGTTGGATAGTTGTGGGGTTGAGCACACCGATCCACCTCCCATTTTTAGAAACATTATGCATGATGTTGAGATGTCGTTATACACTGGTTGTACTAAGTTTACGAATCTTAGCGTTGTGTTGCGATTGTATAAGTTGAAAGCTAACAATAGATGGAGCGACACAAGCTTCACATCATTGCTTTCTTTGTTGAAAGAAATGCTTCCTGAAGGAAACGAGCTGCCAATATCAACATACCAGGTAAAGAAATTGTTGTGCCCAATTGGAATGAATGCCAAGAAGATACACGCATGCCCGAATGATTGTGTATTATTTCAAAAGGACTATGCAGATTTGAAAGATTGTCCAAAATGTGGTGCGTCACGGTATAAATTGATGACTTTGGGGGAGTCCAAAACTGGTTCTCCTGCCAAGGTGTTGTGGTATCTACCTATAATATTACGGTTTCAACGCTTGTTTGCCAATCCGATAGATGCGAAGAATTTGAGGTGGCATGCAGATGTTAAGAAAAATAATGATGGGATCCTACGACATGCGTCTGATTCCCCAAAGTGGAAGAAGATTGATGTATTGTACCCTAAATTTGGTGAAGAAGTCAGGAATCTAAGACTTGGGCTTTGTACAGACGGGATGAATCCGTACGGGTAATTAAGCAGCCAACATAGCACTTGGCCAGTCATGCTTGTTATATACAATCTTCCTCCCTGGTTGTGTATGAAAAATAAGTATGTAATGTTGTCGTTGTTGATATCGGGCCCTAAACAACCTGGAAATGACATCGATGTTTATCTTGAACCTCTGATTGATGACTTAAAGAAACTCTGGGGTGAAGGTGTGATGACCTATGATGCTTCACGAAGAGAGACGTTTTGTTTGCATGCTATGCTATTTTGCACTATTAATGACTTTCCAGCATATGGGAATTTGTCTGGATATAGTGTCAAAGGAGATAAAGCGTGTCCTATATGTGAAGAGAACATTGATTCAACAAGACTAAAACATGGCGGTAAGAATGTATATCTCGTTCATCGAAGGTTTCTTCCAAAATTCCATCTGTATCGTAGGAAGCGCAAAGCATTCAATGGATTGAATGAGGAACGGAGTGCACCTAAACCTATACCAGGGGAGGTTGTTTATGAAAGAGTAAAAGACTTTGTCAATGAATTTGGTAAGAGATCACAATGTACTACACGGAGTGACAATTCTTCATTCAAGAAGAATTCAATATTTTGGGATCTTCCTTATTGGAGTTCTTTGACAGTCAGACATTGTATCGATGTAATGCACGTTGAGAAAAATGTTTGTGATAGCATCATTGGTACTCTGTTAAATATACCAGGCAAGACTAAAGATGGGATAAAATCCAGACTGGACCTACGTGAAATGGGAATAAGGTCAGAATTAACATAATTACGTGGAATGGGTAATAAAAGAACATACTTACCTCCCGCTTGTTACACGTTGTCTTGAAAGGAGAAGAAAGCTTTTTGTGAATGCTTGGTAAATGTTAAGGTGCCACATGGTTACTCATCCAACATCCGTAGATTGGTATCAATGAAAGATCTGAAGTTGATAGGTCTTAAATCTCATTATTGTCATACTTTAATGCAACAAATATTGCCCGTGGCAATTCGATCTATATAGCCGAAGCATGTAAGGTTTGCAATCACCAGACTTTGTTTCTTTTTCAACAGTCTCTGCAGCAAAGTTATTGACCCTGAGACTCTCGATAATTTGCAAAGAGAAGTGGTTGTTACCCTATGTCAGCTTGAGATGTATCTCCCTCCTTCGTTCTTTGATATCATGGTACATCTTGTTGTCCACTTGACTAGGGAAGTGAAAATTTTGGGACCGGTTTTCTTGCATTGGATGTATCCCTTTGAACGATACATGAGTGTTTTTAAAGGTGATGTTCGAAACCGTTATCGGCCTGAAGGGAGTATTATTGAAGGTTATGTGGCGAGAGAGGTTATGGATTTCTGCAATGACTTTCTCAGTGGTAATGACACTCCTGATAATGAGAAGAATATTGACGAGCTATTTGGCAAAGGAATTTTGGGATCACGTGTGAAAGTAATCAGTCGTGAGCAGTTGGAACAAGGTCATTTGTATATTTTACACAACATGGATGAAGTGAACGTTTATATCGAGGAACATACCAATTTCATCAAAAGACAATATCCTCGAGCCAATACAATGTGGCTTGCTAGAGAGCATAATAAGACTTTTATTAAGTGGTTTGAAGATAAAGTCTTACATCAACTATCTCAAACACCAGATGATATTACTGAAACTATCAAATGCCTCGCCTTTAAACCAAAGTTGACTGTTATGTCTTATGAAGGGTATGACATTAATGGATTCACATATTACACAAAGCACCAAGATGATAAGAGTGTCGTCCAAAACAGTGGGGTCACCCTTCAAGCATCGACTATGTTTTTTGCAAGTGCAAAGGATAAGAGTCCACGTGAAGCTAAAATGTCATATTACGGTGTCATTGAAGAGATATGGGAATTTGACTACATAGATTTTAGAATTCCGCTCTTCGAATGTAATTGGGTTGATAACACCAAAGGAGTTATAGTGGATGAATTGGGTTTCACTTTAGTGAACTTTGAAAAGATTGGCGAGAAGGCTGAACCACTCATATTGGCATCACAGGTGAAACAAGTCTTTTATATCGATGATCCTGCAAATGATAAATGGTCGGTTGTTCTTCATGGTAAAAGACAGTTCATTGAATATCCTATAGATGAAGAACAGTACCATGATAAGTATGATGAATCCAGTCCATTCTCAGTTGGGTTGCCAACACCAACAAATATTGAAGCTAATGATGACTTGTATGTACACGGAGATCACAATGAAGGATTGTTATTTGATAAAAAAACGCAATATTAGAGGTATATTTTGTTTTATACGTTTTTATTTTTCTGAATATGTGAACTTTTGAATTACAAAAATACTGAAAATTTAATGTGAATTACTTTATAATGTGAGCTTTACAATTTGAATTTGAATTACTTTACAATGTGAGCTTTACAATTTGAATGTGAATTACTTTACAATGTGAGCTTTACAATTTGAATGTGAATTACTTTATAATGTGAATTACTTTACAATGTGAACTTTACCATTTGAGTGTGAATTTGTAGATGGCTGACCATTCTCCTGATGACCATGCTGATGATTATTGTGAGGGTGAGGACATCAATGCACCGCCTCACAATGTATGTTATAAAAAAATATCATATATTTATATCTATATGTCCATTTATAGTTATATCTTGTAAATGTGTTTATTTTGTCAAATTTTAGGTTGATGATGCACAGGTACCACCTGAAGCACTTGATGCACTTGATCAGCAACACCAAAAAGTTGACAAGAGAAGGGGCATCACTATGATGAAGAATTTAATTGCGTAAAAGGGCAATGGACCCAAACTTGTTGTGGATTTTGATAATGCAGGAAATGCATGTGGTGTGAATCGTAATTCATTTGTTTTATATCTTGGGTTTGTTACTCGTAGCCAATGCGGTTGTCACTTAGATTCTTGCCATAACGTTTCTAAGGAGAAGAAAGACACAATATGGAGGGATTTATGTGTGAGTTATTATTAATTTGCAATTCTATTTTGTAGATTACTAAATTTTTGGATACTAGTTAATAGCAATTCTATTTTGCAGAGTATATTTGAATTGGATGAAAAGCTGCATCATAAATGGGTGATGCAACGCTGTGGGAGAGTCCTAAGGAACTATAGGACAAATCTCACATGAGAATACATAAAAGAAGCTGACAAGAGGAAGAAGACAGCCACTGAACAGCGGAACTTCCTCGACAAAGAAGAATGGGAGGCGTTCGTCGCTTCAAGACAAACTGATGAATTCAAGGTATTAGGCGTCAGTCTCAATCTCATTATTAATATATGTTGTATTCACCTATTCAAGATTAACATTTAGTGTTACTAACCAAATCATTAATGTTCATACTAACTAGGCCCTCAGTGATGCACAAAGATCAAGGCGTGTGATGAATGTGCACGACCACACAATGGGTCCAAGAGGATATGCAGGCGTTCGCCAAAGACTACAGTCTGAGGCTACTACTCAGTCTACTGCTACTCAGGAGTCATCTACCATAGGTAGCACACCTCTGCCTCACCATGATGTCTGGATAGCTGGGAGGCAAAATAAGAAGGGAGAAATAATGAAGGTCGCAACTGCCGAGGCGGCTGCAAAAATGGTAAAATACAACTCTTACAGTAATCATTCGAATATTGATTATTTGTGTTGTTTACTTAATTACAAATTTTTGTTTTGGCGATTAGTGGGAGCTGCACGAGCTAAGAAAACAAGGCAAGTTCATCCCTGAGGAAACAAGGGATGAATTGACAGTTGCTATGGGTAACCCAGAGCATCCTGGACGTGTTAGGGCTGCAGGCGCAGGTATGGGCATCAAAGCTTTTTTTGGGCCATCTCAGCGCAAACATGTCCAAAAAGTGGGACTTTCACAAGAAGAGGTAACATATTCTTTCTTGATAATGTTACTGTAAAAGAGAATTCAATAATCAGAAGCTAACATTTATTTTATCCATGTATAGGTCGATAAGATATTTGAGAGGAAACTCCAAGAAGCAATGAAAACCTGGCAGTCATCTCATATTGCACCTCAGCAGACAGTACCTATAGCTCCTACTGCAGGCTCTACTCCTACTGTAGAGGTTGGGAGTAATCCTGTAGAACCACCACCTAGCACATCCGCTGTAAGTATTTTTATGACATAGTAACTAGTTTTTTAATTCAAGATGATATGTATATATGAAATTGTAGTCGTTTCAAAAAAAGATGATATGTATATATGTATATAACATTCTTTACACAAAAATTTGTAGGGGTTGAAGCGATGTCGTCTAAAAAGTAATGAATATGTCATTGCAAAGGCGTCGGCTTACCCATCCCTACCTGGGGATCAGTTTCACGGGTCTCCATTACCAGCTGGTTGGCTTCGTGTGAGCCCGATACATATAATGCAAGGATGGGCGGATCTTCAATTGCCATATGCCCACCCAGATTGTGAAACGCTTGGTGAGGCAGAAGGCGGAGTGATATTGTGGCGAAAAGAGGATGTCGTCTTTACTGGAACTGTATGATAAATTTACATTATGTTATATTGTTAGTGTGTGTATATGATGTCAGTTGATCTAAAATTATATATATATATATATATATATATATGTGTGTACATGTTAAAAAGAAGACACCCACAGCATCTAGGCCTCCACTTCCACCTCCTACATTACCTAGTTGGGTTCCACATGACCTACCTATCTCGTTAGGTCCTAACTGTAGGGGTATGGCAATATGGTTAGGCGAACATGATATAAACTGCCCTATAACTATTTCTTCCGATTCAGATTCTACAGGTCAGGCATACAAAACCAAACTATTTATACAAGATATTTTGGAGTTGTTTAGATATGCTTGGCTAAATACATCTGTGATAGAGCTATGGATAAGGTGAGATCTTCTTTATACATCCATATACCTTGTGTATGATCTGGTGATCTGGCTTCTTATTTATTAATGCATGTGTAATTAATACATATTTTGCAGCTAATTAGACAACATATGTGCAGATTTTGGATTCGAACATGTAGGGTTTTTTATTCCATCTTTGATTAGTCTAGTAGCTAAAGACCCTACGTCAATTCAACAATATTGTTGTGAGGCTTTTACAAATTTTGCTGTAAATAAGAAGACGGTGATAATGGCTCCATTCAATGTAGAGTAAGTTTACTTTGCTTATTATAATTTGGACTTAAGAAAATTACATTTTTATTGTGGATTTTGAGTTATTAATTTTTAACTTTTTTACCTCTAGTGGTAAGCATTGGGAGTTACTGGTTATTCTCCCCGAGACGTTCACTGTCTATTATCTAGATCCTAAGGGGAGTAAATTGAATACAAGATTTGGACACAAAATGAAAATGGCATTATTCCGGTGAGAAATATTTCATTTTCATATCTGTTAACATATGTTATTACATTACTATTTAATTGTAATGTTCTGTGTTACATTAACATGTAGGGGTTTTGATGAGTTCAAAAAGGCTGGAGGAAAGGTCCCCACGAAAAATAACCAGCCAATAATTTGGAAGAACGTACAAGTAAGTTCCTGACTGCAATATATGTATATATTATTTATGTGAACAATGCTTAATTAGTTGTATTTTTTAATATTTTGTATGTTTGAATTTATAGTGTGCTACACAAGACAACGGATGGGCATGTGGATACTATGTCATGCGATATATGCACATGATTATCAAACATGCCGCACTGGATATCGAGTGTATTGCTACGGTATTATATAGTCTCATTAGATAATATGATCGAAATATATCAATCTTATTTATAGCTCATTAATTATATATATACATCACTCTTTGCAGGTGTTTAAAACTGACCCCACTACAGGAAAGGACTTACCAGATGTACATGCTCCCTATACGATGGGAGAATTAAATGAAGTAAGAGAAGAATGGGCAACAGCCATACAAATAGTGGGGGTTTTAAAATATAATTGGGATGATGATAGCGAATAATGACTAAACAATGACATTTTGTAAATGAATTTTTTAATTATAATATATGTGTGAATGTTTCTACATGTCTGGATGTTTTTACATGTGTCTGAGTGAAAATGAATGAAAGTGTTGGTTGATATATGAATGTTTCTACATGTGTGAATGTGAAATGAATGGAACTATAGATTGCTAGCTACATGAATGTTTCTAAATATGTGATATAAAATGGAACTGCAGGTTGCATTGCTAAATGCATGTGTGAATATATATATTTTTGTTGTTAATTTTGCAGGTTTGTGGCCTGTTGTTGGCTGATATCAATAGATGTCGTAAAACCTGCAGTTCATAACTGAACTGTAGGTTTCTCATCCTGCGACCAGCCACTGCAGGTCTGCAGACTGACAAAAAAAACTAAATAATAGGCGTCGGTTGTTTGTATAAAACTGACACACAAAGTTATAGTGTCGGTTTTATAGAAATAACCGGCGCCTATTTTCTGTGGCACGAAGATATATGGTGTCGGTTTCTTACTACAAACCGACACTGATAGTGCCCAAGCTGGCGCCAATAACAGGCGTCGATATTTGTATAAAACCGACACATAAAGTTATAGTGTCGGTTTTTTATAAATAACCGACGCCTTTTGTTTTGGCACGAAGACATATTTCGTCAGTTTTTGACTTATAACCGACACTGATAGTGCCCAAGATGGCGCCCTTTCTGTGGCGCGTAGGGTTTGGGCGTCGGTTTCTTATCTAATAACCGACGCCTATAGTCCCCTGATGGCGCGTTTTCGGTCGCGCGCGAAGAGTTTGGGTGTCGTTTCTGGAACCGACGCGTAATGGGTGACCTTTTAGTGTCGCCCACATAGGTGTCGCTTAGAAACCGACACTAAAGGCCTTAAATAACCGACACTAAAGGTAGGTTCTGTAGTAGTGAAAGGATATTTGTTCTTTGTTGTCACCTTGTTCAATTGTCTCTCATTGATGCACAGCCTCATGGACCCATCCTTCTTCTTTACAAACAAAATGGGAGCACCCCAAGGTGAAGTGCTTGGTTTGATAAAGCCTTTATCAAGAAACTCCTATAACTTCTTCTTCAACTCTTTCATCTCAGATGGAGCCATGCTATAAGGTGTCTATGTTATGGGATGCATACCAGGAACTAGATTGATATCAAAATCAATCTCTTTGACTGGGGGAACACTAGGAAACTCCTCAAGGAACACGTCTTCAAACTCATAGACAACTGGAACCTCTTGGATACTTGGACTCCTTGCTTTGATATCCACCACATGCGCCAAGTATACATCACAAACCTGCCTCATCAATTTCTCTTCCACCATCACCGACACCAAATAGGTTGGAAGAATCTTCGTATCTCCTTGGAAGACCCATGACACATTACCATCGAAAAATGTTCCCACTTTGGAAATACAATCCAAAACCACTTGATACTCTCCAAAGTATCCATTCTAAGGATCACATCAAATCCATGCATGTCAAGTGGTGTAAGATCCACTTGCATGATGCATCCTGAAAAAGAAAGAACACGTGAAGGACACACCTCCTACAACTAGGCAGAACCAACCAAATGGGTTTCTAAGAAAATACTATCACATCTATGACTAACAGGCAAAGAACAACTAGCAATCACTTCCCTAGTGATGAAAGAGTGTATTGCACCCGGGTCAACCAAAATAGATATAAAGTAATAAGAAGACAAATCAGAATGAAATAAATCTATCTGACCTGTCAAAACTCGTAGGTTGACCACTCCTTCCGGCTAACTCATAGCATAGAATTCAGTCATTGCCTATTGTCATCCCCTTCCTCGGTTGTCTTGCCCAAAAGAACCAACCTATGACTCCTATCCACATCCTTTGCCACTGCCACTATTGAATTGTTGTTGTTGTTGTGACCCTTATTGACTTTGTCTTGATTGTTGGGTAACCTCTTCATCCTTCATTGGCCAAAACCACTTTGCATTCCCAACCTATACACATTTCAAATAGGTCTTGCTCTCATACCATGGCCTGGACGGCCTGTCACTGACACTGATGCAACAGTGTGGGTTCTTGTCGGCAGAAAGCTATGGCCTCTACCTCTGCTCACTAACCACTGCAACTGACTTGCTGATCTCTGTTGTGATGGTGGTTCTAAAAATCTAGGATTCTTAAAGCCTCCAAACGATTGTCCTTGATACCATGCAAGCCTCTTCTTGTCCTTCGTCTCACACTTCTTCACCACTGACCGCTCCACTCCTCTGACTGACTCCACAAACATGGCAAACTTCTCTCTGTTCTCTAAAGATGACATCAACATTGTCATCTCTTTGCTCAAACCCTTCTTGAACAATCAGATCATCTCCTTGTCTGTGGCTTCCATATGTGAACAAAACCTCAGAAGCTCCATGAACTTAGCTTCATACTCATTAACTATCATAGATACCTATTGGATCTTCTCGAACTATATGATATTCTCATCTAGATAGGTCTCTAAAAGTACCGACTCACAAACTCTCATCAGAACTCTTCCCAACTGATCACCACACCATGCCTTTTCTCTTCCTTTATGGCCCACCTATGTCCAACACTCCCCTTCAATAGATACATTGCATGCTTGATTTATCCTCTTCAGGGATGTCGAGGATCTCGAAGGCCTTCTAGAGCTCTGTCAACCATAGATCTACATTTGTTGGGTCTTCCGTACCCACATACCCAATCTCCCATATATGCCTCAACCTTTCAAAGGTCTTCCCAGACTTGAAGGTTCTACATTGGGACTGCTACTCTCACTTGGGGTGGAGGCATTCTGTCTGCCATATGTGTCATCGTGGTCGTGAGTTGTCCAAACATGGACTAAAAAGTAGGATTTCCCACCACAGCTAGGTCAAACTGGGGCATCTCAGGCAGAACATCCACCCTCTCTTGCCTCCTGGTACCACCACCTGGTGCAACAACACAAGTCTCAACAACATGTTCTTCGTGTTCTCCAGCCATCTTCTCTTCTCTTCTTCTTCTTTTGCATAACCAGAAGTTACCATAAGAAAATTGGAGGACACTAGAACAGACACAACCCTAGTCCTATGGGCACCAAACTCAGCAAACCTAAATCTCTAATACCAACCTTATGAGATGTGACGCACCGACACGCCACAAATTAAGATTACTCAATACAAAACATGGAACCAATACTATCAACTAGGTTACCATAAGACATAGGAAATGAAAATTGATTTTCGATAAGCACAAAAGCTGGAACTTATCACATCTAAGTCAACAAAACCCACATGTATCATATCGCATGCCAAAAGATTATTACATGATACTATTCACTAGCTCACTGGCTAAAACCTATTACAATAGGTAACTTGTTCACATACATATATGCCATATATGTACAATAAGAGCATGTAGCCAAAATGTCGTCTCGATATATAACATCTACAAAACCTCCCCAAGGACCTGAGAGTACAGGGACAACACATAGGACTCTACTACAAAACACTAGCAGCATATCCAACCTTTCAATAGGTATTGCTCCTCTTGCCGCTCATCATCAACCACATGATCTCTACATCATCGGGTACGACCACCTAAAAGATGTGGAAACCCACAGGGTGAGATCAAAAGTACTAGCGAGAGATATAACTTCCCGCCGCAACTATTATAAGCACAATTAAATTATATAGAGCAGATTAAACATTATAAGAAGATTCAACTCAATGATATGAATAAAACAATAAGACTATTTAAGTAGTTTAGGTATCTCTAACTAAATTGTAAAAAAGTTTAAACTTTTAGAAGGGATATGAAGAACATGTATAACAGTTGATTTCTCTTACCGCATTATAATTCAAGAAATTAGTAAAAAGATAACGCAAGGGGCCATCCAATGTGAATTGTATTTGACCCTAAGAAAATATACTACACGGTTGTGTTAATATTTTCTTATTCCCTGAGAATTTGAGTCATACCACCCATCATGAAAAGAAGAAGATGCACTTGGTTAACTGGGACACCATACAGGATCTGATTGAATATGGAGGATGGGGTATCATTAACATTAAGGTCTATGTCTTATATCTTATCACTAAGATCATCAATGTCCTCATCTCTAATACAAACAAAATATGGAAGTCACCTATTGTCCAAAAATATTACAAGAATTTCACCCTATGGCACAAAACTATTAAATACATATCCTCACCACTTTGGAGATTTATCAACAAAAATTTAGATACCATCACCAACATGATGAATTTCCCTCCCCATGCCTTCACGAATGTCAACTTTTGGACTGACCCCTGGCACCATAGGAACACTATTCAAAACCTCATCTGCAATTACCACATACCAAAATTGCGGAAAGGAATCAATATATCTCAAGCCCTAAAACTTATATCAAGCAATAGGCAATACTCTCTCAAAGTACACCTGTCACACCAGCTCCAAGAAGACTCTATACAGGACATCATGCATAACCTAGAATTTGACACAACCAACATAGGGGTGTAAATGGTGTGGGTATAGTGTGGGTCTAACCATACTCATACCCATACCTTATTTAATTTAGAGGGTCTGGTTCTAGTTCTAGACATGCATTATAAAATTCTAGACCTGCACCATATATGCGGAGTGGGTATGTGGGTAAGCGGTACTCTATGTAGCATCATATTGTTTAGGTAAGAAAATTAACAAATATGTTCTATATATTATAATACAATGATATTTATATCATGTAGGATGTTGACATGATATAGTTATATTAAATAATGTAATACATTGTATATTGAAGAACAGTTGAGTTAATTGTTTACATATTTGTAGACGTTTACATAGTGTTTTAATCATGTAACATATAATGCTACTATTTGAGTCTAAGTTTACATATGTTGTTCATGATTATAATTAGAATAATTAATTCTCAATTAGATGACTAGTCTCAACCTTATTATAAATAGTATGGTATCATCTTAAGAATTATATTAGTTGGACTAGTAAAGTATGATATAAATAACATATTATTTACATAGTTATATATAGCGGGTACATGGGTCTGGGCCCAAGAAGATCCATTAGTGGACCTACATATATGTGGGTCCAAGGGTATGTGGGTCCATGGGTATGTAGGTATAAACTTTTTAGACCTGTGACGGCTTTTAACGGGTCCAAAATTGTGGGTCCGCGGGTCAACCCATACCTATTTACAGCCCTAGGCCAATAGGATCTCATGGAAATGGGGGCCAACATATACACCTAATAGAGCTTACCTCCACCTCACTTATAGAGGGCATATTTTTGAGTTGGCTACTATTTGGAAAAGGAAATGACCACAAAAATATAAGATCTTCTTTTTGCTAATTACAAAAAAAAAAAGTTCCCACATACTGAAATCTTAACAAAATGAGGTTTTCAGAGACCAACTAGATGTTATCTATGTCATAAAGACGAAGAAACAACTCATCATCTCTTCACTACTTGCCCTTATATAACATACTTCCTACACAAATACTTCATGCCAAACTCACTCATAAACTTAGTCTGTTCACCAAACCAGATGCAAAATATTCACCCCATTAACAATAATCATACCACACCTGACAATTGGCATACTTTGAAATACATTGATTGAGAGAAACTTAAGAAAGTATCATAATGTTGCTCAAACACTATAAAATATTTTGAGAGAGATTGAACACTCCTTATTTATTATTCTATATTGCATGGCTGACATCCACATCAACATGGGTGATGGGAGATGAAGAGGACCAGGTGATTGTCTTGGACCACAATGGTGAAGGTTGCTACACCTTAGAGGAAATCTTGGCAAATGGCATAGGCTTTTAAAGCATTACATAGGCCTTCCAAACTGGGATCACAATTTTTATTTCCATCTCTAGTATTGTTGCTACTTGAGGCTCGTTGTTAAGGGGTGCCTCCCCCCAGAACTTTGCATCGTAGTTTTCTTACCATGTTTTCATTTCACTGTTGAGTGCTGACTTTGGAACACATCTTTAGGATGTTTTTCCAAAGTGGAACTTCATGTTTATCACATGTTTACAAGTGTCTCTATTTGTAAATGTTTTTATTTATGAATGAACTTTAAGTAAAAAAAGAGAAGCCTAATTAGGATGGCAGAAAAATCGTAGCTATTAGTGCCATGTTTGATCACACAAAGAGGCCTCAGAATAGTTCACGTCAGAGGTAATCAGTTGAGTACCTTTGATAATAGCTATGCAAGCGGCACAAGGGTCCAATCACAAATCATAAAAAATGTTATTATCATGAAATAGGTGGGTACATAGAGGTGGAGAACACCTAGTCGTAGAGAACACGTCATGAAATAGATAGCTATGTGAGTGGGGGATGAAAACGGCTACTGCAGGAGTCTATCTCGGGGCCAGGAAAGCAACTTGGGGAAGTGACAATTTGACATGATTTGGAGGAGGTAGATAATAGTGGTGATGTTTGGGAAGACAAGAACTTATATTGAGATAACAAAGTTAGAATTTTATGATAGAAGAATTGAGAAGATGATCACATAGGTCAGGGCAATGTCTGGCGGGAAACCAAACCAAGAAGAGACGGTGGCCTTTAGGTTTAGGATCAATGCTTTGATTGTTAGGTTTCATAGAGGCAAAAAGCACAACGGAAACAACAAAAAACTATTATCTAAGTATCTAATAGTAGATCTCATCGACAATGATGTATTCGGAAAGAGGGTTCCTGAGTATACCTTGTCATGGAGCAAGTTTGGTTATGTCCCTTCTCGCAGTGATATGAGTTACTCCTCATGTGCATAGACGTTCCTCATCGACGTCCTCCAAACAAAGATGCTCAGTGCCTAAGTCTTTAGGTAGTCCACACAGATGGACTGGAACTCCCTGCCATGCTGCTTGAGGCAACAGGAAGGAGCAGCCTTTCGCATGATGACGTGCTAGCTTCTGAATTACTCTCCTTCTCTCTCTTGGGGATGATGATGGCTAGGATTCACATACAAGAGTGTGTCTACAAAATCTGATTGTCATGCTCCAATAAATAGGAGAGGAAAGGAAGTATAGTTTTCCAAAACCCCATGAAAACAAAAGGTTTCGGCTATGTTTAAAATGGGATGCTCGTAGACTATCAAAAAGACATTCTGAATATTCTAGAATCAATCAATTAACCATTAATCATATAATTGATTAAATAATTTTTTGTCACTGGCTCTAGTCTATTGCTTAGATTAATCAGTCGACTTAACATTTCAAATTCAATAAATTGTCTTAATCATTTTAACCAATCAACTTAGACTATATTCTAATATTATTCTAGTATATTACCTAAATATTTTAGTAATCAATTTAACCCAGAACATTTCCAATTATATCCTTAATTATACTCCTATTCTAATGCATCATATGTGTGTGACCTTGTAGGCTCCAAATTACATTGGCTGAGATATTCATAACCAAATTATGATTTCATAAATAATGGTTGGTATCAAGAAAGACTTCATTACTATCCAAGTAATAACAATGTAACCTAGTATTGTAACCATTGTTATAGTGTTTGTATAATCCCTTTGTCTCTAATATCTAAATTAAATTTGAGGCATGGAAACTTCATCCTCTTAATGCTCAATATTTGTTTCTTTATCTAGAGTATACTATTAAGATACACATGAGCTCAATATCATTTATTGACTCAGATGAGCATGGTCATGTATTTCATAGTCTCAGTCATCAAGTGACTAGGATACCACTCCAATGGGAGGGACAAATTCCATATACGTCACACACAATAATCCACATGTATCGCAACGCACATGAGCAATACCTATATAGCAACCCTTTTCAAGGTCACATTGAGTAGTGTAACAGCACATTGAACAACATGCAATGATTATAGTGACTTCAGGTCTAAAGATCATAATCATCGTTGTCACGTTGATATGTGATTTTGACCACCATCATTGGCTTTCATGTATCATACTCAAGATGGATCTATCCAATATACTTGTTCATAACAAGTACCTATGTATTTGACTTCATATCCCATATCATGACTAATGAGGCTCTGTCATTATCAACATACATTCTAGTCTTATGTAATACTTTGATCTATTTTACTTTCATAGTAATATATGATTAAGGACATAACAAGAATGTACATACTCTCATCATACATATGATTGCATTCTTCTAGTCCTCAACCAAAAGACATATGTCATTGACTAGTACCATTCTTTAGACATCTACCACATTTGTGTCATCATCTCATGTCTGAGACAAACATAATAGTTGGAATTGCCTTTAATATTAACAAATAAAGTATATGATGTTCCATTATAATCATTATATGATTGGCTCTCTTGGTATAAATACCAACATTGATACCATGTGGAAAATAACATGGGAGGCTAATGAGATATTTTCTTATTGATAGATGACAAGCTCCTATTCTATATAAAGGAAACGATGTAACTACATGGAAGCATAACTTAGTGTTGGTCTCTATAACGAATGAGTTTTAATATTTTAATTATCTCAACTCATTTCTCCCCGCGAGTATATGGGATCAATGTAGTCAAGGTCAAACCACAAGGAGCTAGGCTAATTAGGTGGAAGAATGCTAAAGTTCAACAATCTATATCATTTACAAAAGGTGGATTGATTAGATTAAACTAGTTTAAATGAAAAGAACAAGTAAATAAATACAAGACTTTTGAAGGGTTACTTTAACTAGATTCAATAAATGTTGGGGACAATATTTCACTTTTATATCATAAATTAATGGAACAACGAAAAAACATACTAGTTAGGCATACAAGGAGGTTTGTGTCTCATACACCTCCTAGGTGATATGAGGTAGTCCTAACTCCATATAGAACTCATGTGCATATATTTCATTTCGAACTACAAACATTGATTCTTCAACATGTTCCTAGACATTCCTGTGGTCTAGGAGGTGTTACTAAGATCACATCTCCATAGTCCTAAATACATCTTACCAAATTATACGAGAAGTATAAAACAAGCAAATTAGATGTTTAGTCGATCAAGTAAGTAAATTAAAGCACTAATTCAATCTTAGAATAGTAGGAAAATAGTATTAATATGAAATTCGAGTTCACATAAGCTATTACATAGGAGTTACTCTTCCATTTCCAAGAAAAGAGTTCTACTCGTACATGGTAATAAAACACAAGAACTATTGATGGATTGTGAATCTAAACATGATCAGATAACTGAAAGAACTAATAAATCTATGAAAGGGAAGAAATAAGAGAAGAACACTAGCTAGAAGATGAAATGTCCACATTGTTGTTGTTCATACTCCTGTAACCTTCTCTCCAGAGGGGATGGAACGAATAATAGATGTCTTTGCTACAATCGGTGAAGAGAAAGAAGAGAAGAGGTTCTCTCTTGAGTAACCACCTCGTCTTCTCTAAAACTATCCTCTTCCTTATCTACTATGTTCTCTAGTTGAAAAACTCTTCAAAACAAGGTTCCTTTCATATTTAAAAATGAGGGACAGTTGTTGTCAAAATGTAAAGAAAATATCGGTAACACGGCTTATCTGTGAAGCAACGCGGCGTGTTTCCTTGAATAACTAAAGATGAAACCACCTTGCATAAAGGATGTGTTAGTTGGCTGACACATCGTGTTGGTGCTAAATAACTGAAGGTGAAACTGCATTGGGTAAAGGATGCATGGTGTGTCAGTTGATTGACATATCATGTTGGCGCTACTCAGTGAAGAACTGGCAAATTTGGACCTAGTGAACACATCATGTGCTAATACCAACATGTCATGTTTACTTCCAGGCAGGGTTTTGGTGAATTCTTTGAATGAAGGGATGTGGCGTGCCATTTGGAAGGCACACTGTGTTGTTGTTCATCACGGCAGAACATTATCTGTTTGTAGCTAACATACCTTGTTCAACAATTGACACAATGTGTTTCTGTCAGATGCTTGAGAGATTCCCTGAAGATTGTGCAATCATTTGGGGAATCCAACTAAGGTCAATTTTGATTTGATTAATCCCATTTCCTCATCAACATCATGTACCTGAGGTCATAAATATAGAACAAGAAAAGACAACTATAAAGTGCAAAAATTTGTATCATTAGAGGAAAAATAAGGTATGAAGTGGATTGAAATGTGTGCAAAGGTGGGTAGAAAGTCTACATAAATTATGCACATCAAATTCCCCTAAGCTTGAACTATTTCTTGTCCTTAAGAAAAACCAGGAAACACATTTGAAGAAAATGGCAAGCATGAGTATCAATCAAATGAAACGGAAAAATATATCAAGCCAATTCAACCATAATCAAGGGTTATTGCTATAAGACATGAGTTCAACTTAAACACCCAAGATTGAAGTTTTAGTTAAGAAAAAGTACAAAAATCCAAATGGGAGAATCAATATAACAACATTATGTAGACTTTATATGACCAAACCAAATAAATAGTAAATGTGTGATCTGATCCAATTGTTTATTAAGGATGTAAAAGATGAAATATGAATTAACAATTACAGTCCAGCAATGCTCTCCTTGCTTTTTAGAACAAGATTAAGAGATGAGGTATTGGTTTCAGCAATCGACAGTTAATATGGACTTATGTACACATGGAATGTGGGTTGCGATCATTCACCTTGTTTTAGTATGTAACACCTAACCATCATAGCCAGATCTGATTTATACTAGGCTAGAATGGTATTTGGGTCGTTTAGCCATCTTTCATGGGGATAAATGTAAAGTTTCTTAAGAATAAGCCAATATGATCGAAAGTGAGTTGGGTTCCTCTTGAGAACCATGCGGCCTTAAACTAAGATCTTTTTCCCTCAAACATAGAAGAGTTAGTTGTATTGCATAATCTATAGAAATTCATTCATTTATTAAAAAACATTGAGAGTGTGGTTAAAAACGCACTAAAATTTTGATAAGGGTGTCTAGAATATTAACAAAGGTTGTAATGTTGATTAGTCCAAGAAGATTTCAGTAGTTACATGTATTATATAAGCAAGAGTTTGAAAGGTGAACATGTAGGCTAATAGTAACAAACCAAATTGAAGTGAATGTTGTTGGAAAAAGATTTCATTTAACTAGTGCATGACTTGTACCATTTTTCTTCAATTAATATTTCTCAATACAAATTTGGAAAAATAGTTATGCGTACAATTTTTCTTCAATTAATATTTCTCAATAAAAATTTGGAAAAATAGTTATGCATAAAGGGAACTCAATCCAATATGGAAAACGAGCCTCAGATCGTTCTAGATTTGCCATAGGCTAAAATAGAAACTTAAAGAAAAAACTAAGAAAAACATGATGAAAAGAAACTAAAACTACACTAGTGGTCGGTTTCCATCCAACCTAAGCTTAAAATATGCAATGTCCTCAGTGCATAAATCAACTCTAGTGGTTTCCAATCAAGTGTCTATCATGGATGTATTAGAAGTAAGGGCTAGTTCCCTCATTTCTAGTCGGAAAATGTTGGCTCAAGTTGTCATCATCATTAGGAATATTAGTGAATGTCGGCTCATGTGGTGGTGGTGGCGGTAGTGGAGACATGGCATAGAGGTCCTGAGAGATATGCTACATATCCATCCTTTGGATCATGGAATGCATATCCTATACTGCTTGCTCAGCTGGTCCAATCAGGTTTCCCTCTGATCAAACCACTATTGGACATACCTGTAGAGATGTTGTATGTCTATCATAATCCAATTGTAGTCTATCTGAGTGCCAATAGAGGGAGTGGGTGGTGTTGCATACGTAGTGGAAGCATCATGTTTGTCACACCCGCATCCCACAATTACCACTAATCATGAGATTAGGGCATAAATTGAGGATTTAATGTAATACAAAGATCACCCTTAACTTTTTCTTCTTTTTCAAACTCTTTTTTTTCTCACATTGAACCACATAAACTAACTTTACAAGGGAATCTAAACATTGATTTTTCTAATCTGATTTCAATAGTAAAAATGCATGTATGAACATTCATTATGTTTCTCATACTTTTAAGCACATAAGACTTACTGAATCGCATATATTGCTAAAAGAGGAATAATGTTATACATCATCATTTACAACTCTCTCTAATTTCTTTACAATGACCTAGAGTGACAAGGACCAACTGAACTTAACTATACTCAGACTTAACTCTTGTGGCAGATCTACTCTGATGCAATGATATCTTCAATCTCCATGATTTCCCTAAAACTTTTGAGTAGAGGGTGAGCCTACTCGCTCAGTGAATGAGTAAAACAATAATGCAGTCTAAAGTACTGAATCAGACATTTATCATTCTTGGATAATTGAAATAAAACAAGATAGTAATTTCAAATTAAAAGACTAGATAATAAAAAATACTAATAACATTGAAGCCTACATCATTATAAATAAACAAGTTTGGAAATATAATCCTCATTATACTCAATATTACATTTAAAGAACAACTGTTGTAAAACTGAAATCAAATCTTTCTTAGCTCTTCTTACTTATAAGAAACTCTTTAAACTTATATTATCATATTTTAGCTTATGCCCTGATTATATGCATTGTACTCTACATATGAAGAATCATAATGAAATACGATCTCACCGTACAAGACTTAGCTAACACACCCGGGATGCTAAGCCTGACTACATCACTGGTCTGCAACAGAAAAATGGCTCTCTGGCCTCGGCACATCTATGGGTCGTAAAACTGGACTCCTCTAACCTGAGCACATAGGCAGAGAGTCAAGCCACCTATTGGCTTTTCTGTACTCTAGTGCCACTAGGATCTCTGGTTGATGTTGGACAATATATACTGTATTTTTAAGGAGACTTCCACTAGGGCTTCATCCCCCGTACCACCTGTTAGTACGATTCGACCCCCGTATACTGGACACTTCCAGGGTTAGGTCGTTTCATCCCTACGGCACAGACCTCTCATAGGGAATCTACGGTGTTCAGTGCTACTATTACTACTGTAACTTTGATTATATCTTTCTCTTAGACTGATCTCTTTTAACTCTATATATTAATGACTACTCAGACTATTGAATTGAAATCACTGATGATATTGAACTGAATGCTTAACATATTATTTAACCCTTTCTTAGGGTTTCTCCTTACTCATGCACATATAGCACTTCTCATGTATTCAAACATGTATCATGTCTACTAATGTAAATATTCTCATTCAACATTTCTCACATTTATGCATGGCATCAATAACATACATATCTAGGGCATGTCATATCTCCACTTGCAATAGCATAACAACATATGCATTTCATGACAAGTATTTGAGTTAGACAATCTGAATCTCATAAACAAAGAATATATGCATATAAGATAATATTCAAATAAAATCCCACAATATCACATGAATCATTTCAATCAGCCATTTACTACTAAATTAGATATGTATATTTGTAAAAGCATACTAGATTGGGTTTCCATCCTTGATTACTTACTATTCATAGGATATGTATTGTGAAAATCAGAAACTCTATTTGTCCATATATCAAATCAAAGAGATCAAACATGTAGAATTATATGCACTAGGAACATAAATAAGATCATATAAACATAAATCCAAATTTCAGCTATAATGTTGTTCAAGCACCCGAATAACTTGAAAATTCAGATGTTCAGAAGATTCTCAATAAACTTCTTAATTCTATAGTATTCAATATACATGGATATCTATATCCATGTCATCATATAAACGTTTTCAGATCATAGTTGGAACATGAATTGAAGTATTCTATAAACTGAATTCAAGAATAGTTCTTTTCATTTATTGTCATCTAGGGAGAAATCAAGAATATAAATTAAAACCATCTAATTGAGTACAATTGATTGAAATATTCTTTTACCCACTCATGCTAAGCTGTAAAACAGCTTAAAAACGTATCCCATATCTAAAAATCTCGAATCCATATCAAAACCCTAGCAATTGCCACTTTCTTCTTCCTTTCAACTCGGAAACCCGAGAATTGAAGATTAGGGGAGAAAGAGTGAGAAAAGGACTTAATTTGATATGATTTCGAATCCAATAAGGGGAGAGATAGAATCTTGACATCTGAGAGAGGATTCACTATGAAACTATATCCAACAAAGCTAAACTTACATGATTTCATCATTCCTCAAACCACAAAACCCTAGGTCAGCATCTCCATCACTTTCTCCTCTCAAACCCTAACTCTCCCTCTCTCTCTAGGATTTTGTTTTTCTGGATTGAATCACGAATTATGAGAGCTCCTTGTGTGTTAGGTTGACCATATAGAGAAATTAAGTTGCTTCAGTGAATTGCACATTGACCCCTCACTAAACTTTTGCTTATTTCAGTAGATTTTTCTATCATAAAAAAGTTACTATAATTCGTATATTTTAGAGATCAAACCTTCTCCAAAAATTATTAAAATTTAGCATGTTGTTTTTAATTGAGTTATAAAGCTTCATTTAAAATTTTAGATCATTATGAGCTACTATTAAATAAATAAAAATATAACAGTGCGCTATTATCTAGAAATCTACATAAATGTCAATTGAAAAGTAAATGCCCCAGAACGGTCATGCTAGTTGCCACGGCCATGCTAAGATGGACCCAGCACGACTGTGCTGTCTACCACGGCCGTGGTGCATTAGTTTCATCATATTTGAGTATAAAAATTGGTCAATAGTTCTATTCTTTCAAAACGGTCGTGTGGCCTAGAATACCTATGCCACCAATGACCCACCACAGTCGTGCTACCCACCATGGCCGTGCTATCCTATCTTTAAGTTACCATTTTAATTCTCATTTACATAACTCTCTCATTCTCCCCAATGTGAGCCTATTTGGTGAAAACCCTAATTTCAGCCGACTAGGGTTTATATTTTCTCAAACCCTAATTATACAAAGAGATAGCATACTTGGGGTTCTCTCTAGGTTTAACATATCATGATTGAGATATCATCATTGATCATGTTTAAGTAATTATCAATATAGTAAAGTATGTAATCATCCACATAAACCCTAACTTACTAATTAAGCTCAGATAAGGTCATAACAATTCTCTCCCCCCCCCAAAAAGGTTTCGTCCTCGAAACATAAATATGTAAGCAAAGTACTTTCAAGGTTTATTTTAAGCTTCTAAAATCTTACATGTCATTATATTCTTGTATTTCATACTTGAATGCAGTTTTCAACATTAAGCCCTTTATTTCTTTTCTAATCACAACATGTCTGAAATAGTTCCCAATGATATCCAACGAATTCTCTATGCCACAATCAATCATAGGATAGAGAGAGAAATAACCATTTCAATATTTTCATACTCTTGAGGTGTTACCTCAACATTGATAATCTGATCCAAATATCTAAATTCATATGGCTCAATATGTACTATTGTTTTGTGTTACCTCTAAGTCACAAAAGAGAGTTCACCATGTTGTTTTGAATTTTACTATTGTGCTACTCAAATAGCAAAATAGTCTTGAGTTGGAAGACTAGATTCAACAACAATTGTACAATACTACTCACGGCATCCCCATTGCATCATGGATGCATAAGGTGAAGCATTACCATCACATTCCACATTATTCTCAAGTATGAACCCACACATAATTCAAGGTGTAACCATTGGGTTATAGCATACTAGGGTTTCAACAACAGTAACAAAGTACTCCATGATTGTATTAGTCATTGAAGGACTATTCATACCCAATTACCATCACTTAGTTATATTAAAGCTAGGTATAACAAGCTATACCTCATTAGGGTTACACATCAATACAATATGGTTATCATCCCTTCTATTCATATGAGTGAATAGGTAAGACTACCTTATTCAGGGTAACCCTTCATTTGTTCCATCATTATTCAACCCATATCACCATACCATAATTGTACAATACTAAGATGGATTACTAGTATGACTATAACTATCGGACACCTTTAATTAACATATTGCTTGCACATGTACATTGAAATCATACGTAGAACCAATTTTACATCCCTTAATATACCTTCAACAAATTATACTTCTAAAAACAAATTCACATATAGATAAAAGCCATTGTTTTCTCTTATCTCTCTCCTCATTCACTACTACTACTTTTTGCTACTTATTCTTCTCATTTTAATCATGTAGATTAAATATTCCTAAAATTGAAACATACAAGGTACAAATAGATTATTCATCATTCTTGCTATCACTGTAAGAATTTATCTCATATCTCACTTCACTATTGTTTTCTCCTTTTGTTCAAAACACACTTGTTACATTTCAAATTTATATCTTACTCTTTTCTCCAAATCATTTCCATATTGTTTATCTACCTTTCAGATTAGCTACCTTTAAACCCTAGATTACTATCGGTGCTAGTTTACTTCTCATGGTGAAAATCTCATAATCTTATTTTATAGAGATGCTAGTATTCAAGGCCAAATCAATAGTGATATCCCTTGAATTGTTATAACTCTAAACATTCTAGGGTTTGGTCCTTATCAGTAGCATGACGTTATTGTGATGTGACTTTGCTCCCTTAATTTGAAATTCAAACTTTGGATCTCACAAGTTTTACTAAAGTCTTCTTTATCTTATCAATTGAAATTCCTTTCTCTTACTTGGCCATTCATATAGATTACATTCTCAATTACCCTGCTAGGGTTTCATCATCATATTGTGTGTCATTATTACATTCACTAGGTGTCTCTACCACGGTGGTTATGCATCATATATGATTCATTTTCTTATCACTTCATTCACACATTGCTTTCATTAAGGAAGATATGAAAGAGAAGATGATTATGAGACTTAGAATTCTTATCTTCAAACATTTATTAATACATTTCTCATATGTAGGTTTAAATAAATTATCAACAAGGATACTTGATTAATTAGCACTTTCTTGAATCTCACAACCTCTTTCTTTTATAATCTATATTACTCCATTATGTTTCAAACTCTTCCTTACTTTCCATAATCCCCTTACCATATACTACTATTCTACGTCATCTTTAACTTCTAGTTTTCTCTTATGATCATGTTGCTTCTTTTATGTGTATGATCATGTATACCATGTTGCATATATTTCTTTTTATCCTTCTACAAATGTGAAGCTGAAATTCGAAATCAATAATCTCTCTAATAGTTTCACCTCATGTTTAATACATTACATATCCTTCATTTTAAATCAAACGGCTCATGCATGGGTGAAACATAGTGAATATAGTCTACCTTTGTATGACTTATTCATTTATTTAGCTACACTTTTGTTCTTCTTTTAGAAACTAGTTTGTTGTTATATAGAGACTTCGAATCCAAAGGCAGTAAGGATGAATGTATTAAACTTATTAATAAAGGTATACATTACATGCTCTCAATTATATCATCACCCTCATTCCTTAATCAAGCTCGTTATTTCCAACATTTCTCTTTGTTTCAACTAAGTTTCTTATCCTAGTTTCATGATTTACATGCTCATCTAGTTCTCTTCACTTTAACTCTTCTGAAGACTCTTCACTTCTATGTACTTATCGTATACTTAACTCTTTTCTTCTACTTTCCCTTTGCTTTGGAGTACATAAAAACATTGTACTCGGTTATATAATCCATTCATCATGATTGAATCTTACTATTTTGGCCCTTACATACTTTTCTCATGTCTTTTCCATATTTCATATTTAGAGTTCATATAATACTAATAATTAAACTTAATCTGAACTTTATGTCGTGTTCCTTTATTCCCAATGAAGGGTTTCTCATATGAGGCCCCAAAGTTGGATCTCAGATATTAGTTCTAACTGATTCTTAGCTATTCTAATATTTCCCATATGTTTCAACATCTTAGTTTATGAACATTCTCACTATGATGTCAGTCTAATTTATCTATAGTCTACTCTTATTATATTTTCAATAGGAGTCATTAGATCCCAGTAACGCATCCTGTCAGCCGGACTAGACCAAACATGTAGTTTTGAAGCCAAGATCTACTCAAGATTAACCGACTCCTATTAATCTCAGACATGTGGAAAGAATATCCACTTAGGGAAAACATATTTAAACACAACTTCTGGTCTACTTGATACAAAGAATATAAACAATAACTAAATCACTTCATGATACAAAACAATATAAAAGAACCATATATATTTGACAAACTGATAATTTGAATTCATACATATAAGAGCATTTCTATCTATCTCCAATCAAATAAGAAGTATAAAGCAAGAGTTGTATCACATTCTATGTTTAATCTCTTACTCCTTCATTACTTTTTGGTCTCCTAAACTTAAGATTTCTAGGGTTTCTCTCTATCCCATCCTTCCTCTGCATACCTGGCTAGGGCATCCAGAGAAGAATAGATAGAGTACCTTGATACTAGTCAATCTAAGTATTCAGATATCAGGCCAGGGTATCTAAATACTCAGACCTCCCAGAGCTATAGACACATCACCTCCTATCTTCCACACTTATAACTCTAACGTTCTATCCTAATGGTCCCTGACGACTTAGCCTAAAATATGTCACACCCGCATCCCACAATTACCACTAATCATGATATTTGGGCATAAATTGAGGATTTAACGTAATACAAAGATCACCCTTAACTTTTTCTTCTTTTTCAAACTCTTTTTTTTCTCGCATTGAACCACATAAACTAAATTTACAAGGGAATCTAAACATTGATTTCTCTAATCTTATTGCAACAATAAAAATGCATCTATGAACATTCATTATGTTTATCATACTTGTAAGCACATAAGACTTGCTGATTCGCATATATTACTAAAAGAGGAATAATGATATACATCATCATTTACAACGCTCTCTTTTTTCTTTACAAGGACCTATAGTGACAAGGACCGACTGAACTTAACTATACTCAGACTTAACTCTTGTGGCAGATCTACTCTGATGCAATGATATCTTCAATCCCCACGGTTTCCCTAAAAATTTTGAGTAGAGGGGTGAGCCTACTCGCTTAGTGAATGAGTAAAACAATAAAGCAGTCTAAAGTACTGAATCATACATTTATCATTCTTGGATAGTTGAAATAAAACAAGATAGTAATTTCAAATTAAAAGACTAGATATTCAAAAAAAAACTTACTAAGAACATTGAAGCCTACATCATTAGAAATAAACAAGTTTGGAAATATAATCCTCACTATATGCAATATTACATTTAAAGAACAACTGCTACAAAATTGAAATCAAATCTTTCTTAACTCTTCTTACTTATAAGAAACTCTTTAAACTTATATTATCATATTTTAGCTTATTCCCTGATCATATGTAGTGTACTCTACATATGAAGAATCGTAACGAAATAGGATCTCACCGTACAAGACTTAGCTGGCACACTTGGGATGCTAAGCATGACTACATCACTGGTCTACAACAGGAAAATGGCTCTATGGCCTTGACACACATATGGGCCGTAAAACTGGACTCCTCCTCTAACTTGAGCACACAGGCAGAGAGTCAAGCCACCTATTGGCTTTTCTGTACTCTTGTGCCACCAGGATCTCTGGTTGATGTTGGACACTACATACTGTATTTTTAAGGAGACTTCCACTAGGGCTTCATCCCATGTACCACCTATTAGTACGATCCGACCCCCATATACTGGACATTGCCAGGGTTAGGTCGTTTCATCCCTACAGCGTAGACCTCTCATAGGGAATCTACAGTGTTCAGGGCTACTATTATTACTGTAACTTTGATTATATCTTTCTCTTAGACTGATCTCTTTTAAATCTGTATATTAATGACTACTCAGACTATTGAATTGAAATCACTGATGATACTAAATTGAATGCTTAACATATTGTTTACCCCTTTCTTAGGGTTTCTCCTTACTCATGCACATATAGCACTTCTCATGTATTCAAACATATATCATGTCTAATAATATAAATATTCTCATTCAACATTTCTCACATTTATGCATGGCATCGATAACATACCTATCTAGGGCATGTCATATCTCCACTTGTAATAGCATAACAACATATGCATTTCATGACAAGTATTTGAGTTAGAAAATTTGAATCTCATAAACAAAGCATATATGTATATAAGATAATATTCAAATAAAATCCCACAATATCACATGAATCATTTAAATCAGCCATTTACTACTAAATTAGATATGTATACTTGCAAAAGCATACTAGATTGGGTTTCCATCCTTGATTACTTGTTATTCACAGGATATGTATTGTGAAAATTAGAAACTCGATTTGTCCATATATCAAATCAAAGAGATCAAACATGTAGAATTATATGCACTAGGAACATAAATAAGATCATATAAACATAAATCCAAATTTCATCTCTAATGTTGTTCAAGCACCCGAATAACTTGAAAATTTAGATCTTCAAAAAGATTCTCAATGAACTTCTTAATTTTGTAGTATTCAAGATACATGGATATCTATATCCATGTCATCATATACACATTTTCATATCATAGTTGGAACATGAATTGAAGTATTCTATAAACTGAATTCAAGAATAGTTCTTTTCATTTATTGTCATCTAGGGAGAAATCGAGAATATAAATTAGAACCATCTAATTGAGTACAATTGACTGAAATATTCTTTTACCCACTCACCCTAAGCTTCCATATCTAAAAATCTCAAATCCATATCAAAACCCTAGCAATCGCCACTTTCTTCTTCCTTTCAACTCAGAAATCCTAGAATTGAAGATTAGGAGAGAAAGAGTGAGAAAAGGACTTGATTTGATATGATTTCAAATCCAATCAGGAGAGGGACAGAATCTAGACATATGAGAGAAGATTCACCATGAAACTATATCCAAAGAAGCTAAATTTATAGGATTTCATCATTCCTCAGACCGCAAAACCCTAGGTCAGCATCTCCATCACTTTCTCCTCTCAAACCCTAACTCTCCCTCTCTCTCTAGGATTTTGTTTCTCTGGATTGAATCACGAATTATGAGAGATCCTTGTGTGTTAGGTTGACCATATAGAGCAATCAAGATGCTTGGTTGAACTGCACATTGACCCCTCACTAAACTTTTTCTTATTTCAACAGTTTTTTCTGTCATAAAAAAGTTACTGCAATTTGTGTATTTCAGAGATCACACCTTCTCCAAAAATTATGAAAATTTAGCATGCTATTTTTAATTGAGTTGTAAATATTTAGTTAAAATTTTGGATCATTCAGAGCTATTAATAAATAACTATAAATATAATAGTACACTACTATTTAGAAATCTACAGAAATGTCAGTTGAAGAGTAAATGCCCCAGAACAGCAATGCTAGATGCCACAGCCATGCTAAGATGGACCGAGCACGGTCGTGCTGCCTACCACGGCCGTGGTGCATTGGTTTCATCATATTTGAGTATAAAAGTTGGTCAATAGTTCAATTCTTTCAAAATGGTTGTGTGGCCTAGAATACCCGTGCCACCAACGACCCACCACGGTCGTGCTACCCACCACGTTCGTGCTATCCTATCCTTCAACTACCATTTTCATTCTCATTTTCATACCTCTCTCATTCTCCCCAACCTGAGCCTATTTGGTGAAAACCCTAATTTCAGCCGACTAGGGTTTATATTTTCTCAAACCCTAATTATACAAAGAGATAGCATACTTGGGGTTCTCATTCGGTTATCATCATTGATCATGTTTAAGTAATTATCAATCTAGTAAAGTATGTAATCATCCACATAAACCCTAACTTACTGATTAAGCTCAGATACGGTCATAACAATGTTGGTCTCCAGAATCAGTCCCATCATCAAAATTGAACTTCTAATTGTCTTTATTTGTCAGGGAGACCCCCTCTAGATCATGAAGTTCAATGAATTCATGTCCATGGATTGTATGTCCAATTTTTTTGTCATTTGAGGTGTACCTAACAACTAGACCTGATGGCATGATAATTTGAAGGTAGACCTTATTCCTCCAGGGTGAAGCTTCCAATCTTGTCAATTCAGCATCTATGTTTTTTGGCAATATGGGTTATTAAACCTCCAATCCTTATATCACCAAATTTCTTATGACCTCACAGAAATGGTATAGGATACAATAACTTGCATTGACATTATAATTGGGTACCATTTCCCATAAGAAAAGTAGGTATTGCTTTCCAAAAAACCTTGTGTTTCCTTTCTTGCAAAAAGTAAGGTCCTAAGGGGCATGTATATGTAGCAGAAGATAGGGTTGTAAATGTGTGATGCCCTAGCCATTTTAGCATAATGTATGTCATTTTTAGTAATCTCCCTCCAAAAATCATCACTGTAAAATTATGGAGGATATGTCATGCTCCCTCCATAATGACATTGAAATGCATCAGAAAATTCCTTTAAAGTAAGTTAATAATTGTGCCCAAGAATTTGAAAATTAAGGTGATAATGCCAAAGGGTTCACGTGGCTTCCTTGGTTCGTTTGCCACATGAAGAGTAGTTAAAAATTCATACCTTGGTATGGGATAAGTAGGGATTACAGTGCAGCATATATGTTTGAGTCGTAGCTCCTTAAGAAATTCCAGGACCTCATCCTTGAAACCCAGTGATTTCTCTCTTCACAAGAAAAATGTGTAGGAAGGACCCTGTGGTGATCATATTTTGGTATGTGGCATCCTCTTCTTTTGTGATATTGAATCAAGTGGAAGATATTTAGTTTGGTGCAAAAGAAGGGGTTTCACTCCTATGGTGCTTGGTTGCTTGCTTGATGGGGGCCATTTGTGCTAAAGTTGTTGTTGAAGTAACGGACACAGCGTGTTGGAATAGACACACAGTGTTTCTATTGTTGTTTCAAGTGGCTTGCATGTTGAAGATGAAAACTATGGAAAATGGCGTGTTTGGGCCGCTCACATCATGTTTCTTAAATCTCGACGGTTTTTAATGGTGGAGATGTGGGTCGGTGGTTTTGCTCTTATCGAGGTGGTGATGAGGTGAATAATATGGTGGAGGTGAAGGAGCAGATCTGGACACGTCTAATGACAGCGACAGATGATAGGAGGAGAAGAGGGTCGAGAAATAAGAAGCATTGTGGTTGAATGGATCTATAGGATAACAATAAGGTTTCAAAATAGATATACCAATAGACAGATAAAAACACCATACGGATTGGGATTGGGTAATACTTAAAGTTTATCAACATTTATTTTCCGTCTACTTCTGAGCAGCTTGCATATGTGGATCGATCATGGTGTTGAGGAATGACATGGCCAAGTGCAGCACTCTAACGGATCTGAGCACATGGTGGCAAGGTTGGTGGAAATGGAATATCTAAATACAGAAGTAGAGGCGGAGGACATGGATTCTTTCTTGGTTGCTTGAACACGGCGTCAACTAGGATGAGGTGGAGAATGAGTTTGAAATCAGGGTTAAAAGTCCTATTTTAGTTTGTTGAACACGAAATGTTGGAATAGACATATGTCGTATCTTCATTGTATATCAAGCTTTCTTCCTTTTTATTTTATATATGCTCGGTGATGACACATCGTGTCCTAATAAGGACATGTTGTGTTTGCTTCCAACAAGAAAATTTAGAGAGGATCCTCTTTACTTAAATGATGTGTTTGTAAAAATCACATGTTGTGTTTGATTCCAACGGAAGTTTGCATAAATGAACTCTTTGTTGGGTTTTATGGCCTCGGAGTAGGCAGCGGAAACAAAAAATTTACTGGCCATTAACCCATAACAGGAGATTGCATCAATGACTATGTAATGAGAAGGATGGTTTTAGTGAGATATACCTAGTCTTGGGCTTGCCCAGTGACAATACCTCGCAGCCATGTGCGGTCTTCAATGCCATGTCTTGGACGGTGTCTATACAGCTCTTGGTCTTCGCCATGGACTCTGGCCTCCACCACAAACTGCGGCTGACATGTTCTCCTGAGTGGCAGACATCTCCCACCTCTACAGATAGTCCACACAGACCACCTGGAACTCCTGCCATTCTAGAAGAACTGGCAAGAAGGAAACGACCCTCCTATTGGTGTACTAGCACCAACCTACTCTCACGAACTCAGACTGCTTTTCTACAGTTGTCTTTCCCTCATTGTTCCTCCCTAGTCGAGAAGCACTTGCTCGGGCTCTCTCGGTTACCAAAACTAGAGAGGACAACAACTTTGCAGAGGCTATTTATAGTAGAGGGTAGGGTCAGAGTTCCCAGTCTGTTCGAGAGTAGAAGGATCCAAAAATTTCATGAATAGTTTTATACTTTGGTAGGCGAACTAGTTGTTTCATAAATGAACCGGTCATTTGGCGAGGTGAGCCGATTGGTTCACTAGTGAAATGGTTGGCTGGGAGTGTGAACCGATCAGTTCATCTAGTGAACCGGTCATTTCACTTCCCAGACTTGCCTGCAATTGACATTTCTTAATCGTTTCCAATTAATTCAAAATTAATCCTTATTCCAATCGAAATGAATAAGTGAAACATGAAAGTTTTCCTCCAATTGGGAAAATCCTTATTTCCTCGTTTGCTAGTCTCCAATCGACCTGGCACTCTAACCAGGTAATTCAACACTTGATCTTGATAGTTCTAAGTCCAGCCAGTCAATTGTATGCTTAATTGAGTACTGAAACACCTTCAGTCTCAATCTAAATATCATTCATGGACAAACTCCTCTTCCAGGGGTATCCTATGTGTGTGACCCTACAAGTTCCAATTTATGTTGGCAGTGAATGTTCATAACAACTTATGACATCACAAGTAATGAGAGGAATCTAGTAACTCATCATTGCTACCCAAGTAACTCAGAAAGTTGGAGAACAACTCCAACCTACAATATGTTATTAGTGTTACCGTGATCGTATAGCTCCTTTATCACTGACATCCGGATTGAACTCGAGGCATGGAACATCATCCTCTTCAACATTCAATCCATTTTCCTTGACCTAGAATAGACTATCTGAGATGCATTTGAGTTCACATATCATGTATTGAATCATATGATTATGACCATACAATTTTCAGTCTCACTTATCAAGGGGCCCTGGATATCATACTCCTTATAGGAGGGACAAATCCCATAGCTATCACTCACGGTCTAGTCCCCATGTGTCAAAGTCACCCAATCATCACCATTATAAAAATCCATGTTTTAGGACTATGTTTGATGATGTCAAAGTATACCCAATGACATGTGATGAGTGCAATGATTTCAGGTCTAAGAACCACAATCACCACCATCACTATGAGAGATGATTGTGACTACCATTCCATGGTATTCATGTATCACTCTCACGGTGGGTTTGTCTGATATAATATTCTCTAACATATATCTGTGTGCTTGACTTGATATCATATATCATGACTATGAGACTCTATCATCAGTCAACACACACTCTAGTCTTATGTAGTATTGTTTTCTATTTTGCTTCCACAGTAATATATGACTAGGGACATAATAAGAATGTATGTACTCTTAACATACATATGGTCTCCTTGTTCAGGTCCTTAACCTGAAGACATATGTCATCGAGTCACATCATTCTTTAGACATCTATTATGTATGTGTCATCATCTCATGACTGAGACAAACATAATAGACTAAATTATCTTTATTATTATCAAATTAGGTATCTATTGCCTCATCACAATCATCATATGATTGGCTCTCTGGGCATACCATACCAATAGACTCCCACTTGCACTTAGAGCCAATCACCCACAAATCATATTCTAAGTGATCTTAACATGCCCATCATGTTTCTACTGCATAAGCACTTTTATAGAGAGCAAGCAACATTTGCTTCAAGTCCGAATATTGCATGTTTCACATCCCCTCGTTGTACGACAACTCGTATGAGATGGAAGTGCCATAGTATGCTATGTGAAATTCCTTTGCTTAGCCAGTAGCTCCATTGTTGTCACAATATTACTACCGAGTCACCAATGGTCGAAACCTCATAAGTTCATACATATGAACTTCTAGATCCATACAGTATCCTTTACATTGTTAGTAATACTAAGGTACTCGGCTTTTTATTTTAGAATTAATCAGTTGTCTTATGTTGGAACATTTCCAACTAACAATTCTTATTCCAAGGTCAACATAATTTTCTCATTTTGAAAGCTTACATCGGTGTAACTTTGTACACCCAACTCTTCCTTTTTACCATAACTAAAGAACTAATCCTTTTAGTGCTTCACAAGTATATATAGATGTCCTTCATGGTATTCCAATACATACGAGATAATTGGATATTTATATCATCTTCTCATACAAGATGATGATTTCATATCTTCTTTCCATGTCCAATACACACAAGATGATGAGTTCGTATATTCTTGTCATGTCCAATACATACAAGAAAACTAGTTTATATTTTATTGTCATATCCAATACATACAAGATAACGAGATGAGTTCATACGTTATAGATCCAATTGTGAATGCATATGGCATCTATCCATGTGTTCCTTATTCTTCATAAGAATTGGGACACTTGGCTCTTGAGAGACTAACTCCTTGGAACATGGACAAGTTCTCTCTCATCATGCTGAACCCTTTCAGCATTTTGTCGATGTATATTCTCTTTCTTAGGTCAAGAAGACCTCTTTGTCTATCTCTATAGATCTTGATTCCTATCTCATAGGATGCTTCTTTAAAAACATTTTAGAATGCACGACGTTGCCAGATTTTGTAGTATAAGGATGTTATTCCCCGTCAATATGTGAAATATATATATGCTCCCACTAAATTCTTATAATCACACATTACATCTTCATTTTGACTCAAGTCAAACTCTTTGACTATCTTGTCAAATTGAAGATCCAGTTCTTAGGTGCTTGATTCAATCCAAAGATTGATCTATGCAGCTTTATTGACTTTATTTGCATTATTGGATTTATAAAACCTTTAGGTTGTGTCATGCACACATCCTGCACAATATTCCATTTAAGGAATGTGACAAGTATGATAGTCACATTAAGCTACAATAGAAAGAATTATCTTGATGGATTTATCCTTGGTCACTACTGAAAAGATTTCATCATATTCAACACCTTGAACTTGTTAGAAACTCTTTCCAACCAAATTACCCTCCATGTCAATCTTCTTCTGGAAGACCCAAAAGTATCCTATGGGTTTTACCCCTTTATGTGGATCAACCAAAGCCATACCTTGTTGATGTATATGGAGTCCATCTTGGATTTCATGGCTTCAAGCCATATCTCAGTTTCTCATTAGCTTCTAGGTAGACTGTTGACTCATCATATGATCAACTCACCACCTTCTTGTCCATAAGATATCATATATCATTCAAGCTCTAGGCGTGTTCTACCAGAATCATGAGTTCTGTGTGTTACTTATGGAACTTTGAGATTCCACAACATTTTGTGATTCTCTTTTTCCCAGTGTAAAGCATGTGCCCAAAAGGAAATTTGAAGTTTAGATAGTAATCACACTCTGACTTATCAAGGTGTGATTCTTTCTTTTTGATACACTTCTCACGATACATTATCATTGTGTTGCAGGTGGAGTCCATCATGATACATTATCATGATCTTTCAAAAGGTTCTCAAACTCTTGGTTCAAAGTATTTCCATATCAATTAGATCGAAATTTAATACTTATACCAAGTTTGTTATGTACTTCATTTATGATCTCCATGAACACTTCAAGAGATTCATGTTTATATTTTATTAAATACAAACTACCATATCTACTGAGGTCATCAGTAAAATTATTGAAGTACTTTTGATTGCCTTTAGCATTTATTCTAAAATGTCTATATACATCAATATGTATAATCCTTAATAGTATAATCATTCTCCCACTACATCTAGTAAAGAACCTTTGCCATATTGCATAATGAATGAGATTAGCATGTCTCTATTGGTTCACTAACCAAAACTAGTCTAGATAACCATCATATGGATTTCTATAAATGCAATTCTCATCTATGCATTACAGATGACTATGTTATAAGCATTCAAGTTTGAGTTATCATGCCATTCATTACATGTGTCACACACATTTATCTCTTTAACTATCAAGTATAGTTGATGAGACATAGGCATTCCCATCAAAAATCATTTCTTTGAAATGAAATATCAATCCATTACACTCTTGTCCATACAAGATGTATGATGATTTCATTGATGGAAGATGTATAATAGCAATTCACTAATTCTATTATATGCCCATGAATGTCATATTGTAACTGTAATAGTAGCAACTCTTACTTTGTATAGTTTCTAGCTTACTTCTTCTTAGGTCCTGAAGTTGAGATCTCTGTCTCTTTCATCTTCTTGAGATCCTCTATAAAGAGTTTGTTTCCCTTTTCGATGTCAAATAGGTGACAATGGTGGCACTTTCTTTCCTTATCTTTATAAGTGAAAAAGGACATATTCCCTTTTCTACTTACCCCTCTCCATATCTTGAGAGATGAAGACTTCGACCTAAGCTTGGCTTCAGAACACTTCTTGGCCTTGCTTTAGTCTATGGACTTTACTCTTCTGATCATTATCACAAGTTTTGTCCTTTCTTCATTCATTCTTTGGCATCAACATGCCAAGCACTTCAGACAATAGTTTGGCCAAGTTTCTCAACATTTGATAAATTGGCTATATGATTCACACTACGATTTGTAGAATCATATATTTGGCCAACTCTTGACCTATCATAGTTAATCTATATGCATAATCATATTGAGCATATGAGATTATACTTGATCTCCATCTGTCTAATTATACTCAAACATCACTTTGAAGACATTACACCTTTCATGCTTTACATGATTTTTAAGATGTATAACCATCTCAAGAATGTCCATGCTTCAAGCTATATATCCAACCCATAGTTCATATAGCTCAGCATAAGGTTCTTGATTTCTTAGGCATAATTGGCATACTTCAAGTAAGCATCCAATTTTAGTCTTAGGAGCATTTGGAGTGGTTCAATTGGCTCTGGTCTTTCAAGGACTTTAGAGTTTACAGTCTCCATTGAAAACACTTCTCAAAGGTCCCAAACCAGATTTGAATTTTATCGTGTTTATGAACTGATCGCAATGATAATGTATTTGTGTTTGTCATTTGGATTCTACAAAAGAATTTTGCAACTTTGTCAAAACATTTTTATTTGTTTGATTTGATAATTTTTACGATATCAACTAGGCCTTTAATTAATTATCGCTCCCACTATTTTGACCAAATTGATAGCCTCACCATCGATTTGGAATATTGTGGCGTACAAGCTTCTAGTGAGCAATATCTTGATTTTTATGGACCAGCTAGGGATGTCACCCACAATTAGATTCTTTCTGGTAGGCAACTTTTTCCAATTGCATCTTATGCAACTCTTGATAGATGTCATGCACAACTCTTTTTCATGTAAATCTCCATGCCTCAAGGTGCTTGATCCGATCAAGGTCACCTAGTTAAGTCCAACCCAAATGCCAACACAATGAATATGTACCTTGCTAGGGTAGACCCACATATTCACCATCACACTTCCACAAGATAGACGGTGCACCACGCTAGGGTGTTCCCACACTTATTCGATCAAGTTTTTCATGTGTGTTGCTTTTGGAAGGCATCTTAAACTTAATATTTGTATTGAGGGGTTTGGTATTTATATACATATACATATCCAATCACCACATATATATGTATCATATACAAGCTATATCCCATAAGAAAACATGTGAAGCGATAAAGTGATGATTATGGCCATCCTATTATAATTCCTTGGAGCCACAAGGAATTATGGTCATCTAAGGTCTACATCATATGCAACATGTTATTGATGAAGATCATTGTGTTTGAACCATTCTGGGTTGATCGGCTCATCCTATGACACGATCGGCTTGCCTCTTGGTTGGTTGGTTGGTTGGTCGGTCTGGCCTCCATTGTCTGGACACCTCCAACAAGCGGTTGGGCCATCAATCGATCGATCTGGCTCCTTCGTAATCCTCCTCGGTCCTCTAGGCAATCGGCTCGTCTGGTGTTGAGTGTCTTATTCTTTGATGTAATAGAAAATAAACTATCCTACTTTTATATCATCTTTGGGAAACCTCGAGTTACATTCGAGGGGATTAAATGTAGAAGAGAAAGGATCTCAAGTTATCTTGAGTTACATGTAGAATAGAAGGTAGAGAACTCAGTACGTAGACCAGGATGCAAACAACCATAACCAACCAAGAACACATAGGGTTTATAGGCCATAACCATGCTATACATCCACCATCAAAACTATTTTAGGTGACATGTATCAATTGCATGTATATACCATATCATATATGTATAGTGGTCGCATGTGGTATTTAGTTGGATATGCACATTAGTCATTTTAAATATTCATATTTTATGTAATACATAAATGATGATAAAACTAAAATCTAATCATATCGATTTATCCCAAAATACAGTATGTTGACGTGGCTCTGATACCACTATTGGATTTTATGGCCTCAGAGTAGGCAGTGGAAACAAAAAATATACTGGCCATTAACCCATAACAGGAGATTGCATCAATGACTATGTAATGGGAAGGATGATTTTAGCGAGATATACTTGGTCATGTGGTTTGTCCAGCGACAATACCTCGGATGGTGTTTGTGTAGTTCTTGGTCTTTGCCATAGACTCTGGCCTCCACCACGGACTGCAGCTGACGTGTCCTCCTGAGTGGCAGACATCTACCACCTCTACATATAGTCTACACGGACCACCTAGAACTCCTTCCATTCTAGAAGAATTGGTAAGAAGGAGATGACCCTCCTATTGGTGTACTAGCACCAACCTGCTCTCCCGAACTCAGACTACTTTTCTACAGTTGTCTTTCCCTCGTTGTACCTCCCTAGTCGAGTATCACTTGATCGGGCTCTCTCGGTTACCAGAACCAGAGAGGACAACAACTTTGCAAAGCAATTGATATTCTGAGTTGTGTGTTCTACGAAGCCCCCACTACCCCTCTATTTATGGTAGAGGGCAGGGTCAGGGTTCCCAGTTTGTTTAGGAGTAGAAGCATTCAGAAATTCCATAAATATTTTGTACTACGACAGGCGAATCGGTCGTTTCATAAATGAACTGGTCATTTGGCAAGGAGAGTCGATCAGTTTACTAGTGAACCGGTTATTTGGGAGTGTGAACCGGTTGTTTCACTTCCCAGACTTTCCTGCATTTGACTTTCCTTATTTGTTTCTAATTGATTTAAAGATTAATCCTTATCCCAATCGAATTGAACAAGTGAAATGTGAAAGTTTTCCTCCAACCGGGAAAATCCTTATTTCCTTGATTGGCAGGACTATGAGTTGCCTGGTTCACCAAGTGAACCAGTCAGTTGGCTCACACCAGTCGATCGGCTCACTTGGGTGAACCAGTCAGATGACAGTCCTGACAGTGCCAATGTAGTCTCCAATTGACCTAACACTCTGACCAGCTAGCTCAACACTTGATCTTGATAGTTCTGAGTCCATTCAATCAATTGTATATTTAATTGAGTACCTAAGCACCTTTAGTCTCAATCTAAACATCATTCATGGACAATCTCCTCTTCAAGGGGTATCCTATGTGTGTGACCCTGTAGGTTCCAATTTATGTTGGCAGTGAATGTTCATAACAACTTATGACATCACAAGCAATGAGCGAAATAGAGTAACTCATCATTGCTACCCAAGTAACTTAGAAAGTTGGAGAACAACTTCAATCTAAAATTTGTTATTAGTGTTACTGTGATCGTATAGTTCCTTTTTCACTAACATCTAGATTGAACTCGAGGCATGGAATGTCATCCTCTTCAACATTCAATTCATGTTCCTTGACCTAGAGAAGACTGTCTGAGATGCATGTGAGTTCACATATCATATATCGAATCACATAAGTATGGCCATACAATTCTCAGTCTCACTTATCAAGGGGACATGGATATCATACTCCTTGTAGGAGGGGCAAATCCCATATATATCACTCACAGTCAAGTCCCCATATGTCAAAGTCACCCAATCATCACTGTTATAAAAACCCATGTTTCATGTCTGCATTTGATGATGTCAAAGTGTACCCAATGACATGTGGTGATTTCAGGTCTAAGAACCACAATCACCACCATCAATATGATAGATGATTGTGACTACTATTCCATGGTATCCATGTATCACTCTCACGGTGAGTTTGTCTGATATATTGTTCTCTAACATATATCTGTGTGCTTGACTTGATATCATATATCATAACTAATGAGACTATGGCATCAGTCAACACACACTCTAGTCCTATGTAGTATTGTTGTCTATTTTGCTTCCACAGTAATATCCAACTAGGGACATAACAAGAATGTATGTACTCTTAACATACATATGGTCTCATTGTTCAGGTCCTTAACCTGAAGACATTTTTCATCTAGTCACATCATTCTTTAGACATCTATCATGTATGTTTCATCATCTCACTACCGAGACAAACATAATAGATGGAATTACCTCTATTATTATCAAATCAGTTATCTATTGCCTCATCACAATCATCACATGATTGGCTCTCTGGGCATACCATACAAACACTCTTCTGCTAGCACACTGTGTCGTAGAAACCACATGTCATGTTCACTCCTAAGCAAATATTTGAAATTTCACTTTGCACCATGCATTCTGTTTGTCTATGCTACACGTCGTGTTGTGTCTTCACGGAACATAATGCTTTAATAAACTACTTTGGACACAACGTGTTGGTATTGCTACACATGTATTTTAGATCTATTTTTGTAGAAGTTTGTTTTCTTTCCTTATTTTTTTCATCCACGCCTACAATGATAAATATATATGTAGTATGAGAGACTAAATTATTACATTCATTTGTGAAAAAATTATTTGGAAAAGGAAATGTTCTTGGAGTAAAACATAAATCAAATTTATCCTAAATGTGGGTCAACTCCCACAAGGTCCTCCATGTACTGTCCGGATTGAGAATCTTCTTTGTCATCTCAGTGTGCTCCATAGAAGGACCTAGATACCATGGATTGACCTTTATCCTTTAGGTTCGTTTATGGTTGACTTGGGAGAGATCCTGAAAAGAGTATGTTGGTTGATGAGAGCTTGTTGAGAAACTTTATTTTCCAGCATCTTAGTGTGCGTTACGATCCCATCCATTTTTTTAGAAATTTGTTGTCTGGTATCATTCATTTGTTGTCCTTGCTAGAGAAACTTTTCATTTTGCTTAATTTGACATGATACAAAATTTTCTAGAAGTGACTCAAGGTTGGGTTTCAAGTAATGTCAAATTTGGTTGAAATTCCAGTTTCTAATATTGTTGAATCTTGGTGGATTGTTGCTTGCAGTGGGCCTATTTTCAATGGGTGGTGGTTGTTGATTCTAAAATAGTTGAGGATTTTGAGTGTTATTGTCAAGGCAGGAATTTTGGGTTGGCCTATCCATCCTGGATTATAGGAGTTTGAGTAGGGGTTATAGAGGTATTTGTTCCCATAGTTTCCTATAATGTTTTATTATTTCACAGTTTCATCAGAAGGAATGAAAGAAGGATATCTTGAAGAAGCTATCTTCCCTAGAACTTTATTTTCATCACAAATAAAATTGATAGGTTGGGTCAGTTAAGTGTTCAACCTCTCAAAAATCTATATAAGAGTGTCTAGTTGGGCTACAATCAAATCAACAGTGTCAACAGCATGTATGATGACTTGCTTCTCGAAAGTAATAGAAGATGAGGATTGTTGCTTATTCCTCTCAATACTCCATTGGAAATGGTTAATTTCCATGTATTCAATGCATAAGATTCCCTATAGGATTTGTTCATCAAAGCCTCATTGGTTGCATCATCTATAGACATCATGGTGTTGTAATACAGCCCATTATAGAAGGTTTGGAGAAGTAGCAAGTTGTTGAGACCATGGTGAGGATGAAGATGTTGGAGGTCTTTGACACATTTTGTAGAAGGTCTCTCCATATCTTTTTGAGAAATTAGTGACTTAACTTCTTAGTTGAGTGGTCTTGCTTTGTAGAAAATGTTTGGCTAGAAAAGCTTTAAGAAACTTCTCCCAGCTATTTATGGAATTCCTTGGCAATGATGAGAGCCACGCTTTGACTCTACCTCAAGGAGAATGGGAACATAAGTAGGTGAATATCGTCAGGTGTGACACCCTTGATCTTTAAGGTTTTTAAGTTTTGCATAATTTTAGCTATATGACGATTAGGATCCTCCATGGGAGTCTCTCCAAAACAATTCTGATGAATCTATGCATGATGGTCGGGCTGATTGAAAAAGTGTTCGCCTCAATATGTGGGATATTGATATCCCCATTGATGTTTACAGAAGTAGGAATTGTAAAATACTTAAGAGGATGGTTGTCTTCCATGATTGGCTCTTAGTGATCGCATGAAGATGGGGGTGAAGGTGAAGATGTTGAATTGTAAGCTTCGATGTTGGATAGTATAGAGTACTGACCACACCAAGGGACAGGCCATGAAGTGAAGGGCAGGAACAAGCACTATTCCTAAACAACTTGGAATCATGCCTTCTTTCCACACTATTACTATATTCAAATATCAAAGAATGGAAAAATAAGAATTTTCACTCCTCCTTGCTCTTCTAAGGCTATTGAACGTGCGTTCAATTTTTTTATCTAGAAAAAAAAGAAGGTTCAAGGCCCCTCTTTAAATGATGCATGCAACCTACAAAGCCAAGAATTAAATGAGAAACACAAACAAGAAGTATCACAAAATGAATACTTAAAGATGGTGATCTAGTCTAGAATACTAATCAACACTTATTACTCTAATTAAAAGCATTGTAGTTCCTCGATAATGGCGTCAAAAACTTGGTCTCTATAACGAACAAGTTTCAATGTTTTAATAGTCTCAACTCATTTATCCCCCACAAGTATACGGGATCAGTTGTAGTCAAGGTCAACCCACAAGGAGCTAGACTAATTAGGTGCAAGAATTTTGAAGTTCAACAATCTAGATTATTTACAAAAGTTGGATTGATTAGATCTAACTAATTTAAAAGAAAAGAATAGGTATATAGACATAAGGATTTTTAAAGATTACTTAAAGCAAATTCAATAGATCTTAGGGATAGGACTTTGCATCCATATCATAACTTAATGTAACAATAAAAATCAAGCATACAAGAAGGTTTGTGTCTCACACACCTCGCAGTGATCTAAGACAGTCCTAACTCCATATAGCATTCACGTGCATATATTTCATTTCAAACTACAAACCTTGATTCCTCAACATATTCCTACCCATTTCCGTGGTCAAGGAGTTGTTTCTAAGATCACATCTCCATACTTCTAAATACATCTTCCCATATTATATAATAAGCATAAAACAAGCAAACTAGATGGCCAGTCGAGTAAGCAAGTAAATTAAAGCACTGATGCAATCTTAGAATAGTAGGCGACTAGTATTTGAAAACCTCTAGAGGGGGGGTGAATAGAGTTTTATGATAATTTAAAACAATTTAAACTCAAACAACCAAAGTAAAAGATAAGAAGAGAGACACAGGTGTTTAGAGTGGTTCCACCTTAGCAAATACTAAGGAGTCAGTCCACTACCCGGTTGCTTACCCAACCGGGATTTTGAAAGTATTGAATTTTATTACCTTTCAAGGATGTTACATAAAATTACAACACTCTCTAAACACCCTTTGGACAGCCTTCACCTAGAAGTAATCTTGCCAACCTTGAAGCAGCCTTCCTTGGAGTAACTTCAAGCTCCCCCTTGAAGTAGCCTCCCTCCCGAAGTAGCTTCCCGTCAAGATAGCCTTCTGAAGTAGTCCAAAGTCCTCCTCTTCACATGAAGAGCTTCACCCTCTTCCTATATGCAGCCTCCTCCCTGGAGTAGCAACGAAGAGTACAAATATTACAAGGAACAAGAAAGAAAATAGGAAAGTACAACTTATCCTTTTAAGCTCAAGGCTTGAATTGCCTATATCAAGCGTATGGATTTTCCTAGCCAAGGTAATAGACTTGTGGATGCTAGGGTTAGGAAAATCTAGCCTATAGGACGAGCTTGAGCTAGATGGAATATGGCCAAGTGATCACAGTGCTCAATTGCTTGTAAAAGATTGCTCAAGAGTGCTTAGAAAGAATTCTCAAGTGTAGCAAGGTGAATTCTAGTGTCCTATAGCTTGTCCTATTTATAGGGATAGCCTAAGTATGCTTAAGGACCTTCTAGATAGTTTCTAGGGGGTTCCAAGTGCTCAATTAGCCGTTAGGAATAGATTGGTCGTTTTTACAACGGCTAATTGCTTTAACTCTGCAGATTCTGTCAGAGACCGTCTCGGTCGACAGATGGTCGACCGAGACACCCACTCGGTCGAGCTTTCCTCGACCGACAGGCTCTCTGAGTGCAATGTTCACTTCCAACTGCCAACTAACTCATTTGCTAAGTCTAACGGCTACTTTAGGTCAATTCTCGGTCGAGAAGGTTGTCGACCGAGAGTGTCTCGGTCGAGGAGTGTGTCGACCGAGATTGACTCTGTTTCAATCTATCAATTAAGATACTAAGTGTGTGCATGAGTGTGCATAATGTGATCCTATTAGAAGGGATGACTTGTCTAACTATGGTGTGTAGCTAGGGAAGATCCATTGCTTGATTTACATGCAATCTAGGTACTTGTACATTATATAACTGTACAAGTTTTTACAATAGTGATTACATTGCATGAAAATAAAACTATAAACTTATGATCTCCCTAGTTGCTTCGTCATTCACCATAATCCTGCACACTCAAGTAGCTCGTTAGATAAATAAGAATGAAATGTTTGTCATAATCAAAACAAAGGGATTTTATAGATGTCCATTTAGCCAACAATCTCCCCCTTTTTGAAGATGACAAACATTTCCAAAATATGAATAAAGGAAATATAAAACATATAAATGCCATACCTTTAGATTGCCGTTTGGAACTTTTCCTCTTATTTATAAAATGTGTGCTTAGTATCCCCAGTGAATTAAGGAACATGAAATCTAGTTCATTTGGGAATATAGCAACTTTCAATGTAAGCCAAGAGTATATTTATGAAACTCATTGATTGAGTTTGTCATAAGTATTATAGTTTTATATATCTCTCCCCCTTTGTCATCTCAAAAAGATAACCATTTTATTTAAAAACTCCCTCTTCATTAGATATCCCATCAAAAATGAACGAAAAAGATGTCCATTGAATAGCCAAAATGTAAGGCAATCGCTAAGATGCAACAATTTGCAAATTACCAATTGAAACGTTCATAGCAATATTGATACAAACCATAAAAGCATAAGTAGTCGTTTTTAAGAGCCGCAGATATCAAAGAAAACATCCTCCTTAAATTTGTATTTTGCTCCCCCTTAAATGGATATTCCTTTAAGAATATTGATTTTATGCTTGTCTAATTTAGCCACAATATCTCTCACTCATACAAATCTTGTTTAACAATACTAAGGTCATAGCCCTTTTCAAAATAATGTTTGCACATTATTTGGAAAAATTTGTAATCATTCAGATTTGTGTTTATTGTTCATATAAAAGATTTTACAAAGATATATGCAATTATTATGTCAGTCTGAAAACAGGAACCAGGTCGGTCGACCATTGTTCGACCGACAGTGTGTATCGGTCGACTATTGTCTCGACCGAGAAAGGTTCTGGAGAACAGAATTTTCTGCATTGGTTGATTTAATTATAGTAGTAATATTTTTCCTTTGAATTGTTATTACTTCCTTATTTGTTATGCTCTACAATAATGAACCAATGATCCATATTTTGAAGTATGCCAAAATAAATAATCATGTGAAAAGAGTAGCAATTTTCATTCAATAACATGAAGAAGATTACAATCATATGGAATACAACTATTACAACACCAACGCTTCACAGGAAAGATTTAAGGATTACATCAATGTCCGGATCTTTCCCAAGAAATGGCTCAGCTCCATAGTATTGGACCAAAGTTTTCCAATCCAAAGCACCAGTTGTAGTCAATGCATATGCTTCCAGGAAAGTGGGAATTCGGTCAAAACGGAAGTGAGCAGCTATGTCTTGCAATTGTATGGACGAAAATTGAGTGTGTGCAAGATCCATTGATGGTGAAGGTGGAGGTTGATAGTAGTTGTATGAGGGGTTAAATGGGTCGAGCATGCCAGGGTTTAAAGAATGCGGATATTCATCGGGTTGGCCAGGGGAGAGGTTTTGCATTTTTTGATTCAAATATGTCATGGCATGGTGATTGTAGTTTAATTGTTTACTAAGATGGTATTGGGAGCCAGCAATATAAGTAAGGGTATTTTGGATGGGATCAATGGAAAGGTTAGTAGAGGGAGGGGGTGGTATATCCTGATGTGATGACTCTCCTTCTACTCTTGCCTTTTTATGGCCAAAGTCAATCCCCATTTTCTCTACGGTGTTCTTACTTATCTTTGGTGGTCTACGCTCCCACATATATCCCATATCTTCAATGTTTACCTTAAGACAATGTTGAGTAATCTGGCATACAAAATCGGCATATGGTGGATTGCCAGAGAACTCAAGCATATTTTTAAGTACTATGCGAATGAAGTTGATGGGAATTTCTTTTATGATAGCATAAATGAGACACATGCGGAAAATGGGAACCTCGGATTTATTGGCTCGTGGATGTATGTTGGTGGAAACAATAAGGTTTACTATTCTACATGCTGGTTTTAGGTTTATAGCATAATAGGTTCCCCTATCTTCATGACAAGTGGTATTGGCTTGGAATATGGCTCTTTTGATATCACTTAAGCTAATGGTATGGTCATCATCGGAAAATAAATTTATTGGATTGCTGGAGGTAAGGTCAAGGAAATCTTGATATTCATCTATATCAATTTCAAGCATGTCAAGAATATCCCCTTCGGAAAACTTAAAACTATGCCCATTGACCATGGTGTAGAAGAAAGTGGTGTCATTTTCGGTGTGAGATATAAGATTGGCATAGAATTCGTTTACTACCTTAATGGAGTAGGAAGGAAAGGATGGATTGATGAAGTCCTTCAGCTTTTGTACTCCAAAGAGATGCTCCAGGTCTACGATGTTGATGAAGTCCATCACTTCGACCGGACGTCGAGGAAGAGGGGCTTTAGAGGAAAGCCGAAAGTATCTGTCTCCAGCATCTCCGTCGACGAAAGCTATGTCATTGATGATCGTCAATGGCGGAGTGGCTTCCCTCTCTTCTCTTCTTTTTCTTCCAGCAACTTTCTTCTTCCCTCGGACAGTTGATGATGAAGCCATTGTGTTTCTTGAGAGTGGAGAAGAAGCAAGGAAGTTTTGAGAGTAGGAGTGCTGAAGGATTGCACGAAATTGCACTAAAGATGGACTATGGAAGCAAGGAAATGCAAGTGTGAGTAAGTGGCTCGTTTTTACACTCATTTATAGAATTCCAGCGACCCGGTCGGTCGACGGCTCGTCGACCGAGCGTCCGCAACGGTCGAGTTGCAGACGCGCCACTTGGTCCTCCAACGGTAAAGAAAACGGTCATAACGGTCGGGTCGCAACGGTCATATCCAACGGCTATTTCTCGGTCGAGCGCTTGTCGACCGACATTGTCTCGGTCGAGCACTCGTCGACCGACAGTTTGTCTGAGACTGAGTCTGTTTAGATTTTATCGGTCGAGTGAGACGGGCTGACCGAGAGGTTCTCGGTCGAGCACTCGTCGACCGACTAACTTTCTGAGTTCAATTGTTTTTGCTGAATCTTAATGCAAATCATAGAACATTTTTGTAGAGCATATGTATATTCCAAAGGAGTAATAATATTTAAGGCTTCCGATTACCACAAATGATTTGACGTTTTAATTTAAAAGTATGCTAAGATAAAGTTCAATAAAATAATGTTCAAATAAATAGTTTTTATCAAAGTTTATTTTAGGTCGCCCTTGATTACGACCATAGTGCCCCTTGGTCAAATTTTATTTTAACCAAGAGACATATTTTGCAGGTTGCCAGTATGAATCATTCATATGCGAAATATAAGTTCTGCAGATAGCTTGAGACTCATTAAAGTGTACTAATTATGAGAGCTTAATAAGGACATCAAATATGGTGAATCATATTCAAGAATAATATCCATTTATGAATTTAAGATTTCTTTGGAGAGACTAAAATGTAAAAGCATAAAAAGATTTATTTGAAACATTTTATCCATTGCAAGAATGATAGAATCTTTCAAGAATAATTTTCACATATAATGCAAATATTTTGTTATCCCTAAAATGTTAAGTTGAGATAGACATAAGAATATACAAATTAAGGTCTATGGTCATATCTCAACTTAGTCGAACCTGTTTAATTTGGGGTTTTTGGAACCCATACCATCTCTACATTCTTTTTCTTGTATGGGCACGAGAAAGAATAATGTCCAAGGCGTGAGCAATAATGACAACAAATTGTATCAACCTCAAGCCTTTTTCTATGGTTTTGATTTAGGTTATCCTTGGGTATATACATTTTTGTGCCTTTAGGTATATAAGCAAATTGACTCGCTTGTGTCCTTCTAGGTTGATGGGATTTCTCATTAGGCTTATAACCTAGTCCTCTTCTCCCTATTTGATGATAGGAATTTTCTAGTATATTATCAAGGATTCTATTGTTGCTTAACTTACTAACTTCTTGTTGCAACTTAACGATTTCATCCATTCTTTTCTTGATATCTAATTTTGCTTGATCTAGATTGGATGATAGCATATTTCTTTCTTTCACTATATTGTCATAATCTACATGGGTGCACAATATAGGTTGTTTTTGAATATCATTTAACTTTGCAAGCAATTCAGTCTTTTCTTGACATAGAAGATCATAGTTAGTCTCTAGAGTGAAAATTTTCACTTCACTATTACTTAGAGATGATTTCAAAGTACGATTGTCAGACATAATGCTATCTTTTTCAAAACCAAGAGTATTCAATTTAGCATATAAATCGTCATTTTCGGATGTAAGCTCAAGAAGTCTAGCATTTAGATCATCATTTTCTTTATTTGATTTCTTTAATTTCTTTTTGTATTCAACATATTTATTATGTGTTTCTTCAATAATAGTAACTAACTCTTCTTTAGGTAAATCAAGCAAGCTTACCTCTTCTTCTTCTTCCTCACTTATTGTAGCAACGAAACATTCTTTATTTGACCTCCATGGACATTTAGAAGTAGAGTGCTTTGTTCCTAAGCACCAATTGCAACTTGTCGCACATTGGTCCATGCTCCTTTTCTTGTGGTTGTAGTCACCTCCTCCCTTTATCTCTTCAAGACCTTGTTAGGGCTCCTTGAAGCCTGCTCTGATACCAATTGAAAACCTCTAGAGGGGGGGTGAATAGAGTTTTATGATAATTTAAAACAATTTAAACTCAAACAACCAAAGTAAAAGATAAGAAGAGAGACACAGGTGTTTAGAGTGGTTCCACCTTAGCAAATACTAAGGAGTCAGTCCACTACCCGGTTGCTTACCCAACCGGGATTTTGAAAGTATTGAATTTTATTACCTTTCAAGGATGTTACATAAAATTACAACACTCTCTAAACACCCTTTGGACAGCCTTCACCTAGAAGTAATCTTGCCAACCTTGAAGCAGCCTTCCTTGGAGTAACTTCAAGCTCCCCCTTGAAGTAGCCTCCCTCCCGAAGTAGCTTCCCGTCAAGATAGCCTTCTGAAGTAGTCCAAAGTCCTCCTCTTCACACGAAGAGCTTCACCCTCTTCCTATATGCAGCCTCCTCCCTGGAGTAGCAACGAAGAGTACAAATATTACAAGGAACAAGAAAGAAAATAGGAAAGTACAACTTATCCTTTTAAGCTCAAGGCTTGAATTGCCTATATCAAGCGTATGGATTTTCCTAGCCAAGGTAATAGACTTGTGGATGCTAGGGTTAGGAAAATCTAGCCTATAGGACGAGCTTGAGCTAGATGGAATATGGCCAAGTGATCACAGTGCTCAATTGCTTGTAAAAGATTGCTCAAGAGTGCTTAGAAAGAATTCTCAAGTGTAGCAAGGTGAATTCTAGTGTCCTATAGCTTGTCCTATTTATAGGGATAGCCTAAGTATGCTTAAGGACCTTCTAGATAGTTTCTAGGGGGTTCCAAGTGCTCAATTAGCCGTTAGGAATAGATTGGTCGTTTTTACAACGGCTAATTGCTTTAACTCTGCAGATTCTGTCAGAGACCGTCTCGGTCGACAGATGGTCGACCGAGACACCCACTCGGTCGAGCTTTCCTCGACCGACAGGCTCTCTGAGTGCAACGTTCACTTCCAACTGCCAACTAACTCATTTGCTAAGTCTAACGGCTACTTTAGGTCAATTCTCGGTCGAGAAGGTTGTCGACCGAGAGTGTCTCGGTCGAGGAGTGTGTCGACCGAGATTGACTCTGTTTCAATCTATCAATTAAGATACTAAGTGTGTGCATGAGTGTGCATAATGTGATCCTATTAGAAGGGATGACTTGTCTAACTATGGTGTGTAGCTAGGGAAGATCCATTGCTTGATTTACATGCAATCTAGGTACTTGTACATTATATAACTGTACAAGTTTTTACAATAGTGATTACATTGCATGAAAATAAAACTATAAACTTATGATCTCCCTAGTTGCTTCGTCATTCACCATAATCCTGCACACTCAAGTAGCTCGTTAGATAAATAAGAATGAAATGTTTGTCATAATCAAAACAAAGGGATTTTATAGATGTCCATTTAGCCAACAGTATTAAGCATGAAATTCAAGTTCACATAAGCTATGACATGGGAGTTACTCTCCCATGCCCAAGAAAGGAGTTCTACTTATACATGGTAGTAAAGCACAAGTACAAGTGATGGATTGTGAAGCTAAACATTATTACAAAAGTGAAAGAACTAAGAAATCTATGGAAGGGGGGAAACAAGAGAAGAAATCGATCCAGAGGATGAAGTTTCCTCCTTGATATTGCTCCTAGTCCTACAACCTTATCTCTTGAGGGGTTGGAACGAAGAACATACACCTTTGTTGCAGTTGGTGAAGAGAAATGAAGAGGAGAATAGGTTCTCTCTTGAGTGAACACCTCGTCTTCTCCAAAATTGTCCTATTTCTTCTCTGCTCTATTATTTGGGTGAAAAGCTCTTCAAAATCATGAGTGATAATTGTCCCATAAGTGTCCTTTTGTATTCAAAAATGAGGGACAACTGCTCTTAGAGTGTACAAAAATTGTTGGCATACACTAAATCTATGAAGTGACATGCATGAATCATTGAAGGTAAAATTGCCTTGCACGAAGGATGCAAGGTGTGTCAGTTAGCCAACACGTCATGTTGTTGATAGTTGGTGAAGATCTAGAAAATCTTGACCCAGTTAACTTGTCATGTGCTAATACCAACACACCATGTTGGTTTCCAGGAAGGGGCTTTATAAAATTCTTTAAATGAAGGGACATGGTGTGTCATTTGGCAGACACACCGTGTTACTTCTCATCAGGGTGGAACATTACTTGTCTGTAACTAACACGTTGTGTTCAACAATTAACACAGTGTGTTTCTGTTAGAAACTTGAGAATTCCCTAAAGAATGTGCGGTCATTTGGGGAATCCAACTAAGGTCAAAGTTTGATTGAATTAACCATGTTTCCTCGTCAACATCATGTAAACATGGAATGAGTAAAGACAACTATAAAGTGGGAAAACTAGTATGACTAGAGGCAAAATGAGGTATAATGTGGATTGAAAATGCATGCAAGGGTCGGCAAAAACTCTATATATATTATGTGCATCACTTAACCCTAATGGGAAAACACAATTAGGCTTGTATGACACAATAAACTAACTAATAATAATTCTTGCATGGTCAATGGATCAGTTAATTGCCAGTCAGACAACTAACATTCACTTTGTATAGTGACCAATCGGTCGACTCATTTAGTGAGTCGAGACTGAAATTGAATAGTCAAAGTTTCAATTTGGAAATCAATTCAGTTTTGGATATCAACTGACCCAATCGCCTAACTGGGAGTGTGAGTTGGTTGATTGAAATTCAACAAGGAAGGATTAGAAACCAATTCATATGTAGATCTCAGTTGACTTAGTCATATGATTGGGAATCCCAATTGACTGATTGAAATGACAATCCAAGTTTTTAGCTTTTATATTATTATTAAGATTGTAATTAGGAAAGGGACTGGAATCAAGAAATTCTAATCGCATTACTCCCCTATATAAAGGGTATTTTTCCCATTAGGGGTACATACACTTGACACAACTCATGAGATAATCTAGCCACAAATTTTCTCTCATGGTGAGGGAGAAAGTTGTTATAATGATTGCCCAAGATAGGAGAAGAAAGGGAGTTCAAAGACAACTAGCACGTTGAAAACTCCTATTCTGCTTCAAATCAGTGGCCAAGGTGGTGCACCACATTCTCCTTCATATGCGGGGACAAAGGAGAGACCAAGTTACTTGTGTAAAAGCTTGAAGAAAATGTTCCACAAGAGATAAAAAGGTGTTGCAAAAAAATAACCATACAACACCAGTGGTCGACCAAATTTCTATCAGCATATTCAGATTTTTGGTGGACAGCTTGATTTGGATCTGAAGGATCGAGTACTTCAGTGACAGAAGATGTGTTTGTTTATTGGACAACTCACGTTTGTATATCTAATCCTTTCTTTGCCTTTTGTTAACCTACGTTTTATAGTTGCAGATCCAATGTTTCAGGTAAAGAGGGAAGGAAACTTATATTATTCCCTTGCACTACCTTCCCAAGAACCCTACAAAATCAACTTTAAATATGATGTAAATTATTTTCCTGCCGCTACACTAAGTTCCTTCTATATCTTTGAGATTGGTGTTAAGTGGGTCTAGTAATTAGGAATCTTGAATGTAATATTTGAGTACAAGATATATTTCTAGATTTAGTTTTAGAATAGAGTAATAAATAGACAACACCCTGTAGACCCTTAAGCAATCCTAGAGATTTTATACATTGCAGATATATATTCCAAGTCAAATCTCTTTTACATGAAATTGTTAGTAATATAAGTTGTAGAATAAATATTAGTAATAGAAATAATTAGTGCATTTTGGACAAACATGCGATTTGAACAATATCTCATCGCCAAGTACCCTCATTTAAAAAGAATGTCATTTTAAGATCCAAAATACACCTTGGTCTCAAACTTACCAAGTTGGGACACAAACGTCAAATTAACCCTAATGTCAGGCATATACATCCTATCTTTGATGAATAACAAGTTATCATACCAATCATAGAGGAAGCATTGAAGTTGCCTTTGACAACCCTATTCTCATTTTCTTCTACTTCTGAGTAAATCATTAAGGCATACATATTACCACTAATATGGGGTTATACCTCAGAGTCAATGATCCAGTCGTTGTACTGAAAAGATTGAATATATACTAGACTGAAGAATGTCATGAATATGTCCTACGTTACAATATATGTTGTTGGTTTCTTAGAATCCTAAATCGCTTGCTTATTCCTATGCCTAAATTTTAAAAAAGTGAGATCAGGTTTTCCAAGAAAACATTTTTCTTCTTAAGGCATTTGTTACCTTGTTTTATTATTATTTCTTTTTTCATTTTTTATTCTTCTAACAACTTCTACTTTTCTTAGAGAACTTTTTGCTTTGATTAATTTCATTATCAACCGATTTTGCAGTAGATGATAAATCTTTGTTTAAATTAGACCTTTCTCTAGATCATTTTTTATCTTTTGTATGAATGTGGGGTCACATCATTTGTATACATCGCCTTCCTTTATGCTATAAAATATTCTTATAATGCTTACTAGAACTTGGCAAATGTTGATCACAGAATCAACAATGCAAGACTTGAGAAGATTTTTTCTTCTTTATTTCAAACAATCAAGCATTATTTAAGATCGTAAATTTTATTTGTGTTTTCTTTATCTTCAATCATACATAAATTCTTAAAATTTGCAACAATATTTTTTTACAATGCTTCTTCAAGAACATACTTTTTGTTTTGATTTTTTCAAAATTCATATGCAAGTTTAACATAAAAGTATACATCAAAGAATTAATTAGAGATAATACTACAATAATTAGAACTAGATTTTTCTCCAATTAACATAATAAGTTTCTGGTTTAGGTTCAAACCAAGTGAATGTTATGTTAGAAACCTTAAGAGCAGCGTACATTTTTTCCTACCATTGATTAAAAAGTGAGTCCCATCAAAGGCTTAATTTCGTACCAATGATAAAAAAAAGTGAGTCCCATCAAAGGCTTAATGTTTATTGCGTCAGAAAAACGATATTGTTACATTGTCTGGACAATAATAATTTGATTATTAGATAGTGGTGGTGTTATAGGCATTCAACGATTTCTAAATCTGTTTGTATTTGTATCCATTAGAAAATGTATACACTCTTAAAATTGTGGTCCATAATCTTGGTACAAATGTGATGAAGTAGTAATTAGAAGGTTTATGATGGTTGTTGACTCTTAGGCATGCTAGATACACTATCCTTAAGAATACTTCTGTGGCTCTTTATGATGAATTTTGATGTAGTAGACATAGACTACGGTTACTCTCCCACGATGCAACAATAGTTGTTGACATGAAGTATAAAAATGCAGGTCACGACAACGAGTGTATGGACTTAATCGTCCTTCCAACGATCAAGGATGGCATAGGAACAATAGAGAAGGAGAAGAAGGGAAAGCAAGATAATTTCTACCTTTAAGACTAAGAAACATGTGGCAAGGTCTTTGTTAAGTAGAGTCAAATTGCAGATGGTAAACAAGTGAAAAAATGCATGGGGTTTGGAATCCCAAACTAAGGAATCGTCCAAACAAACAAACAAAAAATGGAGATTCCAAGACATGCAACACATGTTAAATATGTTGAGCGGGCCAAGTGGAAAAACCAGAGTGTGTCTACACTTTGGGAGGTCGGATCTGCACACCCTAGGCACATGATCAATATGTGTCGACGCACCTGATTGAAGGGAGTCCTGGATGGACCTGCCCAAACCTAGTTGAGTTGTCCCATCATGCGTCTGTAAAGTCCATGTTCCATTTTACTCCTCAAATAACTGGTGGACAAGTACCAATATGTAAAGGGGATAGAAATTTAAAAACTCCCTTGTGACTCACTAAGACTCTCCCTTAGGCTTTGAAATACCACCTACATACAACACAAAACACAAGTAAACAGGGAAAAGATAAAAAAATAGGTTTTGACAAAATAAACACACTTATGGATGGGTGTGTTGTAGATAATTTTATCAACAAATTTAAACATACTTATAAACAATCTCACACATACGACAACATGTCTTACACAAATGAATGATATTGTCATGATTGTTGATAATATGATTGTATAAGAAAAAAAGGTCTTACAAGAAAATCATTCACATTTTGTAGTGAGTTACATTTCTCCAAATAAAAAATATGAAAAAATTTATTAATATTTAAAAGAAGGGGCGGAGCCAAGAATCGGGCATTGGGGAGGCAATCAATGAGAGAGAGAAAAAAATCCAAACAACTACGAAAAAATTAGATAAAAAGTAATTAAACAATTACAATAGATTACTTTAGTTGTGCTTTGTGAGTCTTCAATGTGTAGAACTCATCAATTATGTCATCAGTTCTGATCTTCCTGCTAGTTCCTTCTCATTATATAATTATACAATCTGCAAAGAAGTCATCCTCCATTTTATTGTGCAATCTTGTCTTCACAAGCTTCATAGTTGAAAATGCCCTTTCAGTAGTAGTAGTTGAAACTGGAAGTGTCAACATAAGATGAATCACTTTGTAAATCTACTTTTAGTTTTTCACCTTTCTTCTTTGAACTTATGTATGGCACAAATCTAAAACGGTTCTAAGGTTTTACATATCAAAATCGGGAACCACCCAAATCTTGTAGTGTTTCAATTCAAACAGCAATGCATCCTTGTCTTCCTCATGAAAATCTTGTAGATAATAGTTATCCACGAGTTTGTATAGGGTTCAATGATCATGTAAGATGAATAAGCTTTATTGCATGTTCATTGAATCTATAATTCAACTCAAGTAGTTGAGAATCCATCATAACAGTAAAAATTTCAAGTCGAAAGCGATGCTCCGTCTTAATTTCATCAGATTGTTGAACACGTGCACGGATTAGGTAAGGAGAATTAAAGTTGGTGATTTGTACTTTATGTTGAATGTAAAAAGTGTTGACAGAGTCGATGAAGTTCACCCAATCATCTTCCCTCATCTCTAGAATATGAGACTTAGTACTTGTGACCAAACTCATGCCATTCAGGAGATCTTGTTCTTGACACTAGAAATCTTGACAAGGAGTGTCACTTATCCCTAAGATTCCTCTCATTGGTGGTGATATACAGAAAAAATATTGAATAATATCATGTTGGTATAAGGCCGCTTCTGCATCTCCATATTGGGAGTAAGTGGCTTCATTTTTTATGATATCGCATAACACATTACATGCTGAACCATACATGTGTATTAGGATACACAGTGAGGAATAGTGTGAACTCCATTGACTATCATTGGGAAGTTGTAAGGTACACATTTGGTTGAGTCCCCTTCCCGTTTCAAGATCACCTTTTGCTATTTTCTTAGCAATATAATTAGATTGTGCATTGTGTAGTTCTTTATTCCACTTTAAGAGGCTCCAATTATATAAACAAAGGTTGTTAATTTTGTAAAAATCGGTGAACAAGAATAACATCTCTTGATGTTACAACCAAAGTGAATTGGAGCACGAGTGCAAAGCAAGGACTGTAGTATCCATATTCACATTCTTTCGAGATCAAGGCATGCAATCCATTCCATATACCACGCATATTGCTCGTGCCATCATGTACTTGACCTCATATGTATTGCATGCTCAAATCACGTTGAGACAATATACAGAATATCTTATTTTTTAGTGAAAGGGAACTTGTATCTTCAACGTTCACTGTGTAAAGAAATATCTCTAATAGATCCATGTTCAACAACAAAGCTGACAACAATAGCTAGTTGTTTACTCCTTGATTCATCATGTGACCCTTCCATTAGTATGTAATAACGTGATGTTGATATTTCTGCTCTGATAACCTTTTGAACTTTGGATGAAATAATTGTGTAATATCTCCTTTTGAACTATTCGTGATGTGTATTTTGCATTTTTAAGATCATTGTCTAGGACCACTGTGGCAACATCACTATTATACTCAAATAAAAGTTTTGTCATCCGGATGAAATTGCCTCTATTTAAGGAAGATAAAGATTCGCCATGTCCTCTAAATGCACAAACTTTAAAAGAAATTCCATGGAGCAATGTTAATAGATGTCTTAGAGATAATCTATTCGACAAGATTTGTTGTGATTTTCATTCCATGACTTTATCTATGTGGCCTTTTTGGTTCATTGACTCACATGCCTTTTCAGCTATGTTATGAGCAAAACAAGGACCGGAGCAAGTATGCATCAAGAATGCACAATTGATTCCCCCAACTTTTTTCCTATTTGGAAATCTCTCAATTGTGTATATTGATGATCCAGAACGTGCAGATGGAGGATTGGCAATTACATATCTTGGTAAGCAGAATACAACATCTTTAGATGGAGAATATTCTAACCATGTCGGGATTTATGAAACGAAGAGGATTGAAATCAATGCAGGTGCTTTTCGGACCCTGATGATAGACAATTTTGTAGATGATGTTGGTATGGTCCACCAATAATACAAGTAGTTGCATATATATCATCCTATTTTGAAAAAGGATGTCCCTGAATTGGACGCCTCAATGTTGGATCACAAACTATAGATCGGTTTTCTATATGTTCTTCTTCTGTGTTTGGATGCTTATTGAAGAATTAATATTTGTTTCATCATTTTACACAAAGGAGGACCCTTAGAATGAATATGAGGTTCCAGAGGAGGAATATGGTCCCAATATTTGAGGTGGATGGAAGTTCTCATTCACAAGAAGAGGAATGAATTGTTTCCTTCTTCACCATGACTCAAACTTGACCAAGAATAATTTCATTTTGTGATGTACCTATAATATTGTATTAATATATCTAATACTAATAAAATGATTTTTAAATATGCCAAATTCATAAAAAATTGTATTTTAGGTTACATGGGATTTTTCATGGTCAACATAAAACTAATTATAGATGTCGAATAAACTAAGAAAGAACATGCCACACTTCAATATAACTAGGCCAACGTAGCATTTAGTGAATAACTTGTGCTCGCACTCACAAATAAATTGATTTCTGAAAGGAGAAAAAAAATGTTTGGTTGAATTAAAGAGTACTTAAGTCAAAACAAGATGCATATCATGTTGAATTACCAACAACCACCTTAACACATCTAAAAAATAATAAACAAATAAATACTTATAGCTAGAATTAATGATGTGAGGCTTATTGGTTTATGTTAAGGTGAACTCACGAACTTTAGACACGACTGGACTCAATGCTTATTGCCTGCAGTGACGTTGCAACTCGATGTGCAGCCATGGAACGCAATTCATGCCAAGTAAAAGATTGTTTTCGTTGGCAAAGAACAACTTACAGTTAAATATATTATCGTTGTTGTGCATACATCAGGAGACGCCAACTCGATTGCCAACTCCTCACGGAAATGCGACCTGCCCAAATAGTAAAAAAAATTGCAAAACAATGAATCCCTAACGCGTCGCCGACTCGAATCCCCAGCGTCACCGCCGCGTCGCAAACAATGATGATAACATTGTCGTCGGTTTGATTGGTGATGTTTAACTTCTACAGGAAGAGAGTAGAGAGAAGATAGAGGGAATGTGAGGTTGTTGGGCGAAGTGGACCAGAGAACGTGGTTTTGTTGGCAAGCTAGTTTACAAGGAGTGAGAAAATGAGAAAAAATTGTGAGGAGAGGAAGTTATGAGAACGGAGGGATTTTGAATCGTTGATTGAATTCTTACTCAATGAAAATGATAGCTGTAATTTAAAACACAGACTTGCTTATAGTAGTATAAATAACATAGATGTATGTATACGTGAATTTTTTATAAGTGGTTAAATCTTGGAATTTAATATTGAGCTACTTGTTGATCTATTGATGTGTTTTTTTTTGTCATTATACATTGATATGTTTTGTTAGCACTAGTAAAACTTTCTCAAAAAATAGGATAAGTTGCCATTTTTCTAGTGCTTACTACTTTCTTTTTGAAGAACTTCATGTGTAAGGCTACTTTCATTCCTCAATCTAGTAGTTTACTACCTTTTAGGAACTTCATGTGTTAGGTTACTTTCATATACTGCCCTATATGTTTCTCTAGGCGTTATAGGTGAATAAGTAGAATGATGTTCAAAATTTTGTACTTTTGTTATATGCATATGATGTATTGTTTCAATCCCTTGAGTTGTGCACACCTATACATGAAATACATACAGTTCATTGGAAATAATTGAAATTTCAGTTAGTATTTTGCTTGGATATGTAAGCTATTTTGAGAGAACAAGGACACCTAACATCTTGCTAGGGTCCACGCAAATGTTGATGTTTAGATTCAGAGCCTCATTTCCCTAGGTCCCAAACTCAATCATGGTTTTGTACGCACACAATACAACATGCTAGGATGTTCATCAGGAATCTGCAAGAGAAAACTTAGCACGGTTTCCATGTATGTGTATTTTGGGTCTTATGAACCTTAGAGTTGAATTTATAGATTCGGGAATGTATAGTCATGTAGAAAAATCATGTAAGCAAAGGGGTATTTAAACAAATTTCTCAACAGATCTTGATTTCCAAAATTGTTCTTACCAACCAGATAGAATAAAAGGGTAGAGCATAGATAATATCATTCTTCAAGAAAAAATCCCAACTCGAATGATTGTTGTTCTTTTAGCATGTGAATAGAAACTTTTTAACATCGTGAAAACTGTTAATTTAATGAATCATGGAAATTTTGGTTCCAATGTGAATGTATGTATAAAGAATCACCAGTAGGTCTACAAGTCAAATTAAGATTAGATTAATTTGATTGAATTTATTTTCGAGTTTGATATGTGTAGTTGGCTTCACTTGCTCAACTCAAATCTAGATCAAAGATTAGATCTGAAGCAATGCATGATCCAAGAACTTGAATTCTTTGTTTGATCTCTTCTTATTTTATCATCTCCATTAAGTCCCATTCTTTTACGGTGAGGGTTGACTCGAGCCCAAGATGTACATTCTTAAGGATGTGTACCACCAATTGGACGTCAACAAGGTTGAGGAACAACTACAAAAGGCTCTCAATATACTTTATCCTCGTCTTTGAAAAAACTATTGAGCAACATGTGATAATCTCTCGTAAGTGGCTTTAAATGCCTTGACTATGTTCAGCTAAGATCATAGGTCAGAATGCACTCCCAAGGATTAGGTAATCACCCCCTTGGATCTATTCCACGCAACATGGGAATAATACCAAGGCACTAATCCGTAGGTTGTTAGTCTCTCGACCCATGGAAAAGGTTTAAGCAAAACATTAGTGAAGGGCCGCCACCGCCCATGAAAGAGTTGTGGGACAAACATAGCAAACGCACATTTGATTGAGGTTGCAATTGGACCCACCAAAAGTAGCATGTTCATGGAAAAGCATAGGCTTGCTCTAGCTTTGCCATTTGTCAGTCAATTTGGGTCGGGCACCCAACCATAACGGTAGCGCTTGTGGCGGTTGGGAAGCAAACACCAAAAACTATCAAAATTCAAACAATAGGAGAACCTACACCGAGAGCTATCAGAGAAATTCACTAACAGCACACTCATGCAACGGCAAGGTAGTGGTTCAGAATGAGCCTTCTGCTTCAATTCCAAATCATTTTGGAGTCAAGTGAATACAATTCCAGACCATTTCAAGTTAAACAAAGTGTTGTTACCATTGCCAAGTGTATGTGACTACAAGATGCACACTGGATGACTAGATTGACATGAAGGGATTGTGTGGGGAGGGACGGATGTACAGCTTCTCATTGAAAAGTACTAGACAAAGCCAATCACAGTCAAGTGCATTTTTTTCCTACCATGAACACAAATAATTAAGACCCAAACAAAAATTGAGGTACGAACATTGTCCATATAGATACAATTTTCGTGCGTAAAGTTATGGAATATGGAGGACTCGCTCCGGGGTACTCATTACATGATAATAGTTGTGTTATCTCACCAAAAAAAAAACAAGTACCCAACATATTGTGTATTTTGCTAAATATGGAGAAAATGAAAATATATAATATGAACGAGCTACAATATTAGTTAGAATATCATGAGTCTTCTCATCCTCCGATCTCAAAATGCAGCAAACTAAGTAATCCTATAGGATGTTGTTAGCCACGTCCAACTTCTGTTGAACACATGATATCTAACCTGGAAGTGTAACCTTATATTCAGACTGCACTTATACAAATACTGATCATTTGTACAAGGAGTTTACTTAGCAATGAGAAACCAAGGCGGCACTGGCTAGACTCCAAGCATGTATTCATCAACAAAACAACCTTACAGAAAATAAAAATTTATATTCAGGTTGGTGAGATACTGTTGCAGGCAGTGGCGGAGACTAGGGTTGGCAAAATCCGACTCGACCCGACTAAAATGAGTCTGGGTCTTGATATTTTTGACTTGATCCGAAATGACCCGAACACAAAAATCCAAAATTATTTGCAGATCAGGTCCGGATTTACAATTCTCAACCCAAAAAATCCGATCGATCCAAAAGTATATCTTATATATTGTTTTTTTCTCATTTTGTAGCCATATAAAATATTAATATGTACAAACATAACTTCATTTTTAAGGAGAAATATGATTATTTGTGATAGTTTATATAAGTCTTTGCTTGCAACGATAAATAACCAATAAAATTTGCAACAATTTCGGGCTCGGTGGGTTTATATTTCAATTATTTGGGTTTGTATCTTTGAATTTTTCGGGTTCGTATTTTTTAACTTTTTTATTTTACATATAATATGATTTTTTTGAGTCCATTGGGTTATTGGGTCAGACCCGCAAAGAAGAATTTTAGCTTTGGGTCGAGCAAATAGGATCCAAAATTGTTTCAGGGTTTGTGTCGAGAATATTCAATCTGACCGAAACTGACCAGAAATAGGATCCGCTCAGTCCAGATCCGGTTGCAACCCTAGTGGAGACAAATGGGAATCAGTTGGGCCATGCCTCCAGAAAAAGTCTAAAATATAAAATATTATAATTGAGTTCAGCAAAAGAATAAGTAGCACATACTACCATAACATACAAGAGAAAAGCATTTTGCCGTAGTGGTTGACTTTGCTTACTTCCAAGCATCTTGTTTGGGTTCGAATATTTACAAAGGCAACTTTTTATTAGCTTTGTAATGGTCCAACGCATGCAATAGAGAATCCCAATTTCTAGGCAGACGTCCTTAAAGTTTGATTAGTTTTCATTGACTCGTCATTAGCAAATAAAAAAGCATGTCCATTTTCTTCTAATCATGTATACAAATCTTTGATTAAACAAAAAGGGTCACTCACTAATTATCCCTTTTACATGATAGCTACAATTATATTGCCCAAAAACTTACATTTTTTTCTTTCTCTATCTTTTGCCGCATTCAATTTTAGTCAATATTCAATAATAGTTCTGTACAATGTAGGTTGTTTAAGTGTCATTTTGTCATTAAAAGCGAGCGTCATCGTTTCATCTTTTAAATATACGAAAGAAATTAAGTAAAGAAAATGATATCTACGTAATTCATCATAATCAAAAGAACCAGTTGTCTCAATGCTTCACTTCTAAAAATGCAATGGGCACGTTTAGCATGTTGGAGAACAATTGGGATCAAATTGTGATTTTTGGTATCATGGAACGTGGTGAAACCCTCAAGCCATGAAGGTAAGGAATTGAGACCGCAAATGACTAAAAACTTTGTATTAAATGTGTAGGCATGAACCAATGAGAAACATTTTTGTACTCCCAATCACATAAGCAACAACATTACTGGTTCAAATGATAAGTACTTTATAAACACTTGTGTAACATCCTCCATACCTGATGTATTCCTACGAGCTTAATATTTCCAGAAGTTTGGACGCCCAAACCAATCCTAGGACGTTTCTCCTCTAGATATCCCAATACAACTCGATATCAAGACGGTCATGATTGCAAGAGCCAGCCAATATCCTCTGACTGATCTAAGACGCTATTGTAAAAACTGATCAAGACTACGCAGTGTCCATTTTGCATCTTGTTTAATCAAGTATGGGATATAGAAGGTCTTTATTGTCATGGAGAACATGATTGTTAAAAACATCAAGCAGTCTATGATGCTCACGAATAGACAGATTCACCCACAGTTTAAAAGAAGATTCATCATCAATTTTGAAGAAAAAAAACTTTTAAAATGATATGTACACATTTGAGCAACAGTTTCTGATGTGTGGTATCTTTCTTCATTGTCAAGATAAAACTATTAACACTTATTTCCAAATATACGATTACACAATCATTGATGTAGAGTGAATGTCATCTAATGTACTGGTACTGCAAGTTACATTTTAATTATGTTATAAAGTTACTAAATTTATGTTAGAAATACATTTTAAAATTAGTTAGAAGATCATTTATTAGAATATAAAATTATATTTTTTATCTTATGCGTGCTATCTTTCTTAATTGTCAAGATAAACCTAAACAGGAATGAAAAAACAAATTCAACTTATTTACCAAAAGTTAGTTAGAATAGTATTTTAATTATGTTATAAAGTTTTGTATTGAAATAATATTTATTTTCACACTACTATAAAATCACAAATATAGTTTATACACATGCATTCTTACATGTTGAAAAAATATTTTGACGATCAGTATTAAAAAGCATTCCTTCCCTTGTGTTTCGCCATATCAAATATAAAAGTATTTGTAGAAGAATAACACTGTTTCATACTTAACAAAGTAGATGTGTATCATTATTTTAAGAGTGCATAGGGTTGTTATCAACAATATTATGAGAAAAGGATGTTTGATACGGTTATATAATTGAGCACAAAGACATGCAAACCATGAAAAAATCCCAGTCATGGCCCCTGTCCTACTATTTAAACTCACTAACTAAAGTGAACTTAGCTCCCTTAATGATCCAAGTCTGGCTCCGCCCCGTCTGCAGGCCTCGTCTTTTAACAGCCCGTCACAAAACAAAAGTTCGGATACATGCAATCCTTTGTTTGGAGTGACATCACTTAAGCAGTCAACAAAAACCTCCGAACATGGTTAGGCTAGAAGCGAAGTACCGTCCGCTCCATCTGGTTAACTGCCTCTCTGCATTTTGAACCTGGATACCGGCTTAGAAGGTTTGGATGTTGTGTCCTGGGAAGTACTGTGACTAGTTGAGGATCCTATGCTCGAATCTAGTCCATGACTGTGTTCAACAACACTGCCGATAACAGCCTGCATCATGGAAATGATACTTGTGATCCCCCAAAGTTGTTTAGGATAATCAAGCAAATATTTTAGAAAATATGGAGAGCTTACCTTCCCTCGATAAAAGCCATGTTCCGAGCTTTGACTGGCATGATCCTGTTTTCAAGTTTTAAAAAGAAAATCTCAGTTGACTGCTGAGCAAATTACCTTGTCAAGTGGAACCATACGCTAGCAATCCATCAGCAAAGCTTGATTCCAAATTAAACTTCTTAGGTTGTTTGTCACACCAATCTCTACTTCCATTTATTCGTTAAAAATTCACCTTTCTCATATTCATCTTTTTCGTGGTTTAGATCATCAAATAATATGTTATTAGAGATCAATAGTCAATCCTAGAGGGAAGATAGCCCCCCTCACATATTTAGATAGGATTACTTGATCATGCATTTGCCAAAATTCTGGACTCTTGAAAGAACATCCCAACAATCAAAATTCCTCTTAATTGATTGTTATGTGAGTGAACTGAGCCAAATGCCTGATTGCGGATATAATATGCTAATGTCCTCAGCTAACAATTAAAATTGAAGTTTTATTAGCTAATTAACAGTGTCCTTGTTGAGCTAAAATACAACATAATTTCCAGTTCTATTGTGCATAGTGGCACATCACCTCCTGTCATGTGTGTGCTTGTTCCTCAAGATCATCCAAAGAAGTTAGATGCAAGTAATGCCATGCCATCAAACAACACAAATAGGAAAAACAAAAAATGAAATGATTTAGCTGCTAATTCTTCTGGTAGAAGATGTGCATTTGGCAAACCATCTGTACTCAGAGGATAGAAGCATAAGTTAACCATCCACAAATAGATTGACACATGGCTGATGGCTCAGGATTTGGCGCTATGTTATTCTCAGGTTCTGGTGTTGACTTGAGATCAATCATTGATTTTAACTGACTCATGCTCGGCTCTGGCTCTGTAACTAACAATGTACTGATATCTACCCCAAACTCAAAAATAGGTAGTTTGTCTGTTCCGTGCTCAGGGTCAGACTCAGAATTGAACAAGCGTCTGTTGGCATACTATCCTATTTGCTCAAGGAAGAACTGGATGATCATGCCAAGCTGTGCTACAGAAGCCTGACTAGGTTCATTCCCCAAATACACTCTTGAGGCAGTAAAGCCTTGGCCAAGTTCACCAGCACCAGCTGTCGCTGAAAACAGGTACTGCTTCACCTTTCCATGCGAGTCTAGAGACTCCACAGAACTGAGAATGGATAATTAAGACAGTATCAAGATCGAGGACCATTTTCTAAGTCAATTCTGCTGTATTTTACTCTTAGTTATCAAGGGGCCCGCCAAGGCTTAAGGCAGGCCGCCTCAAGCTGAGCGCCCAGCTCCCTGGATGACCTAAGTGGCCGCCTAAGGCCTTTTAGGCCCAAATTAAGCAACTTCAGGGCTAATTTAGCATAAACTAGGTTTGTATTTGATCAAACTAAGTTGTTCTATGGTTGAAATGAGTCCAATTAATCGCAAATGAGTCCAATTTATCCCAAATGATCTCGATACTTTATAGAAGTTGCACATCAAGCAGGTTGAGAACCTGAACTAATTGTGGTCAGATTTCAGAAAAACAATATCCAATGATCACTTGGGAGTGTACTTTGCGATAAGGAAACAAGGTTGTAACCCTCGCTCCCTTTAAGCATGTGAGTCTAAATACTGTTGGTTTAGATCTAGCCATCTAAGAGGTGCCTTTTCAGTTCTATCTCCCAGTTCAAAAAATGGCATGGTGTATTGATTAGCAGAGTTGCAGAAGGAAAGTGGGAAGATGAACTGATTACAGAAAGAGAAAAACAGGTAGCATGCAGTCCTTTCTTCCGAGAGTGTTCCAAAAATGGAATCTCAACATTTTTCCACCATTTCACAGCATATCCACGTCAGATAAGAATTAGCTAACTCGTCCTTTTTCACCAATATCTCCACTGCGCATATAGGCAATAGCGCCAATCATGTATTGCACTGAATTTTGACCGTCATAAAATAGAATCCATCAAAAGTAATATTCACCACAACGCAGGAGTCTGTACAGAAGTGAGGAAGATGAATTGGTGGTGGATCCTCATTTAGAAAATCATTGTGTTAATAAATTTCATATAGTCATCTATTTATTCTATTTTATAATTTATATATCATGTTGGACCTCTATATAAATTCTCCAACTTCTCTTATTAATGAAAGGGGAGAAGGCTCATTGCCTCTCCTAACGCTTTGTGGCACCTCTGTTAACAAGGTACCAAAGCAGGTGTTCTAACCCTACCCTAACGTAGCCGCTGTCACCAGCCGCCAGCACCACCGCTGGCAACCACCGTCCAGCGGCGCAGGGCAGCCAGCAGCGGCCACATCGGGCGCCGCCGGCACCAGCAGTCGCCGCCCAGCCGACCAAAGGACAGTCGCCGCCCGGAGCAGGCGTAGCAGCCGCAGCCCCTCTCTCTCTCCGATCGTCGGGTCCTTCGGTTGATCCAACGAATTTATAAATCCCAAACCGAAGGGTCCGTCTTTACGTAGGAAATTCCTAATCACATCTCCTCCATGTGTGATTAGGAAACTTCCGTTGGGGGTTGTGGATGCGTCAGATACGTATCTGATTCTTTGACGTGACGTGTATCTCTCCGTCACTCAACTCTTCCTGTGACGCGTATCAATTTGTCACTCTTCTTCTCGTTAAATCATGAAGGACACCAAGGCATCTACCATCTGTAGTGAGATGTCACATATCCCCTCCATCAAGTTGAACGGGAAGAATTATCTCTTATGGATGAATGTTGTCCATACAGTGTTGGAGTCACGCGACAAGGCGAGACACGTTGATTTCAATCCTCCTGCGTCTACTGATAAAGGCTATGCTGAATGAAAGCGTCATAATAGTCTGGTGAAGACATGGTTGTGGGGGAGCATGGAACCTGGGATTTTGCCTCGGGGTTCATGTTCTACACTACTGCCAAAGAGATCTTGGATGCAGTAAAGAAACATTATTCTCAAGAGAAGAATGTGCTTCGTCAGTTCATCATATATGACCGCCTCTTTGCAGAACGATAGGGAGACAGACCTTTTGAAGAATACTTTTGCACAAGAGTTGAGCTTCTATCATCCAGTGATTGTCCATGGACAAGTCAAAGACAGAGATGATTTGATTATAGCAAATTCTTATCTGGTCTAAGTTCTTCGTGCAGTTCAGCCTGCAGCGTCATCCTAGCTTCTGACAAACTTCCCAGCTTGGAAGAGGCTTACTCAAGGATTTACAGGCAAATTTTGAACCTGTTGATCCTACAACAGTCTCATCTCCTAGATATTCCCATACTTTTGTAGCTGTTGCAGTGAGAGGACGGACAGGTATGGGCCGAGGACGTGGAACTCACCCTAAGTGCACTTTCTGTGACAAACCTAGACACACAGTTGAGAAGTGTTGGAAGAAGCATGGTAGACCTGTTGCACCACCTGTGGGAGCAGCAAACTATGCTACCACTACTGAGTCTACTGAGCCTCCTGCTTCAAGTTCTGGTTCTTCTGACATCACACTCGCCAAGGAGGAATAATATAGATGTAATCTGGCTACCCAGCATCTGAGTTTGGGGTCATCGTCTTCAGCCAACTTGGCGTCTGCCACTGGTAATCAGGCTACCTCTTTATTGGCTTCTGGTTCTACTTCATCATGGGTCGTTGACTCTGGAGCGTCACAGCATATGACTGGTATGAGGAGACTACTTCATTCCGTTGACTCACATATTCCTCACAAATCTGTAACAATAGCAGATGGTTCAGTGAGGAGAGTGTTAGCCAGTGGATCTGTTTCTCTGACTCCTAAAATTGATCTTAAATCCATACATTATGTGCCTGCATTTCCCTTTAATCTTCTCTCTGTTGCTAAACTGATTGATACTGTGAAATGTACGGTAACTTTTGGACCTTCTTGTTTTGTATTACAGGATCTCAAGAGTATGAGGACGATTGGTGGGGGGCTAGGAAAGGTGATCTCTACCTCTTCCACGGTGACAGTCTGCCTCGCCAAGTATCTGCTCCTGCTCCTACTCCTGTTGTCCTGTTGAGTGGTTCTCCCTTACTGTGGCACTATAGATATGGACATCCTTCGTTAGAGAGCCTGAGAAAGTTAGAATCGGAGTTGTCTCAAGTGTCGTTTCTAGAGTGTCAGTCCTGTCAACTGGGGAAACATCATAGAATGTCTTATCCCGATCGTGTCAATAAACGGGTGTCTTGTCCTTTTGAGTTGGTCCACAGTGATGTTTGGGGTCCTATAAAAGACCATAGCTATAATGGTTTTCGTTGTTTTATTTCCTTTGTGGATGATTTTTCGCGTATGACATGGATTTATTTGTTGAAAGTCAAGAGTTTGTGCTATCCATTGTCAAGCATTTTCATCAAGAAATAAAAGTTCAATTTTGATTGCAATATTAAAGTTCTTCAATCTGATAATGTCGTGGAGTATGTTCAAAATGCTATGGCTGATTTTTGTAGTTCTGTTGGGATGATACATTACATCCTGTCCTCACACCCCTCAGCAAAATGGGGTAGCAGAGAGGAAAAATATCCTCATCTTCTTGATATTATCAGGACAATTATGTTTCAATCTAATGTTCCTGAGAGATTCTGGTCTGACGGTTTACTTACTGCATGTTTCCTTATCAACAGGCAACCATTTTCTGTACTCCAAGGACGTACCCCATTCTCTGTCTTACGTCCTAAAGATCAACCTTTTCTTGTTCCCCTCAGAGTGTTTGGTTGTACTTCCTTTATCCACAATTTTGATCCTAAGGTTGATAAGTTATCCCCTAGGTCAATTAGGACTCTTTTTCTTGGGTACTCCAACACTAGCAAAGGGTACAAGTGTTATTGTCCAAGTCTCTGTCGTATGTTTGTGTCTAGGGATGTGACATTTCATAAATCTACTCCATATTTCTCTAGTGTTCGCAATAAGGGGGAGCAATTATGTGAGAGAGGGCCACCATCAGATACCAGTGAGAAAATGACACCACCACATCAGAGTGAGAGAGTGTCACCTATCATTCCTGACTATACTATAATTCAAGAAGAGCAGCCAGCAGATGGTCCTCTAATTCAGCAATATTCACATGTTTACAGTAGACAAGGCAGACAAGATCCAGAGGAGGTAGCGACTCCAGTCTCTGAGCCTTCCCCGTCTTCCTCTACTCAAGGGTATTAGAATGTGTGGTATTCAACCCAAAACCAATTGGCAATGGGTGAAGGGACCACACACCTTATAAGCCCAGGACCTTTCCCAGAGCTCAGCGGTGTGGGACAATTCTAACATCCCCCCTCAAGTGCAGCCACTTTTGTGTGCTTGCACTTGTTCTTTTTTTTAGGTAGGGTGTGGTCCTCACACTTGTCTCGTGGGGTCCGCTCTGATACCATATTAGAATGTGTGGTATTCAACTCAAAACCAATTGGCAATGGGTGAAGGGACCACACCTTATAAGCCCAGGACCTTTCCCAGAGCTCAGCGGTGTGGGACAATTCTAACAAAGGGATTCTTGAAGAACCATCAGACCTTGATGTTCCCATTGTTGTTCACAAAGGTACCCGTTCTTGTACTATTCGGCATCCTATTGCAAATGTGTGTTGTTTGTCCAAATTATCTCAGCAGGCCCGCTCATTTGCTCTTGGGATTGATTATGTGGTCATTCCAAGAAATCATCTTGACGCTATGAAGGATATTAGCTGGAAACAGGCGATGAATGTTACCCCTTTTGCACTCCAGAGTAACCTAAAATGACACACTTGGTGGCCTTGGGACCCAACTTGTCCACTCCTGGTCAACGCAGTGGACAAACCAAACACACCCAAACACCTTGGGTGGAACATGGTATAGTGGCTTCATAGGATGAAGAATCTAAACAGGTATGTGGTTCTTAATGGCATATGATGGCATGTGATTAATGAGATTAGTGGTAAGAACAACATCACCCCAAAATTCCCTAGGTACATGCATGTAAAGAAGAAGACTGCGGGCAATCTCAACAATATGGTGAATCTTTCTTTCAGCCACTCTGTTAGGTTGTGGTGTATGTGGGCAAGATGGCTGGTAGATGATGTCATGGATGGTGGTAAAATGAGTGAAATTATGATCGAAGTATTCTCTAACATTATCAGACAGAAGAGTACACACTTTCTTCTTAAATTGAGTTTCCACTTTCACCAAAAAGATTTGAATATAGATAAAAGTTCAGATCTCTCTTTCATCAAATAAAACCACATAGCATGCAAATAATCATTTACAAAAATAGCAAATACTTATAGCCAAGCTTGGAAGTAACACGACTCGGCCTCCAAATGTCTGAATGTTAACTCAAAAGTAGACTTTGTTCTTTGACCCTCTTTGGACCTAAAGACGGACCTTGTATGTTTTTCTAACTAACATGACTCACACTGCAAACTTACCAAACAGACCTGGAATTAAGACCTTGAGCTTATCTAAAGATGCATGACCAAGACGACTACGCACCACCAAAGAAGAAGCTACAACACAAGTTGTAGGGGACCTTTGCAAGTAGTAGAGATCGGCCAGTTCATATCCTTCGCTAATCGTCTCCCCTGTCTTCAAGTTCTGTATAAGACAAGTATCTGGAAAGAATGTAATAAAGCCTTGAAGAGCGTGAGTTAATTTGCTAATTGATTATAAGTTCAAAGGAAAATGAGGAATGAAAAAGGTAGATGGAAGGGATGTATGTGGAGTCAGTTACACCATCGCAATTCCCTTAACAGAGGCAATAAAGCCATCAGAAAGGGTGACACCAGGTAGGTTAGGCTTGTGGGCATAGGTGGTGAACACTCTTATATCCCTTTGATGGATCAGTTGGACCTAAATTGAGAACCCAGAAGACTTGGATGATGTTGCCTTGGAAGCCTGAGAGATGCATGTTGAAGTATCAGCTCTTGGTACAAGAGAGGCAACTAAAAATGTAGATTGTTGTGAAGCTCGAATGCAAATCAACTGTGAGTACTCTTCTTCAGACAATATCACTTGATAAGTAACTTCTTTCTTCTTTGACATGATTGATGCATTGGTTTCAGTCGCTTTTCACATGCTATTTTCTGGGCATTTAATGATATATTTGTTCATTTTGAGATAGTTTTATGCATTGTTTTCTATCATTAGCTTGTAAATCATTGTTGCATCAACTATTTAGTAATTTTGACTGAATTGTGCCAATTTATCATCTATGATTCGGACTAATGGTCACTAAGTGGACAGCTCGGTGCCACCGACCCATCCATCGGTGGTACCGACCAAGCACGGTTCTCAAACAGGAAATCGAGAAATCTTGGTGCTATCAAGAAGAATCTCGCTGCTACTAAGAGAGGTGTTGATGTTGCCGAAGCCAGCAGTCGGTGCTACCAACTCACGATCCAGGGAGCATCAGACTTAGGAAACGAAGAACTCTTTCTTGGGTCACATTCTACCATATGGGCTTTCCCCAAGGTGGGATATGTCTGATCTATGTCGATCCTAAAATCTCAATTGAGAATAATTATCTCGATGCATCCAAGTTGCAATAGAACTCGAAGATAGAAACTCGGTGATATCCACACACAATGTAAGTAGTACCGACATAGTCCGAGGGTTACAAGTCAGCCGACAACTCGGTGCCATTGCCACCCCGTCGGTGGTACCGCACTAGTTTAGATCTGAATCAAGTCAAATCCAACAGCCAACAGTCACAACTTAATGACGGCCAAAACCTCACTTATGACCTAAGGAGAGTGCGGCCAAAAGAAGAATATTCTTGCAAAGCACAGAGCCGGGAGAGGAAGAGACGAAGGACCACGTATTAGACGCTCTGGGCACTTTTGGAGGGCAGATTTGCAGCCAAAACGCTGCAAATCGAGGTGTTCACCAGAAGGGATCGCCAAGACGACTTCTCCAGAGGTTTTCACATTGGTTTTTTAATGTTTAGCCAGTTTTTTTCCTCTTTCTCCTTTTTATGATGACAACAATCATGTGGGGCTAAACCTCATATTCCTTAGGACCCGAGAGTAGCTCGTTATTGCATTGTAGTTGAATTCTATGAATCGATAACTTATTTCTTTTAATCTGGAAGTGAATCTATGATCTCTTCATCTATTTGTTTATGTTTGATCATCATAATCAAAGTAATAGACCACTAGTTGTTTCGGGAGAAGGAATAGGGGTTGGACAAATCATACATCCACATAGCCTATATCACACCTCGTGAGAGGGCTTACGGCTATGAAAGTATAACCTAGAGGTTTCGATAATGCACCTCATTAATTATTAAACTGTCAAGGGAGTGGGGTTTGTTTTAGTTCAAGTAGTGTATTACGATGCGGGAGCGGGTAATACTTGCTAATGGTCTTTAGTCCAGAGTAAAAAGTATTTAATTATTAATGAAATAGAATTTGAATATAGTGTTTTTCGTGGTGAAACCATAGTCCTAAGGAATACATTCATTCTTGATCAAATCGTCTTAATTTAGGTTTAATTCTTTGCTTTTAGTTAATAATCACTGATCAACCCTTTTTCTAGGTCTACTTGATGTGGTTTGAGTTAGTAGTAGTCTTTGGTGAACGTTTCTCTGAGTTCGACATCGGGGCTTAATAGGCCTATATTACACGACGCATGCACTTGTGTTTCACACTCACAGTTTTAGTGTGTCAATGATTCAGAATCAGAGTCTGACTATTTGTACATATTGTAATGGTTGGAGAAAGATGGATGACACAATGTTTAAATTTAGTGCATGACAGCTCCGCTCGAGTCCAATGAAATTACAAGACCACTTGTACTGGTTGTCGCGAAGACAAGCAACAATTTGTACGGCGCGCGGAGGCGTGCTATAGCAGAAACAACTCAACTTTGGCAGCAACAATGCACTAGAACAAGACCAAATATGACTTTGGACGGCAACAATAAACTGGAACAGACGAAATATATGTACTTTGCATAATATCAGCGGACCAGAACCATTGTGCTACAGTACTCCGCCGGTGATAAGTTGGGATACAAAGACCCGCAGCTCCCTTCTTGTTTTCCTTATGCCCTTGACCATTTAGGGCAATGAAGTTAAGGTAGGGGCACCCCCTTTAGACGATACTTAAGGGGGGAACAGCCCCACATACCGTCTTTGTTCAAGCCAAAAAAAGTTGTGATGAAGGGCTGCTGACAACAGCCTAATGTGATGCTGATATGGAGAAGCAATGAAGGCGTAGCGACTAGTCACAAACACCCTACGAAAGCTAGGACCAATCGGAAGGATGTCCTAGAAGGGCAAGACCCAATTCCAATCGGAGAGAGATCAGCAGCCACTAGCATGACCATACAGTATGGTACTGTAGCATGAACGGCAAAGTACAAGTTGCTTCTGTTCTTGATGATCGTAGATCTCAAGATGGAGATGACCACTCACTAAGACTTCCTTGGAGAGATTGACGGCTCTCCTAGGGTTTTTCCTCGCTGTATACCATGTAAAGAAGAAAAAGATTGGGGGGGGGGGGGATGTTTTTCTTATGAGTTTGTCTTAGCAAGCTAGACGTGTTTCAACCATGCTCCAGTTTGAGGGGGAGTGTTGACAGTAATTTAATTAATGTTTTATTACTTAGATAGTAAATGGGTCTAAGTGTTTTGGCTCACTAGGGTTTGTGTCCAAGTATGCATATTTCCCCCTTGTCCTATGTATAAGGGTAGGGTTTCTCTAATACAACATATTCAGTGGCCTTATATTTGCTCTTTGACAACTCTAAAAGTAGGGATTACAATATGGACTTTGTGATGTCGATAATACCAACATGAAACAAGGAACTACGGTGGTGAATGAAAGAAACATGATGGTAACAAATAAGTGGCTCAGATCCACTTGATTCAGACCCTAACTATTTATTGTATAAAGCTAACAATGAAAAATCAAATAGATAGGGTGTAATCAGAAGTGCCCACTCCTAGAGAGGCTTGTACAGCGTCAGCACTAGAGATTGGAAAATAAATTTAGAACGTAGAAATTACGATAACTAAAAAATAGAATAACCTATTCTAAATAATCTAAATTTTCTAGCTAATTAAGTACTTTGAAACTGAAAAGAACCAAACATGAATAGACTAGGAATGCCCCCCCCCCTTTTATTCTGTGTGAATAAACAACCTAATTCCTCAAGTGTGTAATCCCTAAAGGATTCTCTAAGCAGTTATCTCCTGAGTCCTGATGCACCAGCCATCCCCACGAAGCCCCAACACCTTTCTAATTTTTGATATATCAGCCTGCTCACTCAAGCAAATTTATTGACAACTATAATAACAACAAGATACATCACTTAGCAGTAGTTCTATTACATCCTCTTCATAACTACCAAATTGCCGCATTTCCCTCATAGGCAAAGATTTCCCCACCCGTTGTGAGGCTCCCTCTTGTTTCTCTCGTCTTGTGCGGACAGCAGGAGGCAACGGCGACGGCAGCCTGCTGCGGCGCGCCCGGGGGGGGGAAGGGTGGGAGGGTGGCGGCGCCGGATCTACTGCTCTGGTACCATGAGAAACAACACAAGAATTGGAGAGCTCAGAGTTACACAATGTGTTTACCCTTATATTTATATTAGTAGAACATTTACAATGAGGTCCATATATAAATGTAAAATAGCATAACAGTAAGTAAAGACATATATATTAACATATTTGATACTAATACTCCCTAGATACTCTCTAATACATACCAAATACTTCTTAAGTCGTATTCCTTTTTTTATTAGCATGAAATGACCTCAATACAGCCAGGATACAACCAACCCATTTAGCAGCCAAGAGAGCACCCCACTCGCGTGATCCCTCAAAAATCCCAAAACCATGTGACTTCCAACTCTAGACTCCCCCTGTTGTATTGTGATTTGAGAAAGAAATTGGTATTTTCTGTTAAAATTTCAAAATAAACATTAAAAAAACTATTGTATCCAAGTTGTACCTGTATCTTATATTTTTGAAAATTGTCGTATCCCCGTACCCCTATCTATTTTTGTATCTATATCCGTGCTTCATAGTAGCTAGCTATACATGAGAGAAGATAGTTTGTTATCACAGATGACACAACTCACTTTACAACACAACATTACATGATACATGAAATGTGAAAGGTTTAGAATATGATATTATCATGTCTTTTTGTAACTTGTCTCACATTAATATGAATGAAAGACCCCTTTTTAAATCATTGTTTGATATTATAGTGTTGGTTTCCAGTTTCTTTAGAAATATTGTGATTTTTGAATGAAATTTGATTGTCTTCGTCTATTTTTAAAATAAATATATTGGTTATTTTTAAAAATATTAAAAAAATCTGTATCCATGACGTACCCGTATCCTATATTTTAGAAAATTGTCGTATCCACGTACCCGTACCCTTACCCGTATCAGATATGTATCTGTATCCGTGCTTCTTAGATGACACCATGAAGAACATAATTTATGATGGCAGATTGGTTAAGATTCATCCTTGAGACAGTACAACGCCATCAACCCCAGTTTCTCAAGTCCCGACTTGAGTTATGAGATGACGAGACGTGTTCAAGTCTGTTGTGATTTATTTTGTTAGTGATATGATTATAGTAAGAACCTCCCCATAGTGGTTGTCTCGCTTATCACGACATACACACTTGGCTTATACTATCACATTATATCTATAAAGTATTGTGTAATTGACTTACAACAAAGCCTCTTTTTTCGCATAATGACAATGCAATACACTTTTTATGCATTGATTCCTACAGGGTTTATATTTCTATACATGCCTAGCAGCCTAGAATATCCAGGCCAAGGCACAACTAACGAAATCAATGATTCAGAAATTAAGAACTTGATACTACAGAATATAATACATCATGGAGTTGAGCACTTTGATGACTAATTAAATAAAGCCTCTTTTTTCCCAGAATAATGATGCAAGATACTTTATATGCATTGATTCCAAAACTTTATGTTTTTTCCTATACATGCCTAGGATATTCAGGCCAATGCTCAACCCACGAAATCTATCATTCAAAATTAAGAACTTGATAATGCAGAATATGATGCATCACGGGTGTGAGCACTTTTCCATACCGTGGGAATACTTGCTTGATGCCTCTCTTTGGATACTGCTGGCTTCTGAGATCCATCCAAAGAATAATCGGGCTTCACAAGCGACGTATCTGAAAAGTTAACATGGAAGTCAGTATGTTTCAGTGAACCTTATCCGGACATAGAAGTCCGAAACAGAAATCAGAAACCCTCTGAAAAAAGAATTTGAAGTAATGAGATTCAAAAGAAACAGACGAGGATACTTTAACATCATTATATATTCAATCAGTATGCAAGGAGAACACAAAAAGCCAATAAAATATGAAGGTCATGTGCATATTTCCATCGAGATTGGCTATTAACACGTTACATAGAGAACCACATGCTGGACCAGCTAGTCAATATCCAATTGATTTAGGACAAATGGGCTATTTTCAGGCACCATTCCTGCATTGAAACCCAGCAGCTGGTAGGATATTAGATTCATCGACATTTCTAATGTTTCCTTATCCCTCCATTTGGAACCATCGTGTCTTGAATCACTCTTAAATTTGGTCTCATTTTGGATGTTCTAGCAGATTACCCTACTTTGTTGCTAATTAAACCTCATGTCTTCCCTTTTTCTAGACGGCTTGGTTAATCTTTTTTTTTGCTAAATAAACAACAGTGATTATTGATGAATGAAAATCAAGTTGCATTAGTACCCTGAGATGCATTAAAGATTAGTTACTGATTTTTTGATATTAGCGGCACATTAAGTACTCTGATAAACTTATTTTGAACCCATTCCTACCACATATTTCCCCAGACTTACTTTTATCCCATTCCTAGCCATCAATTGATTTTGTCCCCACCTTTGATTTTTCCTTTGCCCCTATTTATTACTGAAGAAGCACCCTGGAATTATACAGTATTCCTATAGTGCTCTAGGACGCCACTTCAGAAACCACTGTTAAGAACCAGAACTACAAGCATTGCTGAGAGCTATCAGATATCAGTTCGCCCATTGCTGTAGCAGTTTCGTATTTGGGGGTTGCCTTGCTATCATTACATGCCGCTGCTCTTCTTCTAGTTGAGGTGGTGTTGTTGCCACAGTCATCAGGACAGGAGTGCATCTGGAATCAGAGCTGAGACAGGTCGCATCAGCATGTAAACCCATGAAGAAGCTAAAAAGCACCCGGAATAGGCCCACTGGCAAGTCAAAACATTCAACTTGTAGAACAGGTCGATCTTGTTAAGCATGACTCATGATTGTCCCCCTCCCTTTTTACTGCATGAGCACATCTCATCCTCTCCATCTCAAAACAACGAGAAAAATAAATCACAGCCCCAACCTGCAAGTGGCAACTATCCTTGTTTCATCCACAGCCTGAGTGCTGACCCCTCCTCTCTCCCACACAATGTAAGTCTACAGTGAAACAGCCATCAGGTCAGCTGCCACTGACCTACTTTTACATTTTTAAGTATCAACACTTTTGGTAAGTTAAATGGCAAAAGAATGATCACCTTCAACCTGGAGAATTATTTATTACATCTCTTAACAAGATTCAATCAAACTTAAATGGCATTATTAAGAGACTTAACTTTCAGTTCTTTGTAGAGAGAAAAGCTACTTGAGTTTTATTTAGAAATGCTAAATTTTTAAGTTGATTATAGAAATTCTCCATGGCTATGCGCACATATATTCCATAATTGTATGTATTTCTGAATTAGTATCTAGTGTCCTGTAATTAAAGGTTTCATCTGTTTAGAATAGTGACTAGGATTTAAATGCTGGACTTCATTGGGACAATTTGATGTGGTTGAACCCCTGATTGGTTGACATTCTCAAACACTGAAATTTTTAAGCCGAAACTATAAAGAATGTGTTTGTATCATAAATGTGATACTGTTGATTTATATTTATATTGTAACCGATTTTTGGGGGGTTCATACAGGTGTCCAATCCCCATGTATAAGTGAGGTTGTGGCATGATGAGTCCGGTCCCACTCAGGAGTATGCCAAAGAGAATATCATAGAGAATGGAGAAGAGACATGGACTCGTTTACTGTGCAACTGTGAGTTCTAGGCTGGGGCTGGGGGAATTAACAGGATGACTGGATGAAGCAGCATTTCAGTGGGAACTGAGGTCAAAATATTGCTTGCTAAAAGCTTCACAAGACGTGCAGTTCAAAAATCTACTTCTAAAGGAGGTGGAAGAGGAGAACACATGAACTGAACAAAACTAAAGGATACAAACACATACAAACTGCTGGTACACAACAATGAGGTGAGGCGTGGCATATAGATTGTTAAATAATTTATCTAAGGTAAATTCAGAGAATCGGGAATCCATTTGGAATAGAAATAGGAGGAAATTTTTACAGCTACTTCACTCCCATAATAAGTCTAGGTGCACAAAAGGAAGGGAAGTTTCATAGCTACTTCACTCCCATAATAAGTCTAGGTGCACAACCAAGCCCCAAGTTTGTTCTGTTTACTACTACATGAAGGGAGGACATTAGTAATCGCTAGAGCAAAGTGGGAGAATCCCTCAACTCTTTCTCACAATCGGGGTGCTTGCATATTTATATACAACAGCGTTTACAGACTTGACGCATAAGTCCTCAACCTTTTCTCACACTTACAAGTAGGTCTCTGTTAAGAGTCAGGGTTTCAGAAAGCATAGGGTTGCACAATGTGTGCACCCTCATATATATAATACGGAAACAATTACAGAGAGGTCCATACAGAGTAAACAAATAACAAAATAAATAACAGAATAAGTAAACCACAGAAAACATATACTGTAACACTCCCCCTCAAGTTGGAGCATAGATATCAATCATGCCCAACTTGTCCACCAGCGTGTAGAAGTGCTTCTTAGCCAGAAGTTTTGTGAAGACATCTGCAATTTGATCTTCAGATCTTGTAAAAGGAGTGCAAATTTTCCCAGCCAGAACAGATTCTCGAATGAAGTGACAGTCCACCTCGATATGCTTGGTGCGCTCATGATAAACAGGATTATTGGCAATGAAGATAGCAGCTCGGTTGTCGCAGTGCATTGGAATCGCATAAGAAGATTCAATCCCAAGTTCACACAAAAGAGAACGCACCCAGAGAAGTTCACAGGCAGTATGGGCCATGGCCCGGTATTCAGCTTCAGTACTGGAGCGAGCCACAACAGTCTGTTTCTTGCTCCTCCAAGTCACCAAGTTACCTCCTACATAGGTGCAGTAGCCAGAGGTGGATTTCCTGTCAATTCTGTTGCCTGCATAATCTAAATCAGAATAGCCCTCAAGTTTACAATGTCCATTTTTCTTATAATACAGACCTTTGCCAGGTGCCCTTTTTAAGTATCTCAGAATGTGACAAACAGCATCCCAGTGACACTGTCTAGGCTTGTCCAGGTACCTGCTCAGAAGGCCCACCGCAGTAGTAATGTCAGGACGAGTAACAGTCAGATAGATCAATTTTCCAATAAGTCTCCTGTATTTCTTCGGCTCAGAAAACACAGATGAAGTGGCATCGTCCCAATCAACATTGGAATCCATGGGAGTATCTGCAGGTCTTGCGCCCATCATGCCAGTTTCTTGCAGGATATCAAGCACATATTTTCTCTGAGACAGCACAAGAGCACTAGAGTTCCTGGAAACCTCTATGCCCAGAAAGTATCACAGTCTGCCCAAGTCTTTGGTAGCAAAATGTTTACTCAAATGGTATTTGGTGGCCTGAATACCTGAAGAATCACTGCCTGAAATAATGATATCATCTACATAAACAATCAGAATAATAATGCATGCAGAAGTTTTCTTTGTGAAGACAGAATGATCCACTTGGGACCGTAGAAAGCCAAAGTCAGAAAGAATCCTGCTTAATTTATCGAACCATGCACGTGGACTCTGCTTGAGCCCATAAATAGACTTTTTAAGCCTGCATACTTTGTGAGACTCCCCCTGAGCAACAAACCCAGGAGGTTGCTCCATATAAACCTCTTCCTGTAGATCACCATATAGGAAAGCATTCTTCACATCAAGTTGTAGAAGAGGCCAGTCACAATTTACAGCGACAGATAATAAGATTCTGACAGAATTTAAGCGAGCAACAGGAGAAAAAGTCTCAAAGTAGTCAATGCCGTATGTCTGAGTATACCCTTTGGCAACTAACCGAGCTTTCAACCGTTCAACTGTACCATCCGGTTGATATTTGACAGTGTACACCCAGCGGCAACCTACAGGCTTGCACTGAGGAGGAGGATCCACCAGCTCCCAAGTGCCTCTATCAGTCAGAACGGTCATCTCATCCTGCATAGCAGAAGTCCAAGCTGTACTCCACAGGGCATCCTGAATAGTCTTAGGAACAGTAACAGCAGATAAGGCATATACAAAATCACGCGCCTGAGCAGTGAGATGATCAGTAGATACAAAATTAGCAATACTGTGAGACGTGCAGGAACGAGTCCCTTTGTGAAGTGCAATAGGGATATGTAAATCAGATTGTACCTCAGGTGAAGCAGAACCTTCTGGAGGTGAAGATTGGTCGACTGGGGGGGGTACGTGTGGAGGAGGTGCTCTGTTCCTGCGCTGATAAACACGAAGCTGAGGAGGATCTGGTATCACAGTATCATCCGTCTCAGGTATGCAGTCAGACAGAATAGGCAAGGGTGGTGCAATAAGATCTGTTTGCAAATTTTCTCCCGCAGATGAATAATAAGGAGTGTCTTCAAAGAACACCACATCACTACTAGTCAGCCACTTTCGCGTAGCAGGATTATAACAGCGATAGCCTTTCTGAGTTCTTGAATATCCCAAGAAAATACATTTAGCAGCTCTAGGCGACAATTTATTAGATGTAGGGCCAAGAAGTCGGACAAAGCATGTGCAACCAAAAATCCGTGGAGGAACAGAAAACAAGGGAGCCTCCGGATGTAAAACTTGGAAAGGGATTTTGTTACCAATAACCGACGATGGCATACGATTAATGAGAAAACAGGCAGTCAGAACCGCTTCTGGCCAATAAGTACGAGGTACATGCGAATGCAACATGATAGTTCGAGCCACTTCCAACAGATGACGATTCTTTCTTTCGGCTACACCATTCTGTTGTGGTGTATAGGCACAGGAGGTTTGATGTAAAGTTCCAACAGATTTACAAAAGAGTTCCACATCTTTCTGAACAAATTCCAACGCATTATCAGTTCTAAAAATTTTAATAGGCACACCAAACTGGGTTTTAATTTCAGCAAAAAAGAACTTTATTGTGGATATCACCTCGGATCTACTTTTCAACAGAAATAGCCAAGTAGTCCGCAAAAAATCATCAATAAACAAAATAAAGTATCGATAGCCAGACACACTTGGTACATTACATGGTCCCCACACATCAGAGTGCACTACATCAAAAATATGCCTGCTGCGCACAGAACTACGCCTCGGATATACCGATCTAGTTTGTTTACCCAGTTGACAAGACTCACACTGGAAACTACAACTACTCATGTCTGGAAGTAAATGGCGTAGTTTATCAGAAGAAGGGTGTCCCAGCCTGTAATGCCACTGTAAAGTAGAAACGGAAGCAGATAAGGCAGAAACCACAGCAACTTTGGCAGACCTTGGCATCTCGTCCAAGTAGTAGAGACCATCAGCACCTTCATACCCCCCACCAATCTTCATCCTCGTGAGAAGGTCCTGAAAAATGCATGAGCCAGGAAGGAATGTCAGGCTACAGTTCAAATTCCTTACAAGTTTGCTAACAGACAATAAATTCATAGGGAAGTTAGGCACATATAAGGCAGATTTGATAAGAAACTGAGAAATAATGTCCCCAATGCCAGAAACTGGAGATCTAGATCCATCAGCAACCATAACCGTAGATTTATGAGCAGGTTTAGAGATGGACTTAAACAAAGCCCTATTGCCAGAAATATGGGATGATGCACCAGAGTCGATCACCCATTTATTATTACCAGATGGGGGTGGCAAATGTGAACTCAGAAAAGCAGTATCATAACCAGTATGGGCAGCATGTGCTCCACTCGTGGACGCTTCAGAAGATGATCCAGCACGCTCCAGAAAGAGACGTTCGACTTCAGCCCTGATGTAGTTAGCAGTAGCGCCCGCAGTGTCTGGTGTAGTAGGATGTGCAGCACTCTCGGATGCGGTGGCGGGAGAATCAGTAGCAGTGTTCGCCCATTCTGGTTTGCCATATTTCTCCCAACACTTTTCTTCAATGTGGTTCGTACGACCACAGTAAGAGCACAAGCGCGATCCGGGCGGAGGACGTGCAGCAGTAGTAGTAGTAGTAGGAGGGGCTCCACGCCCAGCAGTAGGAGAACGACCTCTCCCGACACCAAGAGGAGGACGTCCATCAGAAGTGCGGCCACGGCCACGACCGCGACCACGGCCGCGGCCACCCCAGGCAGCTAAGGCAGTAGAGTCGGCACCATCTGTAGCAGTATGTGATGTCGGTGACGAAAGGCGTTGAAGACGCTGGTAGGCACTCTGAAGGGTAGGCAGCGGATCACTGGCCAGAATCTGATCCACAACGCCAGCATAGGAGTCAGGCAGGCCACTCAAGAACTGTATCAACTGGAGCTCATCGCGCTGCTTTTGCATAACCACCAGATCTGTCGACAGAGGATGATACGTCTCCAGTTCACCCCACAAACCGGTGAACGTAGAGAAGTAATCGGTGATGTCAGTGCCAGTAAAAGTGAGACGGCTAAGCTGTTTGTTGATATCAAACACTTTCTTCGGATTCTGGCTGTGGGAGAAGGTGCTAGCAAGCTGATCCCACATCTGCTTTGCAGTAGGCAGACGGAGGATGGTCACACTAATTTTCTCAACCGTACTGTTGAGAATCCAGGTCATCACCGTTGAGTCGTCACGGACCCAATCATCGTAAGCTTTGACATCCTTCACGTCGGCGTCGTCAGCAGGCTGTGGCGGACCGGCACGAGTGAGATGGGAATACTTCCCTTGTGATTTGGCATATATCACAAAGGAGCAAACCCACAGCTGGTAGTTGCGCCCGTCAAGCTTTACGGTAGTAACTTGACGACGCAAATTGTCAGTCGAGGACGCCATGAGGTAGTCAGGCACAACAGGCAGACAAGGCAGGCAGGCAGGTACAAGATCACGGAGGACCTCTCACATACGGGCTACGTTGAGACGTAGCACGGAACCCGGAGGCGAAAGCCTACACGGGCAGGAAGACAGAATCACCGACCGAAGACGGAAGGGCCCCTCAAACTAGCACGTGGCGAACCCCTTCGGAGAGGAAAGGAGGAACCAAGGAACCGGACGAAGACGGGGTTGCCTACTCCACGGCGGCGGGCTGAAGGCCCTGCTGGGCTGCGGCGCCGAGTCCCTGTGGACCGGCGGACCTGCGCCTGCGCCCGGCGACCCGGAGCAGCACAGGCGGCCGGCGGCCTAGCCGGGCAGGGCCAGCGCACCGGCGGCGCTGAAGGGCGGCGGCGCTGAAGGCGCGGCACTGGAGAGGGAGGGAGGGGGCCGGCGGCGGCGCGGGGGGGGGGGGGCGGCGGAAGGGAGGGAGGGTTTTAGTCCTGCTCTGGTACCATGTTAAGAGTCAGGGTTTCAGAGAGCATAGGGTTGCACAATGTGTGCACCCTCATATATATAATACGGAAACAATTACAGAGAGGTCCATACAGAGTAAACAAATAACAAAATAAATAACAGAATAAGTAAACCACAGAAAACATATACTGTAACAGTCTCTATACATACATATTTACAAATCCCCCTCAAGCTGGAGCATATTTATCACATGCACCCAGCTTGTTACATAGATAATGGAACTGACAACCAGTTAGGGACTTTGTAAACAGATCAGCTAACTGATCTTCTGATCTGACTGGTGACAACTGAATCAACTTTTGTTGAATCTATTCTTACATAAAATGATAGTCCACTTCAATATGTTTCGTTCTCTCACGAAAGACATGATTCTGGGCAATGTGGACAGCAGCATGGTTGTGATACTTCAAGTCTGCGGGAGTTCTCTGCATAAAGCCAAGCTCCTCTAGCAAGTGACAAATCAATAGCAACTCACTATATTATGATTTTGCATTAGATCTTGCTATTACAATCTCTTTTTTACTTTTCCATGAAACCAGGTTTCCTCCTAAAAATACACAGTAGCCGTCTATCAATATTGAATCCAACCCAATCAGAATCTGAGAAATCCAGCACAGGTAGATATCCATGATTCTGATATAGAAGCCCTTTGCTCAAAGACTTTCTAAAATATCTCAAAATGCACATCAAAACCTCCAAATGGCGTGTGTTCAGCTTATCTATGAACTTACTAACAACACTAGTAGCAAAGGCAATGTAGGGCCAAGTGAGAGTTATATGAATTAACTTCCCAACAAGTCATATATATCTCCACAGATCATCAAGTAACTCAGCATGCTCTGTAGACACTATGACTTTAGGATCCATTGGAGATTTAGCAGGTCTGGTTGGTCCCAAGCATCCCTGTCTCGGTGAGAAGATGTAAGACATACTTCCTTTGTGAGATAACTATCCCAGACTTGCACTTGGACTTGGCAACTCCAATCCCCCAAAAAATATTTAAGACTGCCCAAGTCCTTTGTCTGAAATTGGCCCTGCAAAAAGAGTTTTAATTGTGCAATAGCATGCTTGTCGTCCCTAGTAATCACAGTTTCAACATATACCGCTAGAAAAATGCTCCCAAAATCCTGTCGTCTAGTGAAGACAGCATGCTCCATGGTACAACTCTGGAGTCCGAACTCAGAAACAGCACTACTGAATCTGCTAAGCCGGGCTCGAGGCGACTACTTTTAACCATAGAGGGACTTGTGAAAACAACATACTTGATCCTCCCCTTGAGCAACAAACCCAAGTGGTTGCTCCATATCAATCTCCTTATCCAGATCACCATGCAATAATGTATTCTTAATATCAAGCTGGTGTACAAGCCAAGAGTGAATAATAGCCAGAGACAAGAAAACGCAAACATATGCAATCTTTGCCGAGTAAGACTCTCAAGTAATCCTCGCCACAGACCTAAGTGCAGCCCTTGGCTACCGAATGCGCCTTGAGTCGATGAACACAACCATTTGCACCCACTTTGACAGTGTAAACCCAACGGCGTCCAACAATAGACATGCCATGCGGGTGTGATAAGGGACTGTGCCTTGTTCATGCTAGGAGTTGACATCTCCCCATGCATAGCATGACGCCAACATGGGTGCTCAAGTGCAACTAAGACGGGTATAAAAACATAGGGCATAGTAGAAATCAAGGCATAATATGAAGGTGAAAGATAGCTATATGAAACAAAATTAGGAATAAGGTGGTGAACATTTTTTAGGGTGCAAGATCAAACACCCTTGTTCAAGGCAATGGGAAGATATTGCACGAAGGTGGAGTAATTTCTGCATGGCCTTCAGAAGAGGAAGCACTTGGATAAGGAGTGAACTGGCAGGAGCCTTTGTTCCATCTACATTGGTACCTAAATCAACAGTCCACCTGCACATGTACGATGAGCTTGGACCTGAGTGATAGGGGATCTATTAGAGGTGGAAGAAACCACATCGTCAGTACCTTCACTAGTAGAGGACTCAAGAACATAAGACTCAACCACAATAGGAAGGGAAATCTCCATGGCCACAGGTGTCACTGAAGAACTGTCATAGAAGGGCATGTCTTCAAAAAGGTGACATCAGCAGACACAAAGAAGTGATGTACGGTAGGACTGCAGCACTTATACCCCTTGTGCACCCGAGATGGCCCAAGAAAAGACAGTTGACAAATTTTGGACTCAACTTGTCTGCATGAGGACCAAGACAATGACCAAAACAAGTACACCCATAAATTTACATGGAATAATGGCTTTAGAAGATGAAGGGTCTGAATAAGTATGCTATTTTGGAGGACAGACAATGGCATACGGTTAACGAGGTAGGTGGAAACAAGAACTGCATCCCCTAGAATTCTAAGGCAATATGTATATGAAGGAGTGAGAGTAGACTTAACAATATGACAAATTTTCCATTCAACCACTCCATTTTTTTGTGGAGTATGAGGGAAAGAGGACTGGTGAATGATGTTGTTAATGGATGTGAAATGGATAAAATCATGGATGTATAATCCGACGTTATCAGAACGAAGGATGCAAATTTTCTTTTTGAATTGAGTTTCCACTTATGCACAAGAGGATTTAAATAAGTACTAGAGTTCAAACTGTTCTTTCGTCAAGTAAAGCATGTAGCGTGAGACTAATCATTCACAAAAACAACAAAATATTTGTGACCAGGTTTAGAGGTAACACGACTTCGGCTCCATACATCAAAATGGACAAGCTCAAAAACAATGTATGTTCTATGACTCTCCCTATAGACATAAGGATAGACCTAGTGTGTTTCCCCAATTGACATGATTCACATTACAAACTCTTCAGGTTGAGCAAACCTTGAACAAAAATCTTAAGCTTTTATATAGATGCATGACAAAGACGACTATGCGCCACCATAGGAGGAGCGACACGTGTTGTAGGCAACCTCTACAAGTAGTAAAATCCAACTCATGGTGCAGGACTTCGACTTCGTGTCGACTTCGCCAGGTGTGTTAGTGGAAGTTTGTAGAAACTTCAAGGAAGTTTCGAGGAAGTTTAGATGCAAACTTCGAAAAACTTTGATGCTGATTTTTTAATAAAATGATGTCAATTTGAAGGAAAGTTCGATTGAAAACTCCTAATAATGTTATACCTCTATCTTATATCGTTAATTTAATACAAAAACATGATTCATGACTCTCTAGCCCTAGGTAGGTTACAATGTGTTGCATGCAGTGGTCAAACGTGCAATACACATACAAATACAGTTCAAGTGTTATACATATGTATTATATACAATATACAACCAAATAGTAGTTATAAGACCCTCTCTACGAAAGAGTGTCAACAACAAACATGGGAGTTGATATTAGAAGTTGTGAAGAGGGTAGGAGGCGACACTTATGCCTAATATTGCCATTAGAACACTAGTTAGGATTAATGTTCTGGGTCATCTCAACTTTGCCCCAACTTCGCCAACTTTAAGGAAACTTCGACAACTTGGGAGAAGTTGGTAAGAAAATACACACAAAAAAAATCAACTTTGACAAAAAAGGGAAACTTCGCCCCGAAGTCTGAATGAGGTCAAAGTATTGGGGTTTCGACTTCGCCCATGGTCATATTGGCTGTAGAGAGAAGAAAAGTTGTTTATTGGATAATCAAACAGATTACATAGGAGTCTCTTATATAGCAAACATAACAAGAGACTAAACTAAGCGCTACCCATATGGGACTAAACAACATAAGAAAACAGATTACATAGGAGTCTCTTATATAGCAAACATAACAAGAGACTAAACTAAGCGCTACCCATATGGGACTAAACAACATAAGAAAAAGAGTAAGTGAGGCACATGCTAAGCACATGACACTCAAAGTAAATGAACAGAAAAACACATGAAACTACATATCTCTATACTCCCCCTCAAGTTGGAGCGAAGATATCGACGAAGCCCAGCTTGGAACTCAGATTCTGAAAGCGAGTCTTGGGTAGCACTTTGGTGAAGATATCCGCAAGCTGCTGTTCTGTACTGATATATGGAGTGTAGATCTGACCTGAAAGAACCTTTTCCCGGACAAAGTGGCATTCGACCTCAATGTGCTTGGTTCTTTCATGGAAGGTTGGGTTGCTCGCAATGAAAATGGCCGCCTTATTGTCACAGAACATGGGCATAGGGCTAGGCGGAGATATGTCAAACTCCTTCAGAAGACTACGAACCCATAGCAGCTCGCAAGTAGTATGAGCCATCGCTCGATATTCTGCCTCAGCGCTTGATCTTGCCACAACAGTTTGTTTTTTACTGCGCCAGGTAACTAGATTGCCGCCCACAAAAGTGCAGTATCCAGAAGTGGATTTCCTGTCAGAACGACTCCCTGCATAATCTGAATCAGAATAACCAGATAAGTCACAGTGGCCATGTTTCTTATACAAAACAGCAACAACCTAAGTAAAACAGCAACCCATTCGGTCGAAAAATGTTCGATCGGGGCAAAAATCGGTCGAAAAGTGGCCGACCGAGCAGACTTCTGCTTCTATTCAGTTTTTAATCTGTAAAACAGCAACTTTCACGATCGACAAATTGGTCGACCGAGAGAGATGTCGGTCGAACTTTTGTCGACCGAATAAAGTTCTGAATCAAATTTTTCTATTCAGTCTGTAATTAAATGATCCTAACCATACCGGACCATCACATGGGTACCAAAACCTACATTTTAATGCAGGATTGGGTGGTCGACAGTGGATGTTCCAAACACATGACCGGAAACAAAGATGCGTTTCAAACTTTTGAGGAAAAGAGGAGTGGAACAGTCACCTTTGGAGATAATGGTAAAGGTAAAATCGTTGGAATAGGTAACATTGGTACAAATCTCGAAATAAAGAATGTTTTACTCGTTGATGGTTTGCACCATAATTTAATAAGTGTTAGTCAATTATGTGACAGTGGATATGATGTTTTATTCAACAAAAATTGCTGCAAGTTACTAATAGAAAATACTACAAATGTTGTTTATGAAGGAAAAAAAGTTGGAAATCTCTATATTCTTAGACCTAATTCTATGAAATCCGTAGTTGGAAAATGCTTACTTGCAAATGAAAATTCTTTACAACTATGGCATAAAAAATTGGGTCATGCTAGTTCACATGTTATCAAAAAGCTAGTTAAATATGATCTTGTTCGTGGTTTACCTAATTTATCTTTTGATCAAGTTGAAAATTGTGAACCGTGTACCTTGGGTAAGCAAACAAAAACTTCTTTTAAATCCAAAAATGTACTTAGCACCTGTAGATCCCTAGAACTGATTCATATGGATTTATTTGGACCTATGTAGACACAATCTATTAGTGGCAAAAGGTATTGCTTTGTTATTGTTGATGATTATAGTAGATATACTTAAGTACATTTTCTTGCAAACAAGGATGACACTATTCAAGTTTTCATAAAATTTTGTTCCAAGATTGAAAATCTATTACAAAACAAAATATGTACCATTAGGAGTGATCATGGTAGAGAATTTGAGAACCATATATTTTTTGAATTTTGCACATCTCAAGGCTACACTCACAACTTTTCTGCTCCACGCACTCCACAACAAAATGGCATAGTTGAAAGGAAAAATCGATCACTACAAGAAATGGCTAGAACCATGATGCTCGAACATAATACACCTAAAACTTTTTGGGCTGAAGCAGTAAACACAACATGCTATGTGTTAAATAGAGTAACTGTTCATTCCTATTTGAAGAAAACACCATATGAAATAATATATACTAAGAAACCTAGAGTTGACTATTTTCATACCTTCGGATCAACATGCTATATCTTAAACACTAAAGAGGATAGAGATAAGTTTGACTCTAAATCACATAAAGCCTTCTTTTTGGGATATTCTACCTCTAGCAAAGCATTTAGAGTCTACAACACTATTTCTAGAAAAGTTGAGGAATCAATTCATATTTCCTTTCATGAAGAGCCAAAATCAGAAAATCTTGAAATAGTTGATCTCACTCATCAATTTGAAAATTTATCCATACCAAATGATAGTAATAAAAAACTACAAGTAATGACCAAGCTGGGACACAATCTATTCCTAGACTCATTAAGGATCATCCTCAAGAATTAATTATTGGAAATCCTAATGATAAAGTCAAAACTTGTTCTTCTTTTAAAGACGTTGCAAACATGGCCTTTGTTTCTATCATTGAACCTAAGAAGGTGTTTGAAGATCTTAAGATGACTATTGGATAATAGCAATGCAAGAAGAATTAAACCAGTTCACTAAAAATGATGTATGGGATTTAGTTCCAAAACCACAAGATAAAACCATTATTGGAACTAAATGGGTTTTTAGGAATAAGTTAAATGAGGCAGGGGAAGTAATAAGGAATAAAGCTAGGTTAGTAGCACAAGGATATAATCAACAAGGAATAGACTTTGATGAAACGTATGCACCAGTAGCAAGACTTGAAGCTATTAGAATGCTACTAGCTATAGCTGCACACAAAAACATCAAACTCTACCAAATGGATGTAAAAAGTGCATTTCTAAATGGAATCATTCAAGAAGTGTATGTTGCCCAACCACCTGGTTTTGAAATACCGGAAAAAGGTGACTATGTTTACAAACTTAAGAAAGCACTTTATGGATTAAAACAAGCACCTAGGAACTGGTATGAAAGGCTCAAGACATATCTTTTTTATAATGGTTTTTCTATTGGAAATTCAGATTCTACTTTATTTTTCAAAACATATACATCTGATTTTCTAGTTGTTCAAATATATGTTGATGACATTATTTTTGGAGCTTCAAATGAATCATTGTGCACACAATTCAGTGACATTATGCAAAAAGAATTTGAAATGAGCCTCATGGGTGAACTTTCTTTCTTGGTTTTCAAATTAAACAAACGCCTGCCGGGATTTTTATAAGCCAATAAAAGTATACTAAAGAACTCTTAAAACGTTTTGGAATGGATCAGTGCAAACATGCTACTACTCCAATGGCTACCTCCACTAAAATTGATAAGGATGAAGATGGGGAATCTATTGATGATTCCTTATATAGAGCCATGATTGGTAGTTTGCTTTACTTAACCGCTTCTAGACCGGACATCATGTTTTCAGTTGGTCTTTGTGCTCGATTTCAATCACAACCCATGCATTCTCATTTTCAAGCAGTTAAACGGGTTTTCCGATATTTAGCCGGTACTACATGTTATGGTTTATGGTATCCTAAAGGACAATCCTTGGATTTTAAAACTTATACTGATGCCGACTATGCTGGTTGTCGACTTGACCGTAAGAGCACTAGTAGTGGTTGTTTCTTGTTAGGAAGAGCCTTAGTATCTTGGTTTAGCAAGAAACAAAATACGGTTGCCCTCTCTACAACTGAAGCTGAATATATGGCAGCCGGATCTTGTTGTGCTCAAGTACTCTATATGCAACAAGTGTTAAACAATTACGGTTTTACGTTTTCATCCACGCCTATCTTTTGTGATAACACAAGCGCTATAAACTTAGCACACAATCCTATTTTACACAGCCGAGCTAAACATATTGAAATCCTTCATCACTTCTTACAGGATCATATCTCTAAGAATCATGTATCCCTTCATCATGTTGATACGGAAGATCAATTGGCTGATATTTTTACAAAACCGCTTCCACTTGACCAATTTAACAAAATAAGGAAGCAACTACTTATCACTCTCTTAGAAGATGTTTTCTTTGATATTTGCGCTTCTTAAAAATGTTTTAATTGTATCATTTTTTGCTTTTAAATGGACATCTTTTTCGTAGGATTTAATGGCTATTCTTTTATAGGTGATATCAAATTAAGGGGGAGCTTTTCTATTTTAACGGATATCTTTTTGAAATGACAAAGGGGGAGAAATAAAAATAAATCTTAAAATGGTAATTGTGAAAAACTCAATCAATGAGTTTCATAATCTCTTGACTTTACATTAAAAGTTGATATATTCCCTAAAGAATTGGATTTCATGTTCCATACTTCTTTGGGAATAATAAGCACACATTTTATAAACAAGAGAAGAAATTCACAAAGTAAATCTCAGGTATGAAACTCAACTCATCTTAAAGACTAGTTGATTTATATTTTAGAAATGTTTGTCATCTTCAAAAAGGGAGAGATTGTTGGCTAAATGGACATCACTTAAATCCCTTTGTTTTGATAATGACAAACATTTCATTCTTGTCGATCTAACGTGCTACTTGAGTGTTGCAGGAATAAGGTGGATGGCAAAAGATTTGGGAAATCTATATGCTTGAATTATTGTTATTTCATGAATGAAATCAATTGTAAAACTTGTACAAAGATATAATGTACAAGTACTTAGACATCATGTAAATCAAGCGTTAGATCTTCCCTAACTAATCACTACACTTAGATAGGTCATCCCCCTCAATAGTGTCACATATGCACACTCATACATACACTTAGCACTTTATTTGAAACATTGAAACATGGTCAATCTCGGTCGAAAAATTCCTCGACCGAGACACTCTCGGTCGACAAACTCCTCGACCGAGAAAGACCCAAGTAGTCGTTAGACACATCTGACAAGGTAGTTGGCAGTTGGAGATGAACGTTGCATACACTTGCTCCAGACAGTCTATCGGTCGACAAACCCTCGACCGAGTAGGACTCTCGGTCGACAATTCCTCGACCGAGATGAGTTCTGATAGCAACTTTCAGAATTAATTAACTAGCCGTTGCTAAAGCAACTAAAGTGTACCTAACGGCTAGTTAAGCACTTAGAACCCCCTAGAAAGTGTCTAGAACGTCCTTAAGCACTTGTAGGTCATTCTTATAAATAGGACATGCCTTAGGACACCTAAACTCACTAATTCTACACTTGAGCAATCCTTGAGCATACACTTGCATTAGCAATCTGTTTTGAGAAATTGAGCAACACTTGCAATTGGATATTTTTCTCCTTGCTCTAAATTCGTGTCCTATAGGCTAGTATCGCCTATCCACCAAACCAACACTTCAATATTCATTGGTTAGGAGATCTATACGCTTGATATAGGCAAATCAAGCCTTGTGCTTCAAAGGGTAATTATAATTTCCTTTTTCTTTTCTTGTTCACTCTTATTGCTTGTACTCTCCTTGCTACTCCTAGGGTTGGAGGCTGCGGATTGGAGAGGGTCTTAATCTTCTTGGTGAAGAAGGAGGCTTTGGACTACTTCTAGAAGGTTGTTGCAACGGGAGGCTACTTCAAGAGGAAGGCTACTTCAAAGGGGGAGCTTGAAGTTACTTCAAGAAGGCTGCCTCAAGTTGGTGCAACTACTTCAAGGTGAAGGTTGTCCAAAGGATGTAGAAAGTATTGTATTTTATGTAAATTCATTGAGAGGTAATAAAATTAATACTTTCAAAATCCCAGTTGGGTAAGCAACCGGGTAGTGGATTGACTGCCTTAGTATTTGCTAAGGTTGGAACCACTCTAAACACCTTGTCTCTTTCTTGTTATTTCAATTGTGGTTGTTTGAGTTAAAATTATATTGAAATTATCATAAAACCCTATTCACCCCCCCTCGAGTGGTTTTACAGGTCAAAGTTTGAAGTTTCGGCAAAACTTCACCCAACTTCGCCGAAGTTTAGTTCCATTATCCAAGTAATTCATACCCTTCATCAATAGTCTTCCATGTTTTCAAGTCATGTATAACGCAATTTTATGGTAAGCTAGGAAGCACGGACACTTCCCAGGAGTTGTAGTGGCCGTCCTGGACACGTGTCCCACACGGACACGTAATGGACATGGCTTCGGGCGTGTCCAGTTTCTTTTTTTACATTTTATGGTTTGGACACGGCCAGGACACAGCCTGGACACAACCGGCCCAACCCACGACTTAACCCAAACAGACAAAAACCTCAAACCCGCCCCCAAACCCTCCTGACTGTACTCTCACGATCCCTCCTCCCCAGCTCCTGTTAATTCCAATGCCCTATCCCCCCTTCTACGGCAGCCAACAACAGCTATGCAACTACTCCAAGGGAGCAACGGAGAAGTTGCCGCCATGAGGGGAACCAACTGTTACTTATAGCAGTTGTGGAAGCTTGTTGTGGAGCCGCCATTGTCGTCGTTGGACCAGCACAAGTAGCAGCCAGCTTGATTTTCCGCCACCATGTAAGGGAAGATCAACTGGCACTTTCCTCTACCGGCTACCATGAACAGGTAACTTCAACTCTCCCTACTCCATGTCATCTTTTTCTCCCTATCTGTTCTTCCTACTACCTCCATTTTTCTACTTAGTCAATGTTTGTCCAGTAACGCCTCTTCTTCTTGCTCTTTGTTTCAACGACCCCTTCCATCACCTTCTGTCCAGCCACCTCTTTTTCCTTCGTCACTGCTCGCTCCCCCTCCATGAACCCTCACCCTCCACAACCCAAAATTGCTTCCTCCAACACAACCACTTTTTACCATTAACCCACTCCCTCTCCCCCATGACCCCCTTAGTCCTCTTCTAATCTCCATTTCTTCTGAAATCCATCTCCCACCATCCATTGATGACCAATCTCTTTTTCCTCTCTTCACGTTTTTCATGTACCCCCTCCAACCAACAACCCTTGCTCTCCCACATCCCAACATTTATTTCTTGTTATCCTCTTCTAATAAGAGTCCTCGACCTAAGATTTCATTCATCCCCTCAAATTTCCACTCCTTCCAGAATCTCACCTCTCCCCTAATTACAACATTTATTGATCTCCACAGGGACCACAGCCATGTTTCATTCTCCCCCCATCTGCTTCCTCTCCACCCTTACACCACTCGTCTCCTTCCACTTCTATTCTTTTATTTGATTTTTCCATAAGCATTTATTACTGTGGAATTTAATCAATTGTTCCATTTGACTTTTATATTATATAATGCCTAGTTATACATGATAATTTAGGATTTCATCATTGCACCATTATACGTGTACATTGTTGCTAGGTGGTATTGTTGTCTTGCTGACTTAATGTCCTCTCTCTTTTCCCTTCTATGAATCTATTGATACTTGTTCGCATAATGTTTATTAGATCTTTGTTCGATTGCACAAATATAAATTCAATATGGTTTTGAGTATGTTGTGATTTATATATATATATATATATATATAAATATATACCCCAAAAAATTGTGGTGCCCGGCGCCGTGTTTGTGTCCTAAATTTTTGAAAAATCGTCGTGGCACGTGTCTGTATCTGTGTCTGTGTCTGTGCTTCCTAGATGGTAAGAAAGTGACAGAGGCATGAAGAGAATAAGTTACTTTGCTAATAGATAACATATAGAAAGAAAATTAAGTGGTGAACAAAGTGGGCGAAAGAGACCTATGTCGAGTAGGTGCAACTGTCTGAATTCCCTTAACAGATGCAATGGAACCATATGCAAGGGTAACACCGGACACATCAACTAAGAGTACTCCTCTTCAGACAAGGACACTTGAAAGTCACCTCCTCCTTAAGAGGACCCTTTGTGGGCATCAAGTTGGCAGACTTAGTAGGAAACCCATGCAGTTAGCAACAAAAATTATGTGTGCCCTTTCTAGCCACAGTGGGTACACTCTAGATCATGGTGCATAACTTCGACTTCGTGTCGACTTCGCCAGGTGTGGAAGTGGAAGTTTGTGGAAACTTCGAGGAAGTTTCGAGGAAGTTTAGACGCAAACTTCGACAAACTTCAATGCCATTTTTTGAAGAAAATGATGTGAATTTGAAGGAAACTTTAATTGAAAACTACTATATATGTTATAGATCTATCTTATATATGTTAATACACAAAACACAATTCACAACTCTCTAGCCCTAGTTTCAAGGGTCAAATGTGCAATACACATATACAAATATAGTTCACCATATGTATTCTATACAATATACAATCAAATAGTAGTTAAAACACCATATCTAGGAAAGAGTGGCAACAAACAACATAGGAGTTGATATTAGAAGTTGTGAAGAGGGTTGGAGGTGACACTTATGCCTTATATGGTCTTTAGGACACTAGTTAGGATTAATGCTCTGGGTCGTCTCAACTTCGACCAAACTTCGCCCAACTTCGCCAACTTCGAGGAAACTTCGACAACTTCGGAGAAGTTGAGACGAAAATACACACAAAAAAGTCAACTTCGTCGACATCACTGAAACTTCGCCCCGAAGTTTGGACGAAGCCGAAGTATTTGGGATTCGATTTCGCCTATGGTCGAAGTTCGAAGTTTCGGCGAAATTTCGCCAAAAATCGTCGAAGTTATGTTCCATGCTCTAGATGCTAATGAAATGCTCCATGACCGGTACTAGATCCTCCTCCTAGGGTGACGCCTCTATCGCAACCGCAACCTCTAGATGCAGTGTTTTTGCCAAACTGGGTGACTAAGGCCATAGTTGTTAAGGCGGCTAGACGCTAGGCGTGTTATAGACGGCACCTAGACATTTCTAGGCGTTTTGTTTTTTAAATAATGTTCATTTTTTATTCACATTCATAAATTTCATATATGTAAATATTAAATATTGACATTGTTTAATGTTACATAGTATTATGTTTAATGTTACATAGTATTATATAGACTTTAGGCTAAATCACACCTAACCTGACCTAAACTAGAACTGATTGGCCCTGAATTGAACTCATTTGATCCAAATTTGATCTATTTTGACCTAGTTTGCCCTAATTTGGCCTAAATCAAACCTAATTTGGTGTAACGTGGACCAATCGGACCCAATTTCCCTAAATCTTCCCTTTATTGACCTAAATGAGATCAAATTTGGCCAAATCAGACCTAATTTTGCCAAGGTAGAAGTATTTCCCCAGTATCATACTTGTTTTCCCCAAATCAAACCTGATATGCCTAAATTTGACATGATTTGGCCTAAATCAAACCTAATTTTGCATATTATGACCCAATTAGACTTAACTTTCCCGAATTTTCCCTATGTTGACTTAAAAAAACCTAATTTGGTCAAATCAAACCTAATCTCACCAAACCAAACCCATTTCCCCAAATCAGACCTAATATGCTTCACTTTGTCATAATTTGGCATAAGACCAAACCTAATTTTGCATAACTACCCTTAATTTGCCTTATATTGATCTAAATGAGGCCTAACATGGCCAAATCAGATCTCATTCCCCCAAATTAGACCTATTAACTCAAATCAAACTTGTTTCCCCAAATCAGACCTAATATACCCTATTTTCACCTGATTTGGGATAAATAAGACCCATTTCAACCATAAAATGACTCAAGATGATTAAATTCAGACCTAACTTATGCTAAACTAGCCCTGAAGTGGCTTAATTTGGGCCTAAAAGGCCTTGAGGGGTTAGGCGCCGAGTTCGAGGCAGGTTGCCCAAAGCCTAGGACACCCAGAGTACTAAGATGAAGGCTGACTTATCACCCTATGACTGAGAGGCAGAAACTACATCCTACTCTAAGAAAGCACTAGACATTCTAGAATAGGTGTCAGTCAAAGAAGGAAGCTCGGCTCCGGACAAAATCTGACTATGGATACCCTTGGACCACAGCAAAGTCCAGACAAGAACTTGATCATTGTCATCTGATCACGTCATTATTTCATCTTCTTAATGTTTATAGAGCGAGGAAGTAGGTTGTGCAAATCATCGGCCATGAAAGTCAATTTGCCAAAGTACTGCCTAAGTGACTTATCGCCCTGTTGCAGCCCATATAGCTATACTATCATATTGTACATGCGAGAGACGTTGTTTGAATACAAAAGTTGAAGACAATCCCACAGTGCCTTGCATATCTCGAAGTGGTTTATCATATCTGCATATTTGGCTCCATGTTATTCCATAGCATACTCAGTAGATCTACATCATGTTCCCAATGTTCCAACACATTAGGAACTTTGGGTGGCTCAGCAATCAGATGTTTTGTGTCATTGGCCTTTATACCAAATCCTACAGTATGACTCCATTGACGGTAGTTCTTCTCGTGAAGTTTACAGTTAGTAATTACCTGGTTAGGAACTGCAAAAGTTTTCAAATGTGCTGCCATCCTTTTTCACCCATTAGAACAGAGGTGTAGAGAGAAAATATGAGGATGACAACCCTTAGAGGCTGTTGAACAATAGATAATATCAATCAGACCAAGACACACTGTAAACCACACTCAAACGGCCTGTGTGCAAACCTGGGTACTGCTATAGTCACTCGCAGTCAATAGTTGGAGGAAGAAGAGATCTGTGACCACGAAGGCTGTTTTCAACAGGTTTGACGACCACAATGGAAGAAAATATGGTCAAGGGCGCCCCTCTTGGACTTGTTTTGGAGGGAGAAAACCACCCTTTCTTCCCCCTTTTCTTGGCCGTCAAAGGAGCAGTAGCAGCTGCTATACACAGCATCTAAAACAGCAATGAAGGAGGGGCCCACAGATGTACCTATGGCTGGAGAACACTTGCCCGTGGCTGCTGGAGTTAAGGAAGATCCACCACAACAGACTCCTTCAATAGATCCCTGTAGACAGAGTAGCAAGGTCTTCTATGGAAGCTGTCACGCTAAATTGTCGTACTGCAGCAACCAAGAACAGAGGGGGGATCAAGGATGACGACTTATATTCCCTGGAGCGTGTAGGGATCTTCAAACCTTAGGCTCTGATGCCAGCAATCGCAAGAGCAGAGTGGGAGAATCCCTCAACTTTTTTTCACGGTTGGGGTGCTTGAATATGTATATATAGGAGCCTTTACAGACTTTAACATAGGTCCTTGACCTTTTCTCACACTTACAAGTAGGTTGTTATACAATATACATACATATTAACAAGTATTAACTATTAAGAAGTGGTTCTACAATTCTAGCATCCCTTACACACTATACTCAACCCTCCAAATTTCAACAATTGATATATGTTATACCTTATGAAGGCTCAAGATTCAAAGGCCCCATTATCATTACTTTGGAATGAATCTCATTGCTACAGAAAAGAAGAAGATGTATCTCTATATCGATTCTTTTTAAGAGACATATGCAGATATGGGCACACTTCATGGCTGACGGGTGATCAGATAGGCACAACGTATTCCCATCAATATTCTTGTATATTTTCATGAATGAGTTGGTGCCACTTACATCATCAAGAAAAAAATGTTCGTCTCACTCAAAGATGTGCATGTCAATGGATACATCACAAAATGTTGTATATGTGGTTAAAGACAATGTTGCCAAGTATGGACTAGATCGGATACTCAGTGTAATCAAGTTCCCACAATTTGTTGGTTACCTTGTGCTTCTCACTTATGAATAGGATTTTGAAAGGAGATAGCGAAAATGGACGAGTTAAGAGATATGGTTGAATAAGCCACTAGACTTGCAGAATTTATCTTTGTAGCTCTTGAGGAAAAGAGACGATTAGATGAAGATGCTCTGAGCCATGCAAAAAGGACAATTTATATCGGGATAGGAGATAAGCGGGCAACAAGCTGTGCCGAAACTAAAAGTGCGCTTCTAGGCACTAGATGCTCACGCCTTGAGGTGAGGTGGCCTCCAAGGTGCATCAGGCTCAGCCTTCTTTGGTGAGGTGTGCATAAACAGGCAGTCAACACATTGAGGTGTTTGCGAGGCACAAGTCAGTCTAGGTGCCTTATAGGGGATTGAGGCATTTATAAGGTGTAAGCATCAGTCCAAGTGTTTGATAGGGGATAGACCAACCCTAAATTTTATATGTGTATTATCTAATTCTAATAGAGTGTGTTTGTACCTCAGTCTGGGTGTCTAATAGGAGCTACACCAACCCCGAATAATATACATGTATGCTAGCCAATTATTAGCATGTCTTTGTGTATGTGTGTATGTGTGTTGTGTCTATTAATGTATCTATACACACACATACATTTGATCTATTAAAGCCTTGGAGTATGTGTATGTGTGTTATATATATTCAGATATACAAGCATATATACACATACACACCTACATTTTTATGTGTCTGTTCACATATATATGTGCCTCGTACAATTTGAGGCTTAAACCTCACCCACCTCAAGTGTTATGCCTTGCCTCACTGAGACAAAAACACCTTGATACGCCTCAAGCACTTTTAAAACCTTGCTTACACCACAGCCCTACTAAATTTTCTGACAACTCTTTAGCCTTGAAAAGTCATTATTCTCACATAAGAGACTTAGAAATCATTTTTATAAAGGAAATTCAAGAATTAGGGTATATCAAGGACAAGGGGGTAGCAATGAAGAATCTCAGTCTTGACTGGTCATTCTAGAAGATAGTTCTAGTATTGTTTGTATAGAGATATGTAGTTTCATGTGTTTTTCTGTTCATTTACTTTGAGTGTCATGTGCTTAGCATGTGCCTCACTTACTCTTTTTCTTATGTTGTTTAGTCCCATATGGATAGCGCTTAGTTTAGTCTCTTGTTATGTTTGCTATATAAGAGACTCCTATGTAATCTGTTTGATTATCGAATAAACAACTTTTCTTCTCTCTACATGGTATCAAGAGCAGGCCCTTGTTTTTTCCCTCCCTAATTTTTCCCTCCCATGACATAACAGCCCCCCCTCCCCCCCACCACCCCCCCCGCCGCCACCACAGCCCTTCTCTCCTCCTCCCTCCACCCCTAACCCTATCCCTAGCTGTCGCCGCCCCCCCCCCTTCCCCCCCCCCACAGCCGCCGCCACCCCCTTTCCCCTTCCAACCGGCACCGCCCCTACTGCCCAGCAGCGGCACGTTGCTGCTGCCGCTCCCAACAGCCACCCTCCATCCCTTTTTCCCCCCTCCCTTCCTCCCTCCCCACCCTACCCTCTCCTCCATCTCTTCTACCCTCACCATATCCACCTTTTCCCCCTTTTTCTCCCTCCCAATCACCTTCTAAATCCTTACGTACAGCCTGTGCACTTTCTAATTTTTCTCCGTCTACGTCCGGAAATTTGCGGATTTGTGATCGGGAAGACTCTGGCCTTCTAAGTTGAGAGTCTACTTTGTTCCTCGGGATTTCTGCCTGCGCCTCATGCTGGAATATTGATTTTTCCTCATGACGGCGTAGGTTTCTATGTCTTATCTGCCCATATTGGGTTCCTCTGATCTGACTTGTCAGATCTCTGCTACTTCTGCCCATTAAGGGTCACTGCTGCCTCTGCCTGTCCGGGGTTCTATTGCTTCTCTACGGCGTGGTCCTTTCTGCTGCAATGGCATATTCTGAGCCACCCAGATCTCTGTGCGTCACCACTGTCAAACTTGAAGGAGGATCCAACTACCACCTGTGGTCTGCGTCGTTTGTGCTGTATGTCAAAGCACAAGGTCGGTACCATCATCTCACTGCTGAGCCCCCGGCTGCCCCTACTGCTGATGCTGAAAACAAGACTAAACAAGACTACATTCAGTGGTCCAAGGATGACTCCGGCGTCATGTCCTGGATTCTCAACAGCACCGAACCTCGGATCATCCAGTCTCTACTCTGCTTGCATGATGCCAAGACGATGTGGGATCAATTGGCACATGTTTATTCCCACCAGGAGAATCCCAAGCGGGTGTTCGAGATTTTCAAACAACTTGCCAAGAAGGAGTTCTCCACTGACTTGTCGATCGACGACTTCTACAACCAATGTTCTGCTTTATGGAATGAATATGAGCTGTATCATCCGTTGACTGCCGATATCAAAGTTGCACAGCAGCATCGCAATGAACTTCGCCTGGTGCAGTTTTTGGCTGCGCTTCCTGACTCCTTCTTAGGGGTTGTTGATCAAATCATGTCCAGTGACCCGCTTCCTACTGTTCGGGATGTCCTCAAAAGAGTCCAGCGACTACCTTCAATGACTCCTGCTTCTGCTCCTGCGCCTTCGGCTCTGGTTGCTCGCTCTACTGATTACGGCCGTGGTCGTGGCCGCGGTCGAGGCCGTGGTGGACGACCTCCTACTTCGAGCGGACGGGGAACTCCTGCACCTGGACGGAGCACTTCACCTCATCCACGTCACTGCGGTTGGTGTGGCCGTGATAACCATACTGAGGACCGCTGCTGGATAAAGCATGGTAAACCTGCTTGGGCCAACCAAGCGACTGATGATACTACTCCTGCTGCTTCTTCTGTGGATCAGTCTGCTGCACCACCTAACACTGAATGGCTGCGCTCGGAGTTTGACAGAATGTTTCAAGAACGTCTGGCGCAACTACCATCTACCTCAGACTCATCAGCCATGCTTGCCTCGTCCTCGTCCGGTAACACAAAGTGGTGCATCGACTCTGGTGCTTCCACACATATGACTGGTACTCGTCATTTATTTTCACAACTTACCAATCATACTCCTATTTCTTCTGTCACTGTGGCCAATGGTTCAAGAACTACTGTTAGTGGCATTGGCAATGTTCCTCTATCAAAGGAATTATTTCTTCGTTCTGTGTTATATATCCCAAACTTTCCTGTCAATTTACTTTCGGTCAGCAAAATGGTTAAACAATTAAACTGCTCTGTTAAATTTGACCCGTCTGGTTGTATTATGAAGGACCTCCGCACGAAGACGAGGATTGGTTCGGACCGTGAGGGACCAGATGGGTTGTACTACCTGGATGGACCACCTACTCCAAAGGCGATGCTCTCTACCTCGGTGACAACACTTCAACTGCATGTTAGACTTGGTCATCCATCTGCGGCGAAGCTAAAACATCTTTTTCCTGGAATCTCTGGCAATAGCTTTACTTGTGAATCTTGTGTAATGGGCAAGCATACAAGATCTGTTTTTCCTGCAAAAAAATCTATTTCTTCTTCAGCACCTTTTGAACTTGTGCATGCTGATATTTGGGAGCCATTTTCTGTGCCCAGTCATTCTGGAGTAAAATATTTTCTGACTTTTATTGATGATTACTCTCGTCTTGGCTGTTTTTGCTCAAAGGTCGAAACACTGTATTAGACTGCATTAGTACCTTTTTTGCTGAAATTAAAACTCAATTTGATTGGCCTATTAAAACCTTCCGGACTGACAATGCACTAGAATTTATGCAACAATCTGTGACTCAGTTTTGCATCTCACATGGCACGCTCCACCAAACCACTTGCCCATACACTCCACAACAAAATGGTGTAGCCGAACGGAAAAATCGCCATCTTCTTGAGGTTGCTCGCACTCTCCTGTTTCATTACAAGGTGCCTCACTGTTTTTGGCCTGATGCAGTTTCGACAGCATGCTATCTTATTAATCGCATGCCTTCTTCTGTTTTGCAAAACAAAGTTCCCTACACTCTGTTATTTCCTAATAAACCCTTATTCTCTGTGCCGCCTCGCATCTTTGGTTGTACATGCTTTGTTAAAAACCTTCGCCCTGGTCTCACAAAGTTGGATGCCCGGTCTGTGAAATGTGTTTTCTTGGGATATTCCCGAACTCAGAAAGGCTATCATTGTTTTGACCCTGATAAGAAACAATGGTTTGTAAGTGCGGATGTGATATTTTTTGAACACATGTCGTTCTACTCTGCTGTTGGGGATCGTCTGAATACTGATATTTTGAATAATACTCCTCTTCCCGTGGTTGAAGAAATACCTTCTGTTCCTACTCCACAAGAGAAACCTCTACAGGTATACAAGCGAAGACCAAAGCCCCTCACTGCCCCGGCCGAACCAAATCCTGCGTCAGCGGAGGATCCACCACAGGCTGAGGTATTTTCTGATTTACATCTTCCTATTAGTTTACGAAAAGGAGTTCGTTCATGTACTCAGCACCCTATTAGTCACTTTTGTTCTACTGATCATCTGAGTGACAGTCTTGCATACTTTACATCTGCATTATCTGTTGTGCACATTCCTAAAACTGCTGATGACGCTCTTCGCCACCCTGCCTGGAGACATGCCATGGAACAAGAAATGCAAGCCCTATATGAACAACACACCTGGGATCTGGTTGATAAACCTTCTTCTTGTCATCCAGTTGGCTGTCGATGGATCTTTACTGTTAAATATGAACCAGATGGCACCATTGCACGCTTGAAAGCTCGATTAGTGGCGAAAGGATATACGCAAACTTATGGTGTTGATTACTTTGAGACGTTTTCTCCAGTCGCCCGTCTTAATTCTGTTCGTATTTTGGTTTCTGTTGCTGTCAATAAAGACTGGCCTCTTTATCAACTAGATGTGAAAAATGCTTTCTTATATGGCGACCTTCAGGAGGATGTCTATATGGAGCAACCCCCAGGATTTGTTGCTCAGGGGGAGTCTGCTTCTCAAATCTGCAAGCTGCGCAAGGCAATTTATGGGTTAAAACAAAGTCCACGTGCATGGTTCGACAAACTCAGCAAAATCTTAATGTCCTTTGGCTTTCGACGGTCGCAGGCTGATCACTCTATTTTCATACGCAAAACCACAACAGGACTGGTTATTCTTATAGTGTATGTTGATGACATCATCTTATCTAGCAGTGACCCCGCAGGGATACAAGCAACCAAGCAATATCTCGCACAACACTTCATTACAAAAGACCTGGGCAAATTGCGCTATTTTCTGGGAATTGAGGTTGCTCGATCCTCTGCAGGTGTTTCTCTCTCTCAGCGCAAATATGTTCTTGACTTATTACAAGAAACAGGAATGTTGGGATGCAAGCCAGCCACCACTCCTCTGGATCCCAATATGGATTGGGACAGTGATTCATCTCCTGCATATGCTGACCGTCATCAGTTCCGAAGAATAGTGGGCAAACTCATTTATCTGACTGTCACCAGAGTTGATTTAGCTGCTGCTGTGGGATTTGTTAGCCGCTATCTTGATAAACCCCGGCAATGCCACTGGGATGCTATTATTCATATTCTTCGGTATCTTAAAAGTGCTCCTGGAAAAGGCCTTTTGTATAAGAAACATGGCCACTGTGACTTATCTGGTTTTTCTGATTCAGATTATGCAGGGAGTCGTTCTGACAGGAAATCCACTTCTGGATACTGCACTTTTGTGGGCGGCAATCTAGTTACCTGGCGCAGTAAAAAACAAACTGTTGTGGCAAGATCAAGCGCTGAGGCAGAATATCGAGCGATGGCTCATACTACTTGCGAGCTGCTATGGGTTCATAGTCTTCTGAAAGAGTTTGACATATCTCCGCCTAGCCCTATGCCCATGTTCTGTGACAATAAGGCGGCCATTTTCATTGCGAGCAACCCAACCTTCCATGAAAGAACCAAGCACATTGAGGTCGACTGCCACTTTGTCCGGGAAAAGGTTCTTTCAGGTCAGATCTACACTCCATATATCAGTACAGAACAGCAGCTTGCGGATATCTTCACCAAAGTGCTACCCAAGACTCGCTTTCAGAATCTGAGTTCCAAGCTGGGCTTCGTCGATATCTTCGCTCCAACTTGAGGGGGAGTATAGAGATATGTAGTTTCATGTGTGTGAGCCCTTGCTAAGGGTATTCTAAGATTGTAGATACTCATGGTGATTCGAATGAGGGCACAGACAAGGCAAAAGAGGCAATTTGTAAGGCAGGGCAGAAGGGGTATTTTAGGGTCACTACAAAAAATCGTTCATAATGGGTGGAACGCTTGGTTGCTGCAGAATTTATTATCCAAAAACTCTATTTCATTGGCCAGAACTTAATTTCAATTGACTTCCATGTATTGGTTTCATTGCAAGTGTGGACGTGAAGTTCTCACATGTCTTTTATTGAGGAAACCGCCCCCATAGATGAGGTCATTTTGTAACCCCCGTAGACAGCGTAAAACCTTTGGGGCCCCAGGCGCCCCATCCACCCTTACATCTTATTAGTTAATATGGCTTTGTGTCACAAAATGTGTGCTTCAGATTTGTGAAAGAGTATATATTAGCCTATTTAGTTAATAGGTTAATTAATTAGTGGGCCTTTAGTGTCTCGGCCCGTTTAGATTACTTGGGACACAAGTCTCAGGGTTTCTCCCTTGCTCCTATATATAGGACAGGACTGTACCTCTTTAATCTAATCGAATCAGTTCAATACAATATTTTTTCACAAGATTGATTACCATCGCAAATATATGGAAAAGAATTTCAGGGGAGTTGTTATTAGTTAATTGTAAACGTGTTTTCTACTCATTTTAGTAGGGCATATACTTGTGGAACTTCATGGAAATCAGCTGAACTTGAGTTTCCAACTTACAAGAAACTATTAGTGGAAACCTTAATGGGAAGTCGAACTCGTAAGTTTTGTAGATTACTTACAACCATAGTAACAAAAGTCTCCGAATTTTACGAAAAATCGACGATTTTTCACGATGATATTGTCTCCCGAATATTTATCACGATTAATACGCCAATCGCCGATTTTTCACGAATTTTCACGATTAATCCCGCTTTTTCACGATTTATACGATTTTTTACGATTCTTCATGACTTTTCACAATTTTTCTCTTTTAAGTCGCTTGCTCTTTTTTTACCAAACCATGTACATAAAAATTCTAATACACACTAAACCTCAAAGCCCCCACTCCTCTGGACAGTTCATGTTATTTCTCAACTATTTTTTACTTCTTTTCCTACATTTTTACTCACTAAGATTGTATGTCTTGTGGCCGTAACAGTTACATGCATCATATACGTATGTACATACATACATTTATCTATATATATACACATGCATACATGCATATATATGCATACATATATATATGTATATACTTATATTGCCGACTTATTCTCGATTATTTCCGAATAGTTGACCGAACTTTGACCGAAATTCATCGATCTTTTCACGACTTTTCTCGATTTTTTCCGAATTCCGATTTTTCCCAGCCAGCCGAAAAGTTGCCGAATCCCGAACTTGTTACTATGCTTACAACAACAAACCAATCAGACATAATTGCCACAGTTGGACACCAAAACATAAATGCCTTAAACCTTGACCACTAATTCATCAAATATGTGGTTTTTCAATCAATGAGCATATCCCTCCCTCCCTCGTGTGTGTGTGTGTGTGGTTGTGGGGGGAGGGGGGTGGTAGAATGACAGGCTTATATCGAACACTTCTTCTACAGCTGAATCTCTCATGCATTTCCCTTGCCAAAATGAGGTGATCAATTATTATTGAGGAAGTCTGAGATCCACCATTAACAGTTTTTGGATATGTTACCAGGAATTTGCGGCAACCCGACATAAATCAGTTGGTGTCATATTTGTGAGGGGCAAACGGACATAATAATGGTGCGTTCTTAGGATAAAATCCTTTCAGCTGAAACACCTATCAAGTACATTGGATGCTGCAGAAATGAGGTTCCTTGCACAAACTGGTTACTAATCCTGTCTTGCTTTTGAAAATGTAAGTATTTCTCTGGAGTTTTTTCGACAGGGACTAGGAAATTGCGGAGGTGAACAGGCCTTCATCTCTTGGGCAAGTGGAAGTGTGTTCTATGAGGACTTTTTAGGAGATATCTAACTCAACTCTACTGCAACTGCAGAGTTTTTAGGATTACGAAGAACGTCTTCAAATTGTGTGAAGTTCCTAGGTTAGGGACTTCGCCAAGGCTTCTTGCAATTAATGGTCTTTATTGAGTCAGGAAGATTTCGCTGACTCGGAGTTGACCTGGAAATATGGAGAGACAAGATATTGAAGTTGATTTTTGCCCTTTTCAACACTTTGAAAGCCTACAAGTTGTCAAAAGGAATCTGTTTAAAAGTTTAAATCTCTCCCCCCCCCCCCCAAGTGGAGGGATCAGAGAAGTGATGGTAACGAGTTAAGGAACTACAGGTGTTCCTTCCTACGAACTAGTGGGGCTTCTGACATGATCATGTAACTACTATCCGCTTTGTATTTGCTCGCCGTTATAGAACAGATATCATAACACCTTCAGTTCAGAGAAAGCATCCACACAGGAACCGGCAGGATATCCAATCAGTTCCACTATGCCATGTCACCATCATGGCAGAGAACCTAAAGCAACCACATCAGGGAGCAATCTTATTATGCTGAATTTCCCAAAGGAAATGGATGTCTGCTTTTGAAGGAAAAAAAATTACTACACATTATGCCAGCTTTTCCAGAATCCAATGAGATATCAGTAGGTCAATTATGTCCATATTACTCGAATATATATATTGAAAGTCAGACCTGTTTATTAACTGAAATGTATACTCTTCTAAAGAGGCACAAAATATGAGAACTCGTTGATATTATACATAAATATTTAACCGAATAATTTTTAACCAAAAAAATTATAATAAAATATCAGACATTAGAGAATGTATATTGAATGTGAGACCTGTCTAAAGTTTGAAATGGCATGTGTACTCTTTTAAGCATTAGTAACAAAAGTCTGAATTTTACGAAAAATCGGCGATCTTTCACGACTTTATAGGCTCCCGAGTTTTCACCACGATTAATACGTCATTCGCCGATTTTTCGCGAGTTTTCACGATTTTCCTGCTTTTTTGCGCTTTATACGATTTTTCTCGATTCTTTGTGACTTTTCACATTTTCTCATGATTTTTCTCTTTTGAGTCGTTTGCTCTTTTTTACCAAACCATGTACAAAGAACTCCTAAATACACTAAACCTCCCCCCCAGTTCATTGTTATTATTTAACTATTCTTTAATTCTTTTATTACTTTTTTCACTCAATAAGATTGTATGTCTAGTGACCTTAATAGTTACATTTGTATCTGACATGTATGTATATATATACATACATATATATCTATATATGCATGTATATATGTATATATATGTATATATAGGTAGATATATGTGTATATATGTATATATAGCCGACTTATTCTCGATTATTTCTGAATAGTTGACCGAACTTTGACCGAAATATATCAATTTTTTCACGACTTCTTCCGATTTTTTTCCGAATTCCGATTTTTTCCGGGCAGCAGAAAAGTTGCTGAATCCCGAATTGGTCACTGTGCTTTTAAGAGGCAAGAAATCTGAGAATCGGTTTATATACCCGTAAATGGATCATGTATTATGATTTATAATCTAGGCACAAAAAACTAGAATAAGATGATTACAAGATTCTAACCTTTAGGAGCACTTTGATAACCATCATACTTGTTCCCACCCACCTGAGTTTGATAGGTATCTTGTTTTAGATGTGGCTTTGAATCATCAAGCTAAAAAAAAGGAAATTTTTTAGTAATGATTATATGCATCAAGAGAAAAAGCAAGTAAAATTTAATCCTCAGAAGTAAATATCAAATAGAGTAAGTATTGCACTGATGCATACAGATAAACTCTCAGAAAATACTTGTTGCAAAAAATCCTTTCTTGAGATTGGATCCACTTTGGAATTTGGTTGATCATTGGATGGTCTTTTTACAGTATGTTGTTCCTATTATTGCAATCTGACTGCAGTTAGCCTATAGATACTGTAACAGATCCTTTTTGTCTGAAACTGATATTAACAAAAAGAATATAAAAAGTAGTGACTGTCACATAATCTATAAAGTTAATATTTTAACTGACCGGCAAGTTTTTCTTGTCAAGATTGTTGGACGACTGTTGGAACTTGTCAGAATTCAGTTGAGTCTCTTCGCTGTTACTTGACACGCTTTCAGCAGCAAGTTCTGCTTTCTCATATTCATCTAAACCAGCAACAATTCGAGCATACTCTTCATCTGCTATCGAGGTTTTTACACTGTCTGAAGAGATCTGAGAGGACTCTTTATCCATCGCCGAGATTTTCACACTATCTGCACAAATTTTAAGGCTGGGTTGTTTTTTGAATTTGGCGTGCTGAAATGTTTTCATACATCATATAAAGATACATGCAGAAGTAAAATGATAAATACAATATGTTGCCTAAGATTGAGGCTAGTTTCACACTATCTGGACAGATTGAGGCTGGTATAAGTAGCACGAAAAACCTGAATGATACTTGTCCTCCACTGGAGGTCCTTCGTACTCTCTGATTTCCACCATGCCTTCCTGAAATTAATTGATTCGAACAGTGAGTATATATTGAGAAAAAAGTGATAAATTGTTCAGTTTCATATGTTTCATAATCCATAAAATCAATTCTACAACGAAAGAACTTTTGGGGATGATATTGCAAGGATCCGTGAATCACAACATGTTGGCAACATTCAGAACATAAAAGAAAGAGCTCAGACGAAAACACAAAACTGACAGCTCTCAGCAAATAGACAAGATCACCATTGGTTATATAAGTGGGATACGTCCTGGTTATATTTGAGCAGACATGCTTTGGTATAAGCAATGTAGACTAGGCTCACACTCCCTAATTTGTTATGGCTTGCGTGATGCTCTTTTTTTTTTTTGCGTGTGTGTGTGCGTGGTTTTTTTTTTTTTGGTGTGGGGGGGACGTGCACCATTTAAATGTTGATTTGGGTAGCACCCAATTTGGGGCCAAAAAGAGGCTTCATTGGCCATTTGGGTGGTCGTGGTATGTGCTACACTAGGGCCACAACAGTAGTTACCTATCACTTGCTTTACGTTAGAATGCAATAATAACACATTCTCCGATAACATTCACATATATAAGTTTGGGGTGGGGAGCTCCCCTATCGATCCCACAACCCGAAGGACGCCCTAGACAAGACATCAGGTAAAATTAAGGGCTAGGATAGCAGAACCAGAGAAAGATGGTCTCTTGTCAGATATTTTATCTAATCTAGATCTTTACATGCTTTATCTGCTTATTAATATAGTTAGAATTCCCCAATCAGTCTACTTTGAAGCATGAATAAATGAATAGGAAAATTAAGTAGGAAGGACACCTCATCAGCCCAATAACAACATTGAAGAAGGCCTGAAAACGAAGGGCGGACATAAGTTATCGGTGTAAAATCAAGATACATATCAAGAAAGTCCAAGATATACTCCCCAAGCCCATTTATAACCTACAAGCAGCATAACCATGGTCTGATCACACTATACTAATGTGGAGACGTGTATACCGACATACATATATAGAAGTCCACATAAGAGAATACTCCTCACTAGTACCGGATAAGCTAGTGAAGGTCCAATATGGATGGGATTGATTGCATGCATGTATGGAAGTTAGAAGTAGGGAACTTAATCCCCATGACCCCTTAAGCCTGTGCCCTGTACAACCAATAGATCGTTATGGAAGTATAAGTCAGAGGAAGGGAAGAAACACCAGTGCAGTGGGGGGCCTCCTGTAGAGGCTGTGTGGAAGGGGTAACTAAATCATGGGCAATTACAGGCAAATCTAACAAGATTAAGAAGTAGACAAAGCATACAATTACGTTAGAGGAAAATATCTTTATAGTGGATATTATAGCCATTAAATGGAACGTCTCATTAGATAATATTTCATATTGTGCATCGGTTATTCATTGATTTAAATAAATGCCCTTGCCCCTTAAGCATATAAAGACGTCTAACATCTTCTTTTCAGATATTGGCCACTGTTAGATTTAACCTAGAGTATCACAATGACAAAGACATATGTGTGATGAGAATGCAGAATTGTTTGGAATATCTTTGTTATGCAGGGTGTTTTTGGTTAAGGGTTATCTATATTAGACGTTCACAAAGAAGAATTATGTTTTATACAATGTGGTGTGACTGAAGGAGAGATGGAATATTGTTGTGTTGCATTATGAACAGGGCTAGCCTTTATACAGGTACAAGGGTGGCTGCCAATAACTCACGATTAACAGTGTGGGACTAATCCCAATATACACAAGCATAGAAAGAATATGGGCTGAGTTATCTAACACTACCCCTCAAACTGGTGAATAGATATCATACGCACCAAGTTTTAACTCAACATCTGTCTAAGGATTTAGTGAATAAGTCTGCAAGTTGATCCTATGAAAGGACTGGCATAAGTTTGATCAACTTGTCTTGGATCTTTTTTCAAACAAAGTGGCAGTCAACTTCTATGTGCTTAGTTCTCTAATGAAAGACGGGGTTGGAAGCAATATGAACTGATTGTCTAACTAAATCTCAATTCTTCCATCAAGTTCTTTACCCAGTAGCTCACTGGTGACATGGGCCATAGCCCGATATTCTAACTCAGCATTAGAACGGGCAAATGATAGTTTGTTTCTTACTTTACCAGGAGACAAGACTATCTCCTACAAATATACGATAACTAGTCCCAGATCATCGGTCAATGACAAAACTTGCCCTATCTACATCTGAGAAGCCATGCACCTTCATATGCCCATGACAAGAATAGAGAACGTCTTTTCCTTGAGTTCTTTTGAGATAGCAAAGAACTCAAAAGAATGCAACCCAGTGACTTGAATGTTGTTTGTCGATAAGTTCACTAACCGCACTGGTAACAAAAGAAGTATCTGGTCGAGAAACTGTGAGATAGTTTAATTTTCCTACCATTCTCTTGTATTGCCATGGATCTTTGAAGGCTCCCCTAGTTCTTTATATAGCTTGACTTTGATTTCATAGACAAGTTTACAAGTTTTGATCCCAGCATACCAGTTTCTTCAAGAAGATAAAGCACATATTTGTGCTGAGAAAATAACAATCAGATCATTGAACCTCGTCACTTCCATACCTAGCAAGTATTTTAGGTGACCTAGATGTTTGGTCTAGGACTTGCCCTGAAGGAACTATTTGAGTCTCATAATGCCTTGGTGGTCATAACATGTAATAACAATATCGACTACATAGAAAACAAGGAGAATATAACTAGTAGACCCATGTTGATGGAAGACGGAGTGGTCCAGGCTTGACGGTCACGGCCTAAACTTCTTGGATAAATTGGTTGAACTTCCCAAACCATGCTTGGGGTGATTGCTTCTGGCCATAGAGAGATTTATGAAGCCAACAAACTAGATGAGACTTCCTTGCAACGAAACCAGGTGGCTGCTCCATGTAGATCTCTTCATATCACCATGAAGAAAGGCGTTCTTGATGTCGAGTTAATGCAGGCCTGAAGAAGTGAGCAACCAAGGAAATAAATAGCCATCGAGATGTCATCTTGACAACCGGGGAGGAGGTTTCTCAATAATCGTCGCCATAGACAAGTGTGTAGTCTTTTGCCACAAGTCTTGCTTTCATCCTATCAACAGCCATCAAGACCAACTTTGACGAAGAAGGTCCATCTACAGTTGACTATTGCTTTGTTGGAGGGAGCCAACATAGGACTCGCCATATGATTCCCTGAAAGAGCATCCATCTCATCTTCCATACTTGTCGCTAACCTAAGTGACTTCGCGCAATGGATACAATACGAGATATAGGGATAGAAGATAGAGTGGTGATAAAAGAAGGATATGAAGGTGATAAGCATCACAAGAAACAAAGTTGGAAATGTAATGCATCGTACATGACCGATTTTTCTCACGCGAGGCAATGGGCCGATTATCCAGAAAACAGGCTGAACCATGGGATCTGCAAAGTCCATAGAGAACTAGATATTGGAGAAGGGTTGAGTTGAGTCGCGTCTTCTTGTACCTATGCCAGAGCATGGGACTTTCAGGATCAAAATCACGATGACTAAGTCCAAGATTAGACAGGACATCAGGAATAGGGGAAACAATCGGTATTATCGATATCATGAGAAAAAGAAGAGAACCACTAAGTTCTTGAACACCTGAAAAACACGGGAAGATTAACCAAAATACAAAGTTTCCTCAACAAAAGTTGACATCAAAAGACACTAGAAAACGATGCTCAAACATATTATAATAGCAATAACCTTTCTGAGTTTTAGAATATCCAAGAACAAACACTTAGTTGTATGAGCACTGAGCTTGTTGCAACCAACACCAAGCTCATGGACAAAAGAAACACACCCAAAAATCTTAGATGGAACCACATATAACTGAAAGTTAGGATATAAAATCTAAAAAGGGATTTATTATTCAAAATAGCAGATGGCATGCAATTGATCATATACGTGGTTGTGAGGACAACGCCCCCCCCCCAATTCTCCGAGAACATGCACGTGGTGAAGAAGCATCCTAGTTGTTTTGATAATATGCCTATTTTTCGTTCAGCTATATTGTTTGTTGAGGAGTACGAGGACATGATGATTTGTGAATAATCCCTTTATTTGATAAAAAAGAAGTGAGTGCATGGATAAAATAGTTCTTCACATTATCTGTGCAAAGGATGTGGACCTTTCGTGAAAAGTCCAACTCAATTTCATTAATTTCAAGAACAAAGTTTTGGGTGATCTTTCATAAAATATAACCGACTTGTCCTTCAAAGTTTATCAATAACCATCACAAAATAACAATATCCAAGTTTGAAAGAGACACTACTAGGCCCCCATACATCAGACTGAACAATATGAAAGATTGAATCATCGCACATGTATTGTAAAGACCTAAAAATTGATCTATCGAGCTTCCCTAAATGACAAGCTTCACAGTAAAATTTAGATAAGCTAGAAAATTGAGGGTGCAAAATATGAAGTTTCTCAAGCGATAAATAACCTAAACGACTACGGATATGAAGGAGACGTGCAACCACACAAGCCGTTAGAGTCCTTCCCAGACAATAGAAACCAACTTCCCCATAACCGCCAGCCGCCAATCACCGCTTGCATCCGTAGATCATGTATAACACAATGATCAGGTTCAAAAGTAACTGTTGTTTTAAGTTCCCAAGTTAATTTACTAATAGACAATAAATTAAAGGGAGATGATGGAACAAATAGAGCTAATGGTAGGTAAATGTTTGGTGAGGTGAAATAATTCTAGCGCCTTGAACGAGAACCAAAGAGCCATTCGCAATGGTGACTTGGGAAGTATCGACTTTGGTGGTATATAAGTTGGAGATGAGGCTTGATATACTTGTTATGTGATATGTTGCACCAGAGTCAAGAACCCAAGAAGATGAAATTGTATGGGTAGATTGAGATATGCATGATGGAGATGACCTCAAAGCTCTTAATTCCTGAGAGGCGGTATTGGAAGACACCTATTGGGATGCCCGAAACTAGAGAAGCAAACTATACTCCTCAATGCTCATCTTCATTTGATAAGTGGGTTAGTTAGAAGAATCTTCAGTAGAGACAAGATTGGCAAAGGACTTTGAAGGATAGCCATGGAGCTAGTAGCAGGTATCTTTGTAGTGGCCCTTCTTGCCACATTGGGTACACTCAAGCTGGCCCCTTCCTCTGGATGAAGGTCTGCCTCCCCTACCACCACGACCATGTCCCCGTGTAGAGGACAAGTTGGTGGTAATATGGGAGACAAGGGTTGACTGATTTGTCATCACGGCTGTAGGAGAATCTTACTCGAGGAAGATGTGTGAACATGATGATATGAGTCTGCCAAAATGGGGAGTTCCATTCTTGAGAGTATCCGACTAATCCAATTCTTTCGTATTCCTTGCAGAGACAGGCAAGGAATTTGATGAATAATATCTGATCTCACTGCTTTTAATGCTTAAATCAGTGGAGACCGGGAGAAGGCTATTCAGATCCACGGTGTTGCGATAACCTCTTGAAAATATTGTTGCATGCTCTTTCCCTCTTGGTGAAGATTATACATCTCCATGGTCATGTTGTAAATCCTTGAGATGTTGGGAGTACATATGTTCAAGATGATCCCAGGCTGTCGTGTAACATGTCAGATGATGAGTGTTGTCTGTAATTCGGGGCTCCATGGAGTTCCATAAAGCAGAGCGGAGGCTAGCATCATGTTGCTCTCATTAGGAAAGAGAATTGGTGGTCAGAGGTCCCTAGTGAGGTGTTTGCCCTTGCCTTGACCTTTGAACCAAATGGTGACTTTGCGACTTCCTTGATTATAGTTGTGCGCGTTTAGTTTGGTAGCGGTATGACAAAGTTCAACACTAGAAGAGGAGAGAGCTGGGTCTTCTTCTCTTCGTCTGACATTGAAGAAGACTATTGACATTACTTGGCATGTCGTGTAGTACACCAAACATGTGTTGTGACTCAAGAGCAGAATATGACCTACTGCCTAAAACACGGTGTGTTGGTACAAAGACAACCCGTGTGGCATGTTGGTACAAAGACAAGTCGTGTAGTCGCCGTTATGACCTACTGCCTGAAACACGGTGTGTTGGTACGAAGACAACTCGTGTGTCGTGTTGGTACAAAGACAAGTCGTGTCGACCGGTCGTATCATTGGAATGACATGTTGTGTCTGTCGTTTCCATCAAAAGCAGGAAACCCTAACCCTAGCAATCATCAAGTCATTTAGGAATGTGACAGGTCGCATTGTAGTCACCAAGGTAGGATTTTTATCGGGTGTGACACGTGTCCTTTGATAGACATATGGTGCATGCACTCGTCTGGTGTCATCACCCGTTAGCATGCGAGAAGAAAGAGCATAAAGAAGAGAGAACACCATGTGATGATGTGAGGATGTTAGAGATGAGATATCAGATAGTGTCTCCGGGGATGGATCCAGTTAGATTTTTTGTAGCTTCTTCTTGAAGGAGATGACTCATAAGACGTGATGAAGCGGAGTGGATGGCAATTTTGTGAGAGGAGAGCCTAGTTGACGGAAACTTTCCTGGGAGAGGTTTAACATGAGCCTAGTGAGATGGCAATTTATGTACTTCTTGTTTAAAACCCTTCCCATTTGTTTTGAAGAAGAAACTGCAGATCAAAAGAGATATTTTCTAAAACGACAAGTGTGACAGGTTTCTATTAGTATTAGATTAGCAAACATGTCTAACTAGTTTTACAGACCTCGACGACTTCAATCCTAGCTTGTTATCTAGTGGTTTTATGGGATTGGCAACAATAATCTGCTATCGTGTGATATTGTGAAGTAAAACTACTTTCCAAGATAGGTGGTTGACATCATAACATCCTAATGGCATGTCACTATCTCTCCGTTTTGTGTTTTGTGTTATGCTAGGGTTATTAGAACCAAACTGAACCAGGAATCAGTGACTATACCGGTCTGATTTGCTCACAGACTTGGAAATCGCTATGAACTGGCTAAGAAAGGTCAACCAAACGGTGAACCGGTCCGATGTTTACTCAACCAGACAGCCAAGCCCTTCACTACTGACCCACCCACATGCAAGTCATGTACATCCAAAATGGAAATAGTATAGAGACAATCAAACCCCAACCCGATATTTGTACTAACTTCTGTCCTTCTCAACTAGTGTTTTAAAAAGTGGTATGCGTTGTACGTTCAGAGAGGTCACTGAATAGAGCATATGTGTTATGCGGGAGTATATGCGGTTTTGAATTTTTTTATTATATCTATATAAATATACAACAGTCATATAATTACATATTTTAGATGCACTCATGCAAATATGCAATCAAACCCAACTTTATATACAATATATGTAATATTGAACTAAATGTAAAACAACCATAGATGAATGTAATGTGAAAAAAGAGGAAATGGAAGCAAAAGGTAGGCTGATTGTAGCTGGTGGTTTTAGTTTCATGAAGAATAGGGGGCGATGTTAAAATAATTGCCAGGCTTAGCATTTGACCATTTAAAATTGGTGATTAATCGGCCTTATAGCGGCTTGCGGCCTTATATGTGGCCATGGTCCGCTTAGGCACCAATTTCTCATATGCAGTTCGGCAAAGGGTCTGAACCTTATATGCGGCCGCATGGACCATTTTATGTAACACTATTCTCAACCACCATGCGGATAGTCCATGCCACCTAGAGCTATAGTAGCCAGCCGCCAAATGGTGTTGTTGTAGTCTCCAGTCGACAATGTTGCGACCTCTAACCAATGATGTTGTTTTGTCTAGCCCATGTTGTTGTGCATTGTAGTTGTATGCATAGTCACAATATACTCCGACTTCTTGAAAAAGTCGCGTTCTAAACACGAATTTTTACCTAGACGTATGAAACGGACGAATAAAATTCAATTCCCAGATATTACGTTTTATTCTCGTACTATTCACGAACTATTCACATTTAATGTTTTTTCCCGTTTATAAGTTCGATTTCTGTATTATATTGATTAAGACTTTAACTTAGTTTGAGTGCATATATGTGTGTGTCTGTAAACACATGTGTATGTATGTAATGTATGTATATGTATATGCATATGTATGTAATAGTCATAGATATACCTATGCAATATAATTACATATATATGTGCAAAACATATGCATATATGTGTATGTATGCAATATATATGTACATATATCTGTATGCAATACATGTATATATCCTTTGAAATTTTCCCAACTTTTTCCCCAATAGTTGACCGTACTTTTATCGTACATTGACCGCTTTTTCCCGAATTTCCCTCATAATTTTCGAAATCCGAATTTTTCAACTCACCCGAACGTATCCTGAATACCGAATTTGTGACTATGGTTGTATGCCCTTGCCACTTCATTTGTTGTGGCAGCTTCCTTGAAAACATGTAGATGACATGACCCTCCTTCCATATTCCTTCACTTCCTAATCTTCTTCTTCATCCCCCTCTTCCTACAATTTCAACATGTGTTGCTATCATGTTTCCCTTGAACTGTCCATGTCACCATTGCCAATATTTGATGTAGTTTATTCCGATTGTTCTTTTCTTGTTGTGTTGGTCCTCACATGATTACTTGGGTGACTTTAGAAATTACGTGGTTGCCTCCCTTCTTTGTCTACTAGTAATGTTTCCATTTAGCTATAACATCGTACCTACTATATGTATTCTTTTGCATACTACTATCAAATCAATAAACATGTGAATGTCCATTGCTATTGTCTATGTTTTTTTTTTGGAAACTGTTTCCAGTTTCTTAGTGCTAATGCTTATGCAGTATTGATGTATGCTAGTGAGAACCTTGGTTGATTGATAATTTTATATAGGAAGTGTAGTTGTCAATTGCATTGTTGTGTGCAGTGATGCACTTACCTACCATGCTATTTCTAATATTCTCCTCTATATGTTGTTAGAATATAGCCTATTTAGTTAATAGGTTATTTTAGTCTATTATCTACATGGGCTTGTTGTCCATGGCCCATTAGGGTTAGTCCGCTTCCTTTGTGCTTTTAGTCCGCTTCCTTTGTGCTTTTAGTCCGCTTCCTTTGTGCTTTCTTGTAATAGCCTCCTTTCCTATATATAGGACAAGGGTGTACATATCAATACAACAACACAACATTATCGTATACACTTCTTCACATGGTATCAGAGCAAAAGCCCTGAGGAGAAAACCCTAGCCATCTTCCCTCCTTCCCTCTTCCCTCTCTGGCACCCGATCCAACCCTAACAGTCGCCGCCCATTCCTCTCCTACAGAGAGCAATCGGGGGAGCGTAACCGCCTCTTCCATGGCATAGGTCGCCTGCCCGCTAGGCACTTCTGACCTCCATGGTTCTTTCTCCCACTTTCACATAGATTTATACGCCGGCGCCAACCTTCCCGGCATACAATCTATATTTTCCGATGCAAAGCCATCCGTCGGCGCCATCCTTCCCGACAATTATCTAGGAAGCCACCGAGTCTCCCTCGTGGCCGTCATCACAGTCGTCGTTTTCGTCACTTTCCCGGACATCCCAAGCAGCTTCGTATCCAGCCGCCGCTATTGAAGCAGCCACGCCAAAGCAGATCTGCCTTCTGCTCCAGCAACCGCCGCCATTGTCTTCTGCCTCGTTGCCCTGCCGTCTCCGCGTTGAGCCGCCGCCCATCCAACGTCTCTGCATCCAGCCACTCCATCACTCCACTGCTACACCGCTTCTCGGGACCCTAGAAGACGCCTATTCGTGGATCCAAATCCAGTCATGGTCAAGCAAGGAGCCACCTCTGTTCATGATCAAAGGAGTACAAAAGATGGCGATAATTCCTGTCGACCCATGGTGCTAATTCCCGGGGTACTTGTCTCCTTGATGGTGCAAATTCCCGTCGAGATTGTGCATCAACCGCCGCCGACACAGCGTGTTGCGCTCCACAAATCACTTTGTCGGCGCGGAGGTTCGTCCTGACCGAAAAAGATACGATGTGTTGCTCAAAACACACGATGTGTTCAATTTCAAAACTCGTCCTGACGGCGCGGATCGCAACAAACACGGCGTGTCATCCTTGGAACACGACGTGTCGGCGGACATCAGAGTTACGCCTCCGACTTCAGACACGGTGTGTCCACTTGGAACACGGCGTGTCAACAGATATCCAATTCATGCCTCTGACATCTGACACGGCGTGTCGTATTTTTCACACGGCGTGTTGCAAGGAGTCGGTCAGTTTTGAGCGCAGGATTACACGGTGTGTCATCAACATCACAAGACGTGTCATCAGGAGTCTGCATCTCACCCCTGACAAGTTACACTGCGTGTCCAATCATAGACACGGCGTGTCTGAAGCAGTCTAAACACTTCCAGTTCGAGTTTGACGTCCTCCAAAGGTCTCTCTCTCCTCCAATATTTATGATAATCGGATCATATTCCTATTTTTTGACCCAACAAAAAAAATTCCCAGGGGCTCTGCCCCCCGCACCTCCACATTTTTGGGTCAAGAAAAGATCCATTTATTTTCTCTATCTGGATCTTAATTGGGTTGAATTTGCATATTGATTCCGATTATCGGTTTTCATGCTGAGAAACCATTCCGGCAGTGCCACTTCCTCCCCTACCAAGAAAAATTTCGATAGTGTATCTCCTTTTTCTACCGATGTCTTCATCCCGATAGTCTTTTTGTTGTTCTTCTCTCCATACTACACCTCTTATTTGACCTTTTCCTTTCCCGCCTTCCCACCCATCATGTGTGCGTCTTTCCACGTGTGGGGTCATATTTTCCTTTTTCCACACCATCTACTCACTCTCGTCGTATTTGGTGTGCGGGGGGGAATAGAGGAGAGAGAGACAGGAGGGTATGAGGAGAACATGAGAGAGAGAATATGAAGAGAGGATATGAGGAGATAGACATGAGATGAGATGAGATGATATATTCCAGGCTATCTTCATGGAGCTTCGTATTGTTCAGCACATCTGGTTTCCTGATGTCTTTGTGGCGCGTCATTCCCAGTTAGCATCACATTACTTTTCAGACAGCATTGAAGGACCTTACAGTTGCAGCATTGACACCAAGACTCCCGCGTTTGTATCGCATTATGTACGTCAGGATAAGAGCTTGTTGCGCATATTCCGGCCTCTAGTCCCTTTGGTGTTAATGACGTTCCAGTTGATCATCTGCGTTGCGTTGATGGTGTTCCAGATAGTTGCTTCTTCATCTTCGAAGCTTGTCTTCTTCAAGCATGTGCCAAAATTGTATCTGCAAGGATCCATCCAGAGTGATCTTCACCGAGCTACTTCATCACGTCTTCTCCGAGTTGCATCTGCTCCTTTTACGTGTTGAGACCACATCTCAGCACCTCGGCCAACGTGTTCGTGCCACGTTATGCACATTGGTGGTCATCTGCGCTAATTCCAGTTGGCTCCACTTCTCAGACAATTCAGAGACTTCTTCACAGCTACATCGACATTGTGCCTCCGCGTTCGTGTCGCGTTATGTACGTGTGATGTGTTGAGTGCGCTTATTCCACTCCACATTCCTCTCCGGTGAAGATGGCGTAGTCATGGTATTTATGATTGTCTACTTCAAATGTTCTTCATTCCAGATGCACTTCAAGAGAAAGACCTTTATCAAAGCTCGAGCTTCTCCGACATGTAGAACACATCTCAAAGAGGCGTCGTCATCATATCATTTCAGTTAAGAAGTATTGTTTAAGGGGGAGTTATAATTTTTTGTATGGGGAGTGAGACATATATCTTTCATTTATCGTTTATTTCTTATTGTTCAATCGAGTCCGGTAACTCCAAGCTTGGACATGCGTGCACCCATGCTCAAGGTTGAGGGGGAGTGTTAGAATATAGCCTATTTATTTAATAGGTTATTAGTCTATTTCTGCATGGGCCTGTTGCCCATGGCCCATTAGGGTTGGTCTGCTTCCTTTGTGCTTTCTTGTAATAGCCCCCTTTCCTATATATAGGACAGGGGTGTACATATCAATACAACAACACAACATTATCGTATACACTTCTTCACATATGTATTTTTCCCTTTTTGCATATGCTATGATATTTTTAATATTGTGTAAGATGTCATGTTTAGGTCATCAGTGGAACCAGTATATTGAGAATCAAAGGCCTGAATAGTTTGGCTCAAACAACCTTGATTGTACCTAGGGTTATTAAAACCAGTTTGAACCGCCCGGTTGGACCGGTTGGACAGGAAACTGGTTCCCAAACTGGTCCAGTCAAGCCCAAGACCCGGTGGCGCCCCCAAAACCGCCCAACTGACCGGTCCAATCGATGAACTGGCCAAACCGATTCGGTCAGCCAGAACCGGCCGGTTCCTAGAGTTGACCTTTTTATAGGGGTTGTGAGTTGTTGTTTTCCTCCAAAGTAGGTGAGTTTACCTTGCTTTTTTTGTCTTCATTTCCTACCCCCCTTCACCCGTTGCATTGTTGTCACTTTAACCTTTAAGTTTGCTTTTATTTAGTTCTTCATCTTCTAGACCCTTCACCTATTGCGTTGTTGTTTTGTATTTTTTTTTCGTTTCTTCATCTCCTACTCTCCTACCGGTTGTTTTCATTCTTCTTTTTTTATGCTTTCTTTCCCACCATCTGATTCTATTGTATTCATAGTTCATAACATCATGAGTTCATTAGCTCCTCCATAGTACGTATACCATCCAATTATTGTTTGCATTAACCCTTGTGTTTTTTATAGATAATAGAAATATCAATACCCCGTGAGGAGGCTTTTGTAGCGGCAAAGTCAGATGTGTGTTTAATGCTTATACTAAATTTCAGATGTTACGGTTATATTTTGTTATTGAACTTTGAACAATTTTATTTGCTAATATTTACTTTCCGATGCATGATATAAGGTTGAGATTTCTTGTAGCGTGTTATATGACTTTCATTTTTAGCTTCATCATAGTTGAATTGGATGATATTATTCTTCTCTTCATATCTTGTACATATATTTTAGCATATTGTTTTTATATATGACCTCATTGACGACGTCATTGGTTGAACCAGTACAACCACTGGTTGGATCGGTTAACCGGGAACCCATAGCCTCCCTGGTTCGGTCCCCGGTCCGGTCCTGATAACATTGATAGTACCTCTATAAGCTTGTAAGTTGCAAATAGGTTCTCTTCTGCCTTGTTCCAAGGTCAATGACAGTTACAGGGTTCTTTTGTGACCAAATAGATGCTACATGGCCATTCTTTGGTACAAGGAAGACAATGTCCGATTTCAATCTCGTTTCGTTGGCTACAGAAACATAAATTTGTTGGAATTTCAATGAAAATTTTGACAATTGAGTTCCTGACGTTTCAACATCAAAATTAATGAATTAATGCATGAAATTTTACCCAAATTATCTGCTAGTGTGGATCTACTCAAATATTCAATAATATTTCATATTGGATATGTGGGGGTGGGATTTCCTCATGTGTGAGTGAAGGACCCTGAACTGTTTCAGCGGTGAATTTTGATGTCAATTTTCAATGGTGAAATCAATGAACGAAGTCATTATAGTGTGTAAGCACAATATATAGACTTTAAGACACAAAATTGTGCAAAAAAAATGCTCTAGATAGTCCATAGTGCATTAGAAGGAAAGAAAAACTTCGATGGTCAATGCACTTCGATAGTGCACTTCGATATTTGATTGCCATCAGTATGGAAATAATTGTTTTTATTTCGACAATTTCGCCGAAATTGTAAACTATGCTTTAGTGGATGATTTATCCTCTATTTCCTCCAACCAATATACAGTCTTCTATTATGTTGCAGAAGCCTCAATTTCCTTGACCTTCTTCCCTTCTTTTGAGTTTCAAGACATATATTCTCAAAGGACAATAACAAAATTACCTAATAAGTGGAGATGTACCAAGATAAAAGCATACGACAATTTTAGGTCTGCAAAAGCGGAAATAATCTCTACACAGCTACACATTGTAAAACTTGCAATCCTTAAGCAGATTGGCAAGACTTGGTGTTGCATCCTGCTTTCCCGGTCAAGATTCAACTATTTTCTGAAGAATTTCTTTTAGAGATTGGCTACCAATGAAGTCTGGAGCATTTTACATTTTGTAGGCATAAATAACAGTTCAGGATCATCTTCTTTGAATGTGCTTCTGAAAGGAGAATCTTTACGGGCTAGTTTAAGAGGTCTAGTGTATCATGATATTGGAATGAAAAGCCACTTTGAGGTATTCATGTGTAGAAAACCAGATGTTGCATTATCCTTTTTACAGTTAATTTCCTTTGGTAGTGAAAGTTAAGGCTGAGCAGAAAAACGAACTGAAATGAACTGATTGGGTTTGGTTCGAGTGAGGTGAATGGTTTAATTCAGTTTGTCTGATTTCTAAACTGATGGGTCACGGTTTAGCTCGGTTTGAAGTAAAGGTTTGACTAAATATTATGTCAATGTTTAATAAAATTATAATATATATATATATATATATATATATATATATATATATCACTAACATAAAGAGCATGTTGGCTACTATTCTATTTTTTAACTTCCCATTATACTAGCATTCAATGTGTCTCAGATATACATTAAGTTTTGTTTTTAGAGTTTTTTCCCAAAACCCCCCTTTGCTTTCACATAATTCCTGAAAGCCCCCTCTACTTTCAGTAATTCCAGCCAACCCCCTCTCTCTTTACCCAAATTCCCATTTACCCCCTCCTACTCATTCCGTCACCTGCCGTGACGGAATAGCATCTGTTCTTTTTTTTTTACTTTTACATTTCATTCTTTTACCTTCTATTAAATGATATCAATGATGGGAAAAATTATTTTAGCGATGTTTTGGTGTGTGCTTTGATTTTGGATTTCGCCAGGTTAAATAAATTTTAGACGTGTCCCGGTTGGGTTCGGTCGGTCTGCTTCATGTCCACATTTTGTCTAATTCAGTTTGGGGTGAGCATATGTCTGAAATCGGATTGAACCAGACCAATGATCGAATTAGTAAAAAAAATTGTAGGTTGTACCGGTTTAAGGTGGGACAAGACCGACTTTTGAAAATAGACTAGAACTGGACTGGACCGTTGGGATGGTAACCAGATTTTCTATTTTTTTACCTTATTTAAAAGTGAAAATTAATTCATGTTAATTAGTTATAACACTAATATAAAAAAGATAATAATTTTTTATGTTATGTGTTAATATTTGTATTCATTAGTTATTATTGTATATTTGCATCAGATAATCAATCCGACTCACATTCTTATTGATTTTGGGCCGGATCAAACCGACTGAACGTTTAAAATTTATAAAATGGGACAAAACAATCTTGAAATGGTTTGGGAATGGACCTGACGTCTCTGGTCTAGTTTTATGGCCAAACTGATATTTGCACGAGCTCGGTGAGCATATGTCTGAAACTGGAACGAACCAAACCAATGATCGGATTAGTAAAAAAAATTATAGGTCATAGGTTATACCGATTTAAGGTGTGACAAGACCGTTTTGAAAATAGACTAGAAATGGACTCCATCGTTGGGACCGCAACCAGACTTTCTATTTTTAACTTATTTTAAAGTACAATTAAATCACCTTAATTAGTTGTAACACTAATATATAAAAGATATTAAATTTGTACACTATTAGTGTTAATATTTGTAATTTATAAATAATCGTTACTTGTATATCTACATTGCATATCAATCCGGCTCACATTCTGAGTGATTTTAGATCTGACCGAACTGAAGACTGAACTTCCAAAATTTATGAAATGGGACAGATCAATCTTAAAACGGTTCGGGAATGGACTTAACGTCTCTAGTCTGGTTTTATGACTAGATTGATATTTTATGACTAAAATGTACTTAACCCGACAAAATTCAAAATTAAAACACACACCAAAACATCGTTAAAATATTTTTATTCCATTTAATAGGAGGTGAAAGAATGAAATGAAAAAAAAGAACAGCTGTTATTCCGTCACAGCGGGTAACGGAGTGAATAGAAGAGGGGGTAAATGGGAATTTGGGTAAAGAGAGAGGGGGTTGGCTGGAATTACTGAAACTAGAGGGGGTTTTCTGGAATTATGTGAAAACAAAGGGGGGTTTTGGGAAAAAAAACTCTTGTTTTTACAAGTACATCAAAATACATGCATCCTCTATTTTTCTAACATCTTCCTATACCACATATTTCCAGCATCTACTGGCAAAGTTAACAAAAAGGAACAAGCATTTTAGAAGTTTTGTGACTAGGAAAGAACTTACACCAGAGGCCTCAGCTGTTTCACCGAAAAAATTGATCCTTGCTTCAAGTTCTTGAATCACACTAGTCAGTGCCTCAATTTTAGATTCTAGGACTTGCCCTCTTCTCTTAAGCACACCAATTGTCTGTTTTGCAGTTTGATCAGCATGGTATCCTTCCCCCAACAGCACCTTGGTTTCAACACGGCATAAACAAATTGCTTTCTTCGAAATCAAGCTACCAAATAAGGTGAAGTAAGTCTCAAAAAGAATGGTACCAAGAACTCATTGGTGTGTATCAACCGACCAGGGAAAAAGGCCGCCTTCCCAAATGGAACCTGTTAGACACAAATCGGAAATGAAAAAAAAAAATGTTAAGCGTGGTATAATACCCAGAATATGCACTCGGATCACCATTAAAGTTCACCATGATGTCGTGTGAGAGCTCGTCTGGCAGCCTGCGGACGAGGTTGATTAGGCTGGAGTTGTCCGCAGCAAAGTCACGGAGGCGGTCAAGCTCTTTCTGGTGGCCAGATATTTCGTCTTGAACGAGCTTTACGGCCTTTTGCGCCTCTTCTGAGGGATAAAGTGATTTGTAGGGTAGTACCTCCACCCTTTTAGGAGGTGTACCTGCTTTCTCCATCGACAGTTACACTGTATTTTGACGAAGAGGTCGAGATGGGGAAACGCGGAGCTCAAGTTATTTCAAAGCTTGAATAGTAATTCTCTTCCTGCAGTAGCTTCTAGACCACTGGGAGACGGGAGAGTATCTCGCCGAGCACTGCACTGATTACTATTAATGGAGCGATAGCAGGGGTGCAAAGTAAAAAGGATACTGATTACTAGTAATGGAGCAATAGCAGGGGTGATTGAGAACTATAGGATGTCGGAGATTGAGAACTATAGGATGGACAGAGGAGCAAGGCAAAGGAAGTTACGACAGGCAGCACTGCGGAGGATGGCGATGCTCGTTACACTCCGGAGAAAGACTGTTGGAGTAGCGACACAACGGCAGTGGAGGTTTAAGCAGAAGGTGATGTTGTTGGTGTGGCGGCTAGGAATGCTTTGCGGCGGCAAATTCGCGGCATACTTCCGGCCTTCCGGAGGCTATTTTCTTCCTGCCGTGGGGACATCGTCTTACGCTTCCCTGCCCCTTTGAAATAGAATTATTTCTCAAAATACCTATCCTTTCCTGAAATTCAAAATAACCCTCCTCCTCTCTATACACAAATCCCAATGAATACCCCTCACGTTATGTTTGACAACAAACTAACGTCTACTTTCTTGTTACTAGCTAAAACCACGTGCTAAGCACGTGAATAGCAGTTAATTTAGCAACAACTTAAAATAGAAATAAAAAAATTTGTGGATACAAAATTGGTTAATCCGTTAAGAGAGAGAAAGAGAGAGTAGCTTGATATATAGAACTCAAACAGTGAATAAATCAATGAACACATAGTCAACTATATGTAAATTCATTCGGTCAGTTGACCATTTGACTCTGTCAGACTTGTATCGTTACATTATCAAAATCTAAATGTACTTATTGTTTGAACATATTGACAGACTGAGCTACTGACAATTTACTGGAACTCCTTTTGAAGAAATTGATGATGTCAAACACATAATTAGACTGGATTGATTAGTATGCAAATAGTCTATTTTGAGATTTATTGGAATAGTGAACGTAGAACCAAATTGTTAAAACACATACGGTCTAGTGAAAACACATATTTAAAACGTAACATATGTTAGTTCGACAAAAAAATATAAAAAAATGATTAAAAAAATGACAAATATGTCGATTAGAACATAATCTTACCTCGAGTTTGATATAGACATATACTATGCTGACCGCATATGTGCCATCAAGCACTAGATTGTGTAAATGTTAAGTGTACACCTTAGCTCTAAGGACGTGGTAAATCTACAATACTATACATGGTAGCGTGTCGGTACATGCATAGTCGATATAGTTGATCAAAAATTATAAAAATAAGAAAGTGTACGATTGTTTTATATATGTCAGTACGTGAGAGAGACTCAATGAAAGGAGAGCATATAGTAGGTGCAAACTGCCAACAGACTCGTTTTTATAATGACTAGCTAAAAGCAAGTGTTAAGCACGTGATTTACAATTAAACTACTACATTGAAATTTATCAAAAATATGGAGAACTTGAGCCTATTATATGATAATCATAACACATTTATAGCAATGAAGAATGTCTATTGTTGGCCTGACTAACAATTTTGAACCCAACCTGATGACGTATATATAGCATCATCAACATTATATGATATGTAAGGACAAACTTTTAAACAATAGGTGCATAAATGACTTCTAGTGTGTTAAAATAAATATATGTACGTAGTGATCCTTAACATACATTATATGTTTAAAAAAAACTTACTTTTTTATATGACAAAATATGTAGATAATAATGATATTCAACTTTGAGAATGCATTATTTGAACACAAATGGCAATCTTAGACCCAACCTAATGAATTTGAATATGAACTGCACTTGATTCAAATATTGTCTAGTTATTGTGATTTTATCCCTTAATGGGATCTTAAGAGGATATAACCTAAAAGTAAAGTGCATATATTTTTCTTCGTCACATTAATTAATTATTCATTCTAATATAATCCTATTATATAGACCTCTAAAGCTTTAATATCCTAAGTAGAGTAAAAATTTGTAAAAGACACCAAAACATAAGAACATGCTCATGAAAACCAAGCAAACTTGGAAGGAGTGACATGTTTTTGTCCAATATGATTGAAATATATTGGATGTGTAGTTATGAAGATATTTGTTAATGTAAGATTCTTGATTTATTTCTAGATTTTACGTGATACAACATTAAATAAAGAATAGATAACATAGTTTGAACTATTTAAATCCTCTTGGAAACATAGTTAATTAAGGTGATTGCATATGTATAATATGTTTGTGTAATTTTAAAAATTTATAATCGCCAAAGAGATTACAAAAAATTCGTCAAATCTATATCCAAATATATAAATTAAATTCCTTAGACCCAACCCAATCAACAAATATATTTATCTATCCAACTCAAACAATTATGGCTATTGCAAACTTACACAGATACATGAAAACGTACTAATATAATTTTACAACTTACTGTAAGACCAAATCAATCTAGGAAATCATGAGTATGTCTTGTCTACTTATAGTTTAAAGTACATATCATATATTCTTGGAAATTTTATAAATAATATTTGAGTTTCAAACTCAGATTGGGAATCCCTACATGATTATGCATTTTACAATTGTTATATGCTTAATGTAAACTTGCATATACATATATATATATATATATATATATATATATATATTATGCAAAGTAGAAATTGTAGTATAATAATAGACGCAAAATGGAAGAAAAAAGTAACCAAAAATGAACACATGATTGAAAGCTAACTAATAACTGTCATTGTAAAAGAATTAGTAAGATGAAGATTCAATAAAATAAGCAAACAAACATCCTGCTAAAAAGGTCAGACCAGAAACAAACACACATCTTGTTGTAAAAGTTTGATTAGAGACAGACACATATGTAGTAAGATTATTTCACAAACAAACTATTAATTATATTGGTAGAAGTACACACATTGACCTGAAGAGCAGGCATGTTACTCACTGGAAAGAAGAATAGGAGCAGATACACATCCTGCTAAAAAGGTTTGACTAGAATCAGACATACATCCTCTTATAAAAGTCTGACCAGAGAAACACATATATAGTAAGATTAGTTCACAAACAAACTATCAAGTATATTGGTAGAAGTACATACATTGACTTGAAGAGAAGATAAGTCACTCATTGGAAGGAAGAATAGGAGCAGACACACATCTTGTTAAAGAAGTCCGACCAGAAGCACACACACATCCTGTTGTAAAAGTATTGACCAGGAGAAGACACATATGTAGTAAGATTAGTTCACAAACCAACTATCAAGCATATTGATAGAATCACACATATTGACCCAAAGAGCAAGCATGTCTCTCATCAGAAGGAAGAATAGGATTGCACCTGTGAAATAAAAAAAGCAAAAGAAAGAAGCACACACACACATAGGTGAAAAGCACAACTCACATAGGAAGGAAGAGCAGGCATGGCACCCGCTCTTATTCATAGGGTATTTGACCCAAAAAGACACATATGTAGTAAGATTGGTTCACAAATAAACTATTAAGTATATTGGTAGAAGTACACACATTGACTTGAAGAGCAGGCATGTCCCTCACTGGAAAGAAGAATAGGAGCAGACACACATCCTGCTAAAAAGGTTTGACCAAAATCAGACACACATCCTCTTATAAAAGTCTGACCAGAGACAAACACATATAGTAAGATTAGTTCACAAACAAACTATCAAGTATATTGGTAGAAGTACAAACATTGACCTGAAGAGCAGATACATCACTCACCGGAAGGAAGAATAGGAGTAGACACACATCTTGTTAAAAAAAAAGTCAGACCAGAAGCACACACACATCCTGTTGTAAAAGTATTGACTAGAAAAAGACACTTATGTAGTAAGATTAGTTCACAAACAAACTATCAAGTATATTGACAGAACTACACATATTAACCCAAAGAGCAAGCATGTCACTCATCGGAAGGAAGAATAGGATTTCACCCATGAAATAAAAAAAATAAAAAAAGCACACACATAGGTGAAAAGCACAAACTCACACAGGAAGGAAGAGCAGGCATGTCACCCGCTCTTATTCATAGGGTATTAGATTAAATAGCTATATTCGTTCCTTTCCTAATATGATAAACATTTCCTGTTGATAAAGCAGCCTGGTGAGAAGATAACAAGCAGCGTGGTGGGAATAGCACACACTACATATAGGGTTGTAGATTATAGATTCATTAGTTTTCCACTAAGACATATTTCTAACGTTAGATCATTTATTATTATTTTATTTCTTTTAGATTTTACATTTCATTTGTATAGTGTTAACCTTCCTGTTGAAGTTTTCAGTTGTCCAAACTAGGTCGAGCCAGTTCCAATCAGAAAATGTCGACTAGTTTTTCTTCCAACCGGATCCGGAACCAACCAGTTTCCAGATGTAGTCACTCGTTCAAATTTAGAAATGAACTAGATTGTCAAATTTAGTACTTGGAGTTGATCCCAAGTTTTCATCAATGTAATCAAGCAACAATCGATCTAGATAAGTCAAAGTGAGAATCTAAATGTTTGGTGCATCAAAAATTCTAGTTCCACCTATATTTTTTTGTTGGTGTAACAAATTATCGACATGGACCTAGAGTTGTACAAGTTCAAAACTGCCCCGGATTGAAAAGTTAGATACTAAAATAATTCCTATCCCATTTTGGTCAGTATTCTAAACTCAGATGAACTGAATTGTCAAAATTAAAACCTAGAATCAAGCATTTTTGGATTAGACACAATGTATCATTGACAATCCTGACGATAGTGTTACATAATTCAATTCTAGATCAATTACTTTAAATTGCAATTTGGGCCAATATAAGACTGCATAATCTAGAACCAATTTAGACCCAAGTTTTTGGAAAATTGCTAAACTTGGAGTTGGGGTCGGACTTGTAATATATAGTCATGAACGGATCTCATAGTCTATAATTATTATACATCTAACCACGGAAAGTATTAATATAAATTTTTAGAGAAATATCAACAATATATAACATGGGTTTGGTTGATAGTTAGACATTATAGAATAAAACTCACTCTCAACAATTTGTCAAAAATGTGTGAGTGACTCGGTAATGAATTGAGTAGTCTTACATCATCTCAAATCATTATTCAAACCAAGTAAATCTAGAATCAAATTTTGAGATCTAGCAGATAGGTCAGTCAATGATATGTCTAAATTGTGAAGAAACTTGACTTTGGGTTTTAGTTTGACAATTTGGGTCAATTTCATGTTCAGACTAATTGACCAAAGTAGTGTTTGGGATGGTTCTATTGTTTAACATTTACAACCTAGGTCGGTTCTAGGTTCGTACAAATATGGGTCTGGGTCAGTTCTTGCTTATGCTAGAAAAAAAATCTAGGTTAGGTGGAACTACGATTTTAATACATCTAGCCTCTAATTCTAATGTAGACACATTTAGGATGGTTTCGAATTGATTACATTCCTTGGTATTCAGGTTTGGGTTAATTTTGAATATGAAATTTCACAATATGTTCAATTCTCAGTTTGGTTTGTGTGGATGAAATTTGGATCCGAGATGGTTTTTTGCCAAGTTGACAAAAAAACCAATCAACTTTTTCTAGTAGGGAGCTAGTCTAAACCCCAAATTTTGATAGGTCTACTAGTCAAGAAGCTAACATTATAGAAGTATAAAAAATAAAAGCATATGGTGTAGTGAAAAACCAATTGAAGAAAACAAAATTTGATGTTAGTTGGTTGAGGGACATAACATGACTAGAGGTTTGTGTTATTGGGATTTGTGTAAGGTGGAAGTTATTTGGAATTTAGAAGAGTTCTTGAGGTTTTAGAAGAAAAAAATACTCTTTGAAATACTAGCGGATCACATGAGGTAGGCACGTTAATTATAAATAAAAAATGAACTATGTCAAAGATCCCTCTCGTCCACTTAGTCGATGCTTGTTACACCTCTATCACCAGACCATTACTCTCATCCACTACTTTTTACCTCATTTTTTGGGAAGAGAAAACAATAGGAGGGAAGTAAGAATGGAATCAAAGTGGTAGAGAAGGGATATAGTGTGAAAAGTGTTGGGAGATAGGAGAAGTGTAATAAAAAAGATAAGGGAAGTAGTGAGGGAAGTATTTGGAAATCATTGAAATAAAGGGGGAGAGATGGAAATAATGGTGGAAGATGAGAAAAGTAATCAGAGGATATGAGGGAAGTAGTGATGGAGACAAGAGTAGTGAAGAGGAAAGTAATGGTGGGGGGATAACAGTGGGAGAGGAAAGAAGTAGCAATCCCATATAAGGAAAGTGGTGAGGGAAGCAGTGGGGGAGGGAAAAGTGAGTCCAAGATGGGGAAGTGAAGAGGAAAGTCGTATTCTATAGAAATGAGAGGTGGAAAGAGAGGAAAGGAGGCATTGATGGAAAAAAAACAAGACACAGAAAATAGAGAAGTGAGCACAATACTAAAATAATGAGGTATTGTTTCTATGAAGAAACAAGTTGTAAATAACATGATTGAGGTGCCAATGGGAAAAACAAGGTGTCAATGTCAAACTAGGAGCAAATACAAGCAATTAAGTCACTACAAGAGGAAAAAGATGCACAAACAATAAATAAACAAGGCTCTAAGAGTGGAAAAAGATGTACATATAAAAAAACATGTGTAAAGTGAAGAAAAGGAGGTGCCAGTGGTAAAAAAGGTGTTAATGATTAAAAAAGAAAAATCAAAAGATGAGGCACATATAGAAGAGAAGAGGGAGCAAAGTGGGTGAAAAGAGGGACTTTTTTTAGAAATAGTAGTACATAGGAAAAAATTAGATGTCAATCGACAAAAATAAGGTGTTAAGAGAGTGGGAAATGAAGTAGAAAGAGAAGAAAAGAATGCATCAATGGGTAAAAAAATGCTTTGTTTTGATCACTTTGTGCCTCCTTTTGATCACTTCGTACCTCCTTTTACTACATTGGTGTCTCATTTTCTTCTACTAATACCACATTTATCCACTTTTTATGCATGCTTTTCATCTTTCTCTAGTCATTCTACTCATTTTCTACCTTATTATTTCACTACTTCCCTCCTCACTTCTCACCTCTCCCTCCATACTTCCTCATAAAAATTGTCATCACTTCACTCCTCTCTCTCTCTCCATTTATTCACTTCTCTCTACTTAGATAATGACTTCACTCCTCTCCCTCCATTACTTCCCTCCTCTACCTCTATCACTTCCCTCATGACTTCCCTCATATTCCCCCTCTACTTTCCCATACATTTGTTTGTTTACTCTCTCCCCATTACTTCCCTCCTTTACTCACTCACTTCCCTCATCTACTACCGTGACTTCCCTCCTCTCCTCACTCTTTTTACCTTTTACTTCTTTCTACCTTTATTTCCTCTCTCCCAATTACTTCCCTCTTTACTAACCTTTGTTATTCACTCCCCTCCTCTGCATCCCTCCTCACTTCCCTCCTTACCCTCATCACTTACCTTCTCAATTCCCTCCTCTTCCTCCTTTACTTTCCTCCACTTCTATTTTTTTCTCTACCTAGTACTTCCCTTCTAATTCACTCCTCCACTAACTCACTCTCCATCTTTTTCTCACTCTCTCATTCATTCTCTCTTCATCCATCACTCATATCACCTCCTCTGTCACCCAATCATTACCCATGTCATGTCTTTTTTATGATGATGAACGCCTCCTAGAACGAGCCACTAACAGACTTCCCCTAGTAGGTTAAACCTAAGGGTCAGACGTGTGGTGATCACTCACCCCCATGCATGCCACACCCGATAGTGTGTTATGTCGATGTAGACATTATTGGTCAACACCCACTAGACATGCTTTTTTGCACTCCTAGTCCACTCCTAACACGATTGGAATTGGGGTTGGATGGATGGAGAGCACCCTCCCTGACTAGTTCATTGACATCTAGGAGACTACCCATGTCATGTCACCCCCACAAAACCACCTCGAGTGCCCAAAATTCTCAAAAGCTCAAAACATACCCATCTCCTTGTGCATAAAATGTGTGTGACATGAACTCATCGGTGAGCAAACTATTTTTGAGTAAAAAAAATGGGTTTGTATATAAGATCTAAATGTAGAATTCAAAGAGTTTTTTGTAGAATAAAAATTTATTTTGACCAAGGACATTTTCAAATAGCTATATAATCTAAGACCATACATATATGTTGATCATAGCATGTATTTAGATAAAAATGTAGACAATTTATACTAGAATTATGTTGGAGTGTTGTGTGTGTGTGCTTATATATATATATATATATATATATATATATATATATATATATATATACTTTCAAAGAATTTCTAGTTAACATTAATCATATTTATTAGGATTGTGAAAGTTGAATCTGATGAATGAATCTAACACAATCCAAATAGAACAAAACTATTATGAATTTTCTTGTAGATCTAGAAGTTGATGTCATAATTCTAATCATTTCAAATGCAGACTAAATGTTTCAAAATTTAGATCTGGCTCTAGGGCACAATTTTGAACAATCTTGTGTCCAACTGATTTCTATATTGATCTCTTTTGCATCAAACCATAAAGACCCATAATCAAACCACAATTGGCTTTCTAACAATCCTAAAGACCGGTAGAACTAGTGTTGTATAATAAGAAACTAATTTTCTATAGATAAAGATTTGTTTTATACTTCTATAAATCTAGACAAAGATGGGGGGAAACCAATAAGCATCTGTGTTTACCTGACAAGCAATCAATCTTATAACGGGGAAAAGCAACAAAGTAGGTTTTTCACCTGAATTAACCCGATATCGTGAGGGCCCTAAACCAGCATAACCTATAATCTTTCTTGTTAGTCATAACTGAATTCTTGTTTAAGAACTTGAATGAATGATTAAGATGAAACTCTAATCTGATTTAATTATACCTTGTTTTCCCTAACTTTATGATCAGTTGAAAGCATGAGGACCTAATTGGAATTTATATAAAAAATGTCAACGTTCATGCTTTGCATAATTTTTGCACCTTGTATGTTGTGGTTTTGATGCCTTTGAACCTTTATTGTGTCATGTTTCATACTCAGTCTCTAACCTTAACCCTAACCCTAATCTTGACTTTTGATGTGGTTGGAGGGGAGGTCGAGGGCCTCACCCTTGGAGGGTCAATGTCTTACCACCATTCATCACCTAGGGTTTAGAGGCCATTGGTTTGAAGGTTGGCGTTTGATGGGTTGAAGTTGGATGCTTAGAGGTTGATGCATATGCCTAGGGTTGATGGGAGTTTTGAGTTGGTTGATTGGAGTTTTGTGTTGGTCGACTAGAGTTCTAGGTCGATGAGAGTTCTGGGTTATGATAGTTTTTTGGTGGTCCATGAAAGCTCTAGATCAATGATAATTCTAGTCCAATGAGAGTTTCAATTTGATGGGATTTCTACATCAATCAACAACTTTTATATGTGCACCAAATAGAATTATGCTTTGATCAATGGAGTTTTTGGGTCATTTTTTAGCTCAATGGGGGCTATTTTAAGGGTTGTTTTGACATTTCTACCCATCCTAGCTAATAAATCCCACAACTCATCATCTGATTGGCTCATATGGTACCCCATGTTTCTACTAGATCATGGGAAAGCCAATGAGGTTGATGGGAGTTCTCAAGAGGTCGATGGACAAGATTTGAAGCTTGCATGGGCGTGAAAGTTGGTGATCAAGCTCTGGTGAATCTAAAGCCATGTAGCTATTTTATAACTCCAAATAGACCTGTCAAACTGGGCCAAAATCAACGGGTATCCATGGGTCGACCCGTTTAAGTTGGGTTTGGGTGATGAAATTTGCCACCCACTAGAAATTACCCAAACCCATACTCGCCCGCTTATTTAGCGAGTTTTGCAGGTGGCCCACGGGAACCAGCGGGTGACCCACCTAATTCAATCACTTATATAAAAATAAATATAATGATACACTAGTACTTAGAATAAATAAAATGATCTACTACTAGCCATTAATTGTTAAGGAGTTCCAGTCTACATTCAAACTTGCCCAAAAAGATTTGATATGAGAAAGAGAGATTGGGAAAAATGAATTCAACATCTACTACATTATCTAATTGTTCTATCAAACTTAATATAGATCATACTATAAGTTACTAACTCTAGTTTATTGAACATAATTATACATTAGAGGATTTTAATTGTACATTAGAGAATTTTATCTAAAAATATGTATGTGATTGAATGGTTGTAAAAATATAACATATTTTTTATTTGAAGTGACAATGTGTATTAGTTGGTTGTTCTTGTGTTATATTTCACGTAAAAATACTAGAAGATGGTCTTCTTTTACGGTTACAGTAGTAACTTACAAAATACTTATTTATTGGATACATATTATATGGGCACCCGCGGGTGACCCGCAACCTGCTAGGTCGGGTTTGGAATTGTGTTTCTTCAACCCATTCAATAATTGTATCTGTTTGACCCATAGCAACAAGACCTAAACCCGCAACAACCCAATCCAAACCCAACCCACCCACCCATTTGACATGTCTAACTCCAAACCATGTAAGATATTCTCTTCTTCTCTTTTCTTGGTATTTCCCCCATAATATCCTTCCTTTGGCCAAGGTACATGGAAAACCATGGTGGATCTTGTTCGACACGGCTAAAGATCCCTACTTCTCTCTCTCTCTCTATCCTTGTTGTGAATAGATCTTGCTTGGAGGAGCTTTGGTGGGATGTTTGGAGGATTTTTGTGCCTATCTCGTGGATCTCTTGTTAGGATCACATTTTCTCCACCTAGAGGCAAGTAATATAGTTACTTTGAGTGTTCTTTACCTAAAACACATTTGTATGTATAAAGTTGAAGTCTTTATGGGTAGTTTTTCCAAGATGAGACATAATTTTGATTTTTTTTCACATTTCTTCTAACTATGGTCAATGATGATAATGTAAATCCTTATTGTGACTGTAAGATTGAAAATTCAAAATACATGTTCTTTTTACCCTAAGTTTTGATGGGTTGTTTAATACCATTTTAGGTATACTATTAAATTATAATCTTCCTAACTGTTATGTTCCCTACTAAAGGTGGCTCATTTATACCTACAATTGGCACTTTTATGTGTAATCTTGTTTTCATAACATCTTCCTCATACTTTGGGGTTTTTTCACTAAATTTTACGTGGTATCTCATGGTTGTAATTTAAATAGTAACATACACTTGGAGGTAAATTTTGATCCTCAATAAAGGCATGGCCTTCTTAAGGAAAAAAATTGTAATTTGTGCTATGAATGGGCACTTTGATACATGATATGAGACATTTTATATATTAAAAACACTTCACTTGATCTTTTTTACAATATTTATGCCTTTTTTTGCACCCTCAGTTGCTCAAAATTGTAGAAGAGTAAATTGACCAAATGAATTAAGTGAAACCCTAATCATCTAGTGCATTGTAACTAAGGAACTACCTCAATGTTCGTAAGGTGAGATAGTGAAATGGTTGTCCTTGTAGCAATCTTGGATTGTGAGAAGGTACTTGGAGTTGTATGCTTTTGAGTATATGCAGGTGAATGAGCCAGGTTCCCTCAAAACTCAAATTATGTGTGTATGTATGTATGTATGTATTTATGTATATGTATAGATTTTGTGTGTGTGGTCGAGGTTGTATGTTTAACGATATGTGATAACGTGAATGAGACATGTGATACAAGGGTTTCTATACCCAGTGTGATGAGGTGACTATCATGATTACCTAGGATGGAACTAATTTTGAAGACTTCCTTTTGAGCTATCTACCATTAGATTTAGTTTTATTCTCATTAATTTGCTTATACTCACACCCACCTGGGCAGGACAAGGTCTTATGGAGACTGGGATAATCCTAAGATCTTACATGGTGAGAAACAAGACTTCATAGTCACTAGTTTGTAGTTAGTACACCTCAAACTACCCAAGGATTAATAATGAAATACTTAGTCAAGCCGTATATATCTATTTATAATACTTTGACTAATAATGTTGGATGCTTTAATTTCTCATCTATATTTACAATCATCACTTGTTTACTCTTGTATTGCATCTATTATTGTTCCTATCATGTGAGTATTTACTATTCGTTACTTTATTCCATCTTTATTACTTTTTTAATAGTACACTTGTAAGCATATAATTCTACTTACTTCTATATCATATCACTTGGACATGGGTCTCACCTTCGTGGTTATATGTATTTTTTAGGTGTTCAACATCATACCCATGGTTTTAACAGTGAGGAACCTCCATTTGAAGGATAGCAACAGATAGAGGTTGATAATAATCTTTTGTTGGAGTTCTAGAATATCCCCTATAAAGTCGGGTCTGAGAAGGGTGGTCTATATCATATGTATGTACGACTCGGACTTTTGGTTTATATGACTTGTATAGAAGTTTTCATGTGTTAATGTTTGATAGCTATATCTTTTGTATACATGTTGTGACGTAGGTCATTACATGATAAACTTTGTAAAATTACATGTTAATGATTGAAAAGTCGACCCTTATATATGTTTCTTTGTGGATGCGGGTAAACATTTTTATCCTATGTTTCCTATACTATGATGGTTAGTGATGTTGATTAATACAAGGCCGCCATTTTGTTTTTGAGTAATCTTGACTTTTTGTTGTGGGTTACCACATATATGCTTGATTAGTATGAGGTTAATGTGAAATATGTTGAATGACTATTATTCATGGATCAAATTAGTAAGATTTTTAAAATTACATTCAAACGCATGAAGTTGACTCGATCCAGTCAAATAAACCATTGTGGTTTTCCTTCTAGAATTCAAAGTCAATGTTAGAATTGGAATCAATTTCAAGTTTAGGCTATGGGTTACATAATTGGGTCCAATTATGGGGGTTTATGACTTTGAACCAAAAGAAAACAATTTAACATCATTTCTAGATTGGGCCATTTTGAATCAACATGTATAAGCCAATAATTAACCACAACAAAATTTTAATCCCCTTTCCTATAATTTAATAAACTAGTATTATTTAGTAAGTAAATATTATCCATGGGTAAATACATATTTAACATGTGTTTGAATCGAGACAAGGATGAAAAATACAAAGTTTCATAGAAAATTGGATGAAAGATGCCAAGATGATTACAATGAACAACACCTAAGAAGATTTGTCATCTGACTGAAACCTATATGATTAAGTATTATAAATTTAAAACACAATATGTTGTACAAATTTTAGTAAAATTGGATTATTAGTAGGATCGTCAAATGTAACCGAATCTAAGAACCTTACATGGCCCAATCTCATCGAAACCCATTCAATTTTTTTTCTTCCAAACATTACAAAATTGGGTCCTACTTTGAGGTATATGATTTGAAACAAATACACCAAATCCAGTAGGTTACTAATTAGAAAATTTTGCACCAACTTGTATAGGACAAAAATCAAACCATAACTAACTTTGACACTCTAGAATTTGTGAATCTTCTATAGTAAGAAAAAAGTTGCCTATGGTTTTGTATGTATTCTATATTTCTATATATCCTATGAAATATGAGAAAAAAATACATGCAACCAACTATTTTTATGTGGTAAGCAACCAATTTGGTTGTAGAGTTTACTAGGATGTCAAAGTGCATATCAACCACTTATACAACATGGTCCAAATAGAAAAACTTGTTTTGGATTTGCTCCCACATTTAGAAGTTAATATTATATTTACAATCAATTTAAGTTGAAGCATGTGTGACAAAGTTGGGACTGACTAGAGGGACTTACAACTTTGAATAAAAAATTTGAGTATGGATCAGTTTGAATTGTTCCATTTTGCAGTGAACCATATAGACCCAAATTAAACTATGAAGGATTTTTTGATACCCCTATGAATTAATATTAATACCTTGTAGCCAGAAAGCACTAAATGTAGATATGACTTCTATATGTATATATATATATATATATATATATATATATATATATATCTGTGTGTGTGTGCGTGCATGTGTGTGTGTGTGTCTGTGTGTGTATGGGATTAAGAGAGAAAGATTTCTCCCTTCCTCTCCCATGCCCGTGGCGGAGGCCAAACACTCAGGAAGGTGGTAAATCAAGGTGACAATTGAGATTCAAACTTGGGTCCCTTTGTTGTGTGTGTATGTATGTATTGGAATTAAGTAAATATATTCTGACGTCCCCCCACAATTGTAGGAGGGTCAAGAGTTACATATAGCCATGTGCTTGCTATACAACATGTACGTGAGCAACTCACACAACTAGAAAAGACGTAGTCTCTTTTTTATATTTTTACAAATTTTCGCAGCAATAGTATTCGCACTACTATCTAAACCCCCATGCTTGCGAGCATTCCTTTCATTCCAGACGTGGAAGCACAAGGTAGCAAACAGAAGTAGCTTTTTCTCCTCATTGGTACATCGTTTGACCATCTTGTTTATGTCTTCATTCAACTCTACTCATAGTTGGAACTCTATGCATGCTTTCTCCCATAAAGTCTTCGTGAAAATGCAACTACCAAATAGGTGGTTGTGGGTTTCCTCCTTCTCTTTGCATAAATAACAAGTGATAGAAATATTGCTATTCCATTCATGTATTTTGTCCATAGTCGCTAAGACTCCATGCAAAATTTTGAAAACACATGTGGACCATTTAGGAACATGCTTACCATCCCATATCAACGCCATAGTCCCATCTTTTTTATCCCTTGTCCTCAAGATCTCCCAGAGGTCGACTTTTGGGTTTAACATGTGCCATTCACCATCATGATTCAAACAAAAAAGGTGTTTGACCTGTGGCCACAAGCTCCTCATCATATGAATGGTGCGCGAGATGCCTTCCTTGGTACATGGCTAGAAATCCAGCCCTTGTGGGTATCTAACGCGTATCCATCTTCCCCATACGGATCCACCTGTTTGGTACAAGATAATTCTCTTTAGTACCCCCATCTAGCAATGTCTCTTGGAGTTTTCAGCTGCAAACCACCTTCATCTCCAGGTAAGGCCAACCTAGCATAGTGCATGGGATGGTACTCGCCCGCCCAAATGAAGTTTGAAATTTTCATCTCCATCCTATCAAGCACATCACCCAATATTTTCCCTTGTTGCACCCAGAAGATAAGAAGCTCCTCAATAGCTGCTCTAATAAGGGTAGCTCGGCCCGCCATGGATGTCTTCTGTGTAGGACATCTCACAATCATCTCATCCAATCTATCAATACATTCAGCAAAGTCTTTGACTTGTAGATTGCCCCCAACAAGTGGGAAGCCCAAATACTTAGTCGGGAACTTGCCTAGCTCCACACCCATGGCTTCCTAAAGTCTCACTTCCATATGGTGACTGTGATGCCCGGGCCCACTGCCCAAGGCTCTAGTAGAGTTTCAGGAATGACGACTGGCCCCACAGACCACCACTATCCTTAACTGCGCACTTTTTCCTCACTCACGCGCAAGTCAGCGTCAACTTCCTGACTGGTCACCCATTCTAGTACTACTCCAAGTTGAGCATGCTTAACTATGGATTTCTTTAGTGATGAGCTCCCGGAAAAGGAGGTGCACCTTGATGATATGGGTAGTCCAATCATTCCTTTTAAGAACATTTTTTCCGAGGCCTCAAATCCTGGGATGTTACAATCTCCCCCACTTAGGCTCTTGACGTCCTCGTCAAGGCTCAACTATAAGGCCTCATAATCTATTCCCCATTTCAGTGCAGACCCACAATGGCCCACGGACACCCAGCTGACGATCACAGAATACCAGCGCAAGGATGGCTACGTCAACCATGGACACCCAGCTCACGATCACAGAATACCAGCGCAAGGATGGCTACGTCAACCATGGACAACCCTTTCCTACATGCTTGGACCGCACGACTCAAGACTGGCATGTCATGCCCATGCGGGCCCCACCTATTGGAGGGGAATTGGCTCTGATACCATTTGTGACACCCGAGCCCACTACCCAAGGCTCTAGTAGAGTTTCAGGAATGACGACTGGCCCCACAGACCACCACTAGCATTAACTGTGTGCTTTGTCCTCACTCACGTGCAAGCCAGGGTCAACTTCCCGATTGGTCACCCATCCTAGTACTACTCCAAGCTGAGCACGCTTAACTATGGAGTTCTTTAGTGATGGGCTCCCGGAAAAGGAGGTGCACCTTGGTGATATTGGGACTGACTAGAGGGACTTACAACTTTGAATAAAAAATTTGAGTATGGATCAGTTTGAATTGTTCCATTTTGCAGTGAACCATATAGACCCAAATTAAACTATGAAGGATTTTTTGATACCCCTATGAATTAATATTAATACCTTGTAGCCAGAAAGCACTAAATGTAGATATGACTTCTATATGTATATGTATATATATATATATATATATATATATATATATATCTGTGTGTGTGTGTGTGTGTGTGTGCATGTGTGTGTGTGTGTCTGTGTGTGTGTATGGGATTAAGAGAGAAAGATTTCTCCCTTCCTCTCCCATGCCCGTGGCGGAGGCCAAACACCCAGGAGGGTGGTAAATCAAGGTGACAATTGAGATTCAAACTTGGGTCCCTTTGTTGTGTGTGTATGTATGTATTGGAATTAAGTAAATATATTCTGACGTCCCCCCACAATTGTAGGAGGGTCAAGAGTTACATATAGCCCTGTGCTTTCTATACAACATGTACGTGAGCAACTCACACAACTAGAAAAGACGTAGTCTCTTTTTTATATTTTTACAAATTTTCGCAGCAATAGTATTCACACTACTATCTAAACCTCCATGCTTGCGAGCATTCCTTTCATTCCAGACGTGGAAGCACAAGGTAGCAAACAGAAGTAGCTTTTTCTCCTCATTGGTGCAGCGTTTGACCATCTTGTTTATGTCTTCATTCAACTCTACTCGTAGTTGGAACTCTATGCATGCTTTCTCCCATAAAGTCTTCGTGAAAATGCAACTACCAAATAGGTGGTTGTGGGTTTCCTCCTTCTCTTTGCATAAATAACAAGTGATAGAAATATTGCTATTCCATTCATGTATTTTGTCCATAGTCGCTAAGACTCCATGCAAAATTTTGAAAACACATGTGGACCATTTAGGAACATGCTTACCATCCCATATCAACGCCATAGTCCCATCTTTTTCATCCCTTGTCCTCAAGATCTCCCAGAGGTCGACTTTTGGGTTTAACATGTGCCATTCACCATCATGATTCAAACAAAAAAGGTGTTTGAACTGTGGCCACAAGCTCCTCATCATATGAATGGTGTGCGAGATGCCTTCCTTGGTACATGGCTAGAAATCCAGCCCTTGTGGGTATCTAACGCGTATCCATCTTCCCCATACGGATCCACCTGTTTGGTACAAGATAATTCTCTTTAGTACCCCCATCTAGCAATGTCTCTTGGAGTTTTCAGCTACAAACCACCTTCATCTCTAGGTAAGGCCAACCTAGCATAGTGCATGGGATGGTACTCGCCCGCCCAAATGAAGTTTGAAATTTTCATCTCCATCCTATCAAGCACATCACCCAATATTTTTCCTTGTTGCACCCAGAAGATAAGAAGCTCCTCAATAGCTGCTCTAATAAGGGTAGCTCGGCCCGCCATGGATGTCTTCTGTGTAGGACATCTCACAATCATCTCATCCAATCTATCAATACATTCAGCAAAGTCTTTGACTTGTAGATTGCCCCCAACAAGTGGGAAGCCCAAATACTTAGTCGGGAACTTGCCTAGCTCCACACCCATGGCTTCCTAAAGTCTCACTTCCATATGGTGACTGTGATGCCCGGGCCCACTGCCCAAGGCTCTAGTAGAGTTTCACGAATGACGACTGGCCCCACAGACCACCACTATCCTTAACTGCGCGCTTTGTCCTCACTCACGCGAAAGTCAGCGTCAACTTCCTGACTGGTCACCCATCCTAGTACTACTCCAAGTTGAGCATGCTTAACTATGGATTTCTTTAGTGATGAGCTCCCGGAAAAGGAGGTGCACCTTGATGATATGGGTAGTCCAATCATTCCTTTTAAGAACACTTTTTCCGAGGCCTCAAATCCTGGGATGTTACAATCTCCCCCACTTAGGCTCTTGACGTCCTCGTCAAGGCTCAACTATAAGGCCTCATAATCTATTCCCCATTTCAGTGCAGACCCACAATGGCCCATGGACACCCAGCTCACGATCACAGAATACCAGCGCAAGGATGGCTACGTCAACCATGGGCACCCAGCTCACGATCACAGAATACCAACACAAGGATGGCTACGTCAACCATGGACAACCCTTTCCTACATGCTTGGACCGCACGACTCAAGACTGGCATGTCATGCCCATGCGGGCCCCACCTATTGGAGGGGAATTGGCTCTGATACCATTTGTGACGCCCGGGCCCACTACCCAAGGCTCTAGTAGAGTTTCAGGAATGACGACTGGCCCCACAGACCACCACTAGCATTAACTGTGCGCTTTGTCCTCACTCATGTGCAAGCCGGGGTCAACTTCCCGATTGGTCACCCATCCTAGTACTACTCCAAGCTGAGCACGCTTAACTATGGAGTTCTTTAGTGATGGGCTCCCGGAAAAGGAGGTGCACCTTGGTGATATGGGTAGTCCAATCATTCCTTTTAAGATCATTTTTTCTGAGGCCTCAAATCCTAGGATGTTACAGTGATAGATTTTTGAGAGATAGAGTTGAGTCTTGTTCACATTAATTTGCAGACTCGTCCGCTCTCCAAAGTCTCCAAGAAATTTTTTTCAGCTCCCGTAACATATCAATTTTGGCCTCAAGGAACAAAAAACATCATCTACAAAGATAAGATGGCTCATTACCTTCATACAATAGATCGTGTATGCTTTGATCGCTTTTGTGTCTTCAACTTCTTTCAACTTCCTTGTAAAGTATTCCATGACAATGGTGAAGAGGAGTGGTGAAAGAGGATCTCCTTGCCTTAGGCCATTGCCCCCTTTGAACATACCAGCCGATGTGCTATTTACAAGCACCGAGAAACTTGTTGTACCAACACATTGTTGCATCCATTGTATCCACGTTACAGAGAAACCCATTTGTTGCATGATCCACCATAGTTTTTTCCATCTAACACTGTCATAAGCCTTTGAGATGTTAAGATTTAAACAAGCCTTTCTGCTCCCACGCATCACATTGAAATCAGCTAGGAACTCGTCTGCAAGAAGGGCACAATTACTAATACTCCTGCCCGTGATAAAAGCTCCTTGGTTTTCAGAAATAAGGAAAGGAAGGACCATCTTCAGCCTCGAGGCTATAATTTTTGCTATGATCTTATATTGGATAGAGCAGCATGCAATAGGTCTGAAATCCAAAAGAGATGTTGTAATCTTCTTCTTTGGAATGAGGACCAGGAAAGCATGATTGACTTGTCTAACCATATTACCTCCATCAAGAAACCATCTCACATACTTCATTAGATCATCTTTGATTGTATCCCAAGCTGTCGTGTAGAAGAAAGCATTGAATCCATCTGACCTTGGGGATTTGTTACAACTTATACCTCATAAGGCATCTTTGACTTCTTGCTCGGTAACCTCCCTTGTGAGAATGTTGTTGTGGGTGCTAGAGAGTTTAAACTTCCAGTCTATGTCTTCCTTCTCATCCATGTCTTCAAAATTTTATTATAAAACTCACTGTAGAACTACACAACTTGGTCTTCAATATCTTCTTGTTTATTAACCACCTACCCATCTTTATCAATCAGCTCACATATAATATTTGAAGCCTCCTTTCTCCTAACTGCCATATGGTAGAGCTTGGTGTTTCTGTCACCATCTTCCATCCATTTCTCCCTGCTTCTTTGCCATTAGAATTTCTCCTCAGCCTTTTTTAAATCAGCAAGCATCTGTCTTAAGTCTCGGTCCTTCTTTATTAATTCACCATTGAGAGGATCAGCCATCAAGAGCTTTCTCACCTCACTGCATTCCTTCTTTGTTGATGCGATCAGATTGGGAATATTCACCTTTTTCTTTGCCCATTCTTTCAGTGTTGTTTTCAGCAATGATAACTTTTTAGCAAAGACAAACATGGGGTTCCCATGTATGTGTGTGCCCCATACCTCCGTAAGTATATCGTCAAATCCCTTCCACTTAGTCCAATAGTTGAGAAATTTAAATGGTCTTCTCTTTTGTTTTTTCTCTATGATTTGCACAAGAAGAGGCGCATGGTCACTTAGCTCAGATCCGCCTGCCTTCACCTATACATTAGGAAAAATCTTTAACCATTCTTCATTAACCGAGGCTCTATCCAGTTTGCTAGCTATTCTGTCCTCTGGGTCTTGTTCATTATTCCATGTGTAGAGGTCACCACCTATCATGGGTATCTCCATCATCTCCGCTTTATCAATAGCCCTATTAAAGGCATCAATCACAGCACGTAGCGTAAGTCTGCCCCCAATCTTCTCACCATGTAATATGACATTGTTGAAATCACCAACCACCATCCACGGTGTCTTCACCTATGTAAAAATCAAGACTAGGTCATGCCAGAGTTCATTCCTTCTCTTTGCATCATTATGAGCGTATACTGTTGTTAGGCACATATGCAATCCCGTTGCGTTCATGCAATCCAGAGTGATATGTTGATCATACATCATCACAGTCATCTGCCATGCGTTAGGCTTCCACGCCACGCACACCCTAGCCAACTCAGAGTGTTGTAGGTTGGATACATGTTCCCAACCTTGTGGAAACAAGTAACCAATGCTTAGTTTATTATTCTCCTTTATCTTAGTTTCAACCAATGCGGCAATAGAGGAGCCACATGCATCAATCCAATCACGATTTTTTTTCTTCTTGTATCTATTGCACCCCCTTTAATATTCCCCATGAGTATGGACATATTGTAGGGTTTTAGAGGAGGCAGAGAAGCAGCGGAAACAAAATTTTTTTCCTCCCAAACCCAGAACAAAAGGAATCACGTCAACGTCTATATAATAGGAAAGATGGTTTGTTTATCATACCTTGTCCCGAGGCTAGCTCGGTGACAGAACCTCGCGCCTTGTGCGATATTCACCTCTGGTCTTAGACGGTGTCTGTGCAACTCCTGGTCGCACCAGGACTGAAGACTCCTCCTCCTACCGAACTGTCAGATGACAGTTGTCCTCCTAAGCGGCAGTGACCTCCCGCCTCTGAAGTTGTCCACACGGACCACCTGGAACTCCACACTCCTTGTCCCATAAGGAAGTGGAAGGAGTCGCACCCTCCTGTTGATGTACTAGTTGCCAACACACTCTCCTACTATCAATTACAACTGCAGTTGTCCTTCCCTTGCTGCACCTCCCTTTGCGGGAAGCACTTGCTCATGCTCTCTCTCGGTTACCAAAATCAGAGAGAACGACAACTTTGCAGAGCAACCAACTTGCACTGAGTTGTACTATGAGAAGCCCCCAATACCCCTATATACATAGGCGGGTCATAGGACAGGGTTCTCTGTCCCCGACAATATGGGACTAAAGCAGGAGTAGAAGGGTTCGAGATTTTCCACAAAAGCAACCAACTCGCAACCTGAACCGATCGGTTCACAAGTGAACCGGTCGGTTGGGGAACTGAACCGATCGGTTCACCACTGAACCGATCGTTTGGGACCCTTGAACCGATCGGTTCACTCCTGAACCGGTCGGTTGGGGTTCCAGGTTGGTTCCCGATTGACTTTCCTTCTTTTGTTTCCAATTGGTATCGAATACCAATCCTATTTCCAATCAAATTGGATAATTGAAACGAAAGGAAAATTCTCACCAATCCTACTTTCCCAAGTTGCTCAATTTCACCAGTTGAACCGATCAGTTCAACACTTGAACCGCTCGTTTCACTCTGTGCATGAGCCGATCGGTTCAACAATTGAGCCGATCGGTTCAGCAACCTCATCCGACCGGTTCATCACATGAACCGATCGGTCGGGAGTGCAGGTTGTGCAGAATCAGTCAAATGCAATTTCAATCAATCTGATACTCCAATCAATGCATCCAATACCTTGAACATTATGATATTGAGCTATCGATTAATTGAGTGTTTAATTGAACTACTAAACTCCTTTAGTAATCAATCCAAACATTGCTTGTGGTCAAAACTCCTCTTCCAGGTTAAATCCTATGTGTGCGACCCTGCAGGTCCATTTCACGTTGGTAGTGAAAGTCCATAACACTTATGACTTCACAAGCAAAGAGCGGTGTCTAGTCACACATCATTTCTACCCAAGTAAAATAGAAAGTTGGAGAACAACGTTCATCCCTACAATCCGTGAATGGTGTTACAGTGAATGTATAATTCCTTTGTCACTAATATCCATAATGAACTCAAGGCATGGAACAGTCATCCTGTCAATGTTCATTCATTTCCTTGATCTCAGAGTAGACCAAGTGAGATGTGTATGACATCAATATCACATATTGAATCACACGTGCATGCGCATGCCTTTTCTCAATACTACTCATCAAGTGGCCAAGGATATCAAACTCCCTCAGGAGGGATAAATCCCATATCTATCACTCACCCCTAAAAAGCCCCATGTGTCAAAGCCACCCAATCATCACCTTTATAACAACCCATGTTTCAGGACTGTGTTTGATGATGTCAAAGTGTACCCAACGACATGTGTTGAGTGTAGTGATTTTAGGTCTAAGAATCACACTCACCACCATCACTGTGAGAGATGACTGTGACTACCAAGTCATGGTTCCATGTGTCACTCTCACGGTGGGTCTGTCCGGTACCTTGTTCTCTAACAAGTACCTATGTGCTTGGCTTGATATCACCATATCATGAATAATGAGATTCTGTCATCAACCAACACACAATCTAGTCTTTAGTGTTATTGATGTCTATGGTTATTTCCACAATAACAACCGACTAGGGACTAAACAAGAAAGTATAATCTTAACATCCGTATGATCTTATCGTTCAGGTCCTCAATGCAAAAGCATACGTCATTGAGTAAAACAATCTTTAGACATCTATCATGTTACACCATCATCTCAGAAACAGTTTAAACATATAGATTGGAAATTGCCTTTATTATTATTCAAATCATTTACAAAGTATCCCATTACAATCATCACATGACTTGCTCTATGGGCATACATACCAACAGACTCCCACTTGCACTTAGAGCCAGTCACCAAGGAATCACAGTCCTTATGACCTAGCATGACCATCATGCTTCTGCTGAGAAAGGGCCTTAGTCAGTGGATCAACTATGTTGTCTTCAGTTGGTACTTTGCAAATCTTCACATCTCCTCATTGTACGATCTCTCATATGAGATAGAAGCGCCGCAGTATGTGCTTGGACCGCTGATGTGATCTGGGCTCCTTAGCTTGTGCAATAGCTCCATTATTTTCACAATAAAGCTCAATTGCATCACAGCTACTGGGAACTACACCAAGTTCAGAAATGAACTTCCTAATCCACACAGCCTCCTTTGCTGCATGTGAAGCAGCAATATACTCGGCCTCTGTAGTAGAATCGACAACTGTTTCTTGCTTGGAACTCTTCCAGCTCACAGCTCCATTATTAAGGCAAAACACAAATCCTGATTGTGATCTGTAATCATCTTTATCGGTTTGGAATCTTGCATCGATGTAACCCTTTACAACCAGCTCTTCCTCGCCGCCGTACACAAGAAACTGATCCTTAGTCCTTCGCAAGTACTTGAGGATGTTCTTCACGGCTGTCCAGTGAGCATCCCCGGGATCTGACTGGTACCTGCTCGTCATGCTGAGAGCATACGAGACATCTGGGTGTGTGCACAACATAGCGTACATGATGGATCTGATGGCTGATGCATATGGGATCCCATTCATACGCTCCCTCTCTTCACAAGATTGGGGACATTGAGCTCTAGAGACGGTGACTCCATGTAGCATGGGGATGTTGCCTCTCTTTGAGTTCTCCATGTTGAACTGCTTCAACACCTTGTCAATGTACGTGCTTTGACTTAGTCCGAGAAGCCTTCTAGATCTATCTCTATAGATCTTGATTCCTAAAATGTAGGATGCTTCTCCTAAGTCCTTAATTGAGAAAGTTTTCCCAAGCCAAGTCTTTACCTTCTCTAAGGCTAAGACATCATTCCCCATCAAGAGTATGTCATCCACATACAATATGAGGAATGTGGTCGAGCTCCCACTAACCTTCTTGTACACACAAGGTTCATCTTCATTTTGAATAAAGCCAAACACTTTGACTTCCTCATCAAATCAAAGATTTCAACTCCGAGACGCTTGCTTCAATCCATAGATTGATCTTTGCAGCTTACAGACTTTATTGGCATTCTTTGGATCTATGAAACCTTCAGGCTGTATCATGTACACATCCTCATGTATATTCCCATTAAGGAATGCGGTTTTAACATCCATCTGCCAAATCTCATAGTCATAATAAGTTGCAATAGCAAGCATGATCCTGATGGACTTAATCATGGCAACTGGAGAAAAGGTTTCGTCATAGTCAACACCTTGAACTTGTCGAAATCCCTTCACAACCAATCTGGCTTTATAAGTTTGCACATTGCCATCCATGTCGGTCTTTTTCTTGAAGACCCACTTGCACCCTATGGGTTTTATCCCTTCGGGTGGTTCCACTAAAGTCCATACTTTGTTGGAGTACATGGATTCCATCTCATATCTCATGGCTTCAAGCCATTTCTCAGAATCTGGTCCCTCCATAGCCTCTACGTATGTAGTTGGATCATCATCTATGATCAACTCTCCACCTTCCTGAGTTATAAGGTATCCAAACCTCTCAGGTTCAAGGTGAGTCCTACTAGATCTATGAGGTCCTTGTGTTACCTGAGGAGACTGAGATTCCACAACACCTTGTGAATCTGCAATTTCCTCTGGTACATCTACCGGTTCAATGTTTTCTTGTTGGGCTTGAACCTCTTCAAGCTCTATATTCCTCCCACTGTTTCCTTTGGAAATAAATTCCTTCTCTAGGAACACAGCATCCCTGACAACAAACACTTTGTTGTCAGTAGGGTGGTATAGATAATATCCCTTGGTCTCCTTGGGATATCCAACAAAATAACATTTATCGGATTTGGGTCCAAGCTTATCAGGAAACATTTTCTTGACGTAAGCCCCACAACCCCAAATCTTCATAAAAGACAAATTGGGACGCTTCCCAGTACATATCTCATATGGTGTCTTTTGAACCGATTTAGATGGTACACGATTAAGTGTAAACACGGCGGTTTCAAGAGCATAACCCCAGAAATAAATTGGAAGATCAACAAAACTCATCATTGATCGCACCATATCTAACAATGTGCGATTCCTTCTTTCAGACACACCATTATGTTGTGGTGTTCCAGGCGGAGTCCATTGTGATACAATACCACGGGCTCGCAGAAGGTCCTCAAACTCTTGGCTCAAGTATTCTCCACCTCGATCAGAACGAAGTTCCTTAATACTTTTACCAAGTTGGTTCTGTACTTCATTCATGAAATCCTTGAACCTTTCAAGGGTTTCTAACTTATGTTTCATCAGGTACACATAGCCATACCTACTGAAGTCGTCAGTAAAGGTAATGAAGTACTGATACCCACCTCTGGCATTAGTTCTAAAAGGCCCACATACATCAGTATGTATGAGTCCTAATAGATCACTAGCTATCTCACCTTTACCTAAAAAGGGAGTCTTGGTCATCTTGCCCAACAAACAAGATTCACATGTCTCTATTGATTCATAATCAAAAGAGTCTAGATAACCATCTTTATGGAGTCTAGAAATGCGCTTCTCATTTATGTGCCCTAGACGACAGTGCCAGAGATATGTTTTGTTTGAGTCGTTGAGTTTTTGCCTTTTGGTGTTTATGTTGTATACACTTGTCTCCAAGTCTATCAAGTATAGACCATAAGACATAGGGGCACTGCCATAAAAGATCCCATCTTTAGAAATGGAACACTTTCCATTCTTAATAAGAAATTCAAATCCATCTTTGTCCAAACAAGAGACGGAAATGATATTCCTATTTATGGCAGGTACATAATAGCAGTTCTTCAACTCTATTATTAGCCCACTAGGTAGAGTTAACTCATAGGTTCCTACGGCACTGGCGGCAACTCTTGCCCCATTGGCAAAACGTAGTTCAACCTTGCCTTTCCCCAAAGGCCTACTTCTCTTAATATCCTTCACATTTGAACAAATGTGAGATCCGCATCCGGTATCAAGTACCCATGATGAAGAAGTAGTAAAGTTAATCTCTATTATATATACACCATAAGTAGAGATCTCTATCTCTGACTTCCTCTTCCATTGTTCCTTCCATCCTCTCCATGTAGAAGAAATTGGTTTGGCGAGAGAACGCTTCTCTCCCTTACCTTCTTTCTTCTTCACCAACGTATTAAGCGTACATAGAGTGGATTCTAAGGCTCCTGGTATATCTGGATTGTGCAGAACACTTCTCACAGTCCTCAACCAATTATGGAATTTATTCTCAATTAATTTTCCCATTTTAAAAGATGATTCTTTTGCCATTCTACAAGAGAAATTTTGCATTTGTCAAAACCTTTTTGATTTGATTTGAATAATTTGACGATAGTTAATTAGGCCTTTAATTAATTACCGCTCCCACTATTTTGACTCAAATTGATAGCCCTCACCATCAATTCGGAAGATTGCAGCGTACAATCTTCTAGTGTCAAGATCTCGAAACCCTCTGAGACATGGACCAGCTTTGGCTGTCACCCACAACTCAGATCTTCCGGGTAGGCAACTCTTACCAATTGCATCATATGCAACTCTTGATGAATGAACATGCGCAACACCTTGCCATGAAAATTCCGTGCCTCTGGGCTTAGACGCTCTAAGAATCACCAGTTAAGTCTAACCCAAAAGCCGACACGGTAAACATGCACCCTGCTTTGGCAGAACCTACATGTCGACCCTTCACACTTCCACAAGATAGACGGCGCACCACGCTTTGGCGTAACCTACGCTTGGTCGATCAATTTTGCCATGTGTGTCGCTAATGAAAGGCATATAAGACTTAATATTTTAATGAGGGATTTGGTTTTATATATATATACATATGCAATCACCACAATATATAGTAAGTTTTATATACATGCTATATCCCACAGAAAACATGGAAAACGATAAAAAGCAATGATTATGGCCATCCTATTTGTGATTCCTCGAGCCAAGAGGAATCACGGTCATCTAGGTCTATATCACATGCAACCTGTATAAGATGAAATCTGTGCCTGCCTTTCTGGGTTTGATCAACTCATCTCCATGACTGATCAGCTCGCCATCAGGTAGGTTGTTCGGGTGCCACCAGTCGATCGACTGGCGCCTCTAGCCGATCGGTTCACCGGTCATCATGCATCTCCTCAGGTCGCCACCCGCTTGTCTCGTTCCTCGAATCGGCCGTCTGGATCACCAACCGATCAGTTCACTCCTTGAACCGATCGTCTTCAGGTCATCCGCCGTTCTTTGACATAACAGGAAATAAAATCTATCCTATTTACAATATAAATGTGAAACCCCGAGTTACATTCGGGGGGAGCAAAGGTAGGAAAAGAATTCTCGAATTATTTCGAGTTACATCAGGACTAAGAGAAGGGGAATCAATGCGCAGACCGAGATGCAAGCAACCTCACAAACAACCACACACAGATATAGGGGTTTATAGGACATAATCATGCTACACATCCACCACAAAACTCATTTAAGGGCGAAGCGTATCGAGTGCATTAATATTACATATCATGTATGTATATTAGGGATTTGTGGATTGGACATGTATAAAGACGATATTATTCGCATCACATGCAATAAATAAAGGCGACAAACCAAAATCGATCATATCGATAATCCTAAAATATAGAGCGGTTGACGTGGCTTTGATACCACTGTTGGGTTTTAGAGGAGGCAGAGAAGCAGCGGAAACAAAAAAAATTTCCTCCCAAACCCAGAACAAAAGGAATCGCGTCAACGTCTATATAATAGGAAAGATGGTTTGTTTATCATACCTTATCCCGAGGCTAGCTCGGCGACAGAACCTCGCGCCTTGCGCGATCTTCACCTCCGGTCTTGGACGGTGTCTGTACAGCTCCTAGTCGCACCGGGACTGAAGACTCCTCCTCCTACCAGACTGTCGGATGACAGTTGTCCTCCTAAGCGGCAGTGACCTCCCGCCTCTGAAGTAGTCCACACAGACCACCTGGAACTCCACACTCCTTGTCCCATAAGGAAGTGGAAGGATTCGCACCCTCCTGTTGACGTACTAGTTGCCAACACACTCTCCTTCTGTCAATTACAACTGCAGTTGTCCTTCCCTTGCTGCACCTCCCTTTGCGGGAAGCACTTGCTCGGGCTCTCTCTCGGTTACCAAAACAAGAGAGAATGACAACTTTGCAGAGCAACCAACTTGCACTGAGTTGTACTCTGAGAAGCCCCCAATACCCCTATATATATAGGCGGGTCATGGGACAGGGTTCTCTGTCCCCGGCAATATGGGACTAAAGCAGGAGTAGAAAGGTTCAAGATTTTCCACAAAAGCAACCAACTCGCAACCTGAACCGATCAGTTCACAAGTGAACCAGTCAGTTGGGGAACTGAACCGATCGGTTCACCACTGAACCGATCGTTTGGGACCCTTGAACCGATCGGTTCACTCCTGAACCGGTCGGTTGGGGTTCCAGGTTGGTTCCCGATTGACTTTCCTTCTTTTATTTCCAATTGGTATCGAATACCAATCCTATTTCCAATCAAATTGGATAATTGAAACGAAAGGAAAATTCTCACCAATCCTACTTTCCCAAGTTGCTCGATTGCACCAGTTGAACCGATCGGTTCAACACTTGAACCACTCGTTTCACTCTGTGCATGAGCCGATCGGTTCAACAATTGAGTCGACTGGTTCAGCAACCTCAACCGACTGGTTCATCACATGAACTGATCGGTTGGGAGTGCAGGTTGTGCAGAATCAGTCAAATGTGATTTCAATCAATCCGATACTCCAATCAATGCGTCCAACACCTTGAACATTATGATATTAAGTTATCGATTAATTGAGTGTTTAATTGAACTACTAAACTCCTTTAGTAATCAATCTAAACATTTCTTGTGGTCAAAACTCCTCTTCCAGGTTAAATCCTATGTGTGTGACCCTACATGTCCATTTCACGTTGGTAGTGAAAGTCCATAACACTTATGACTTCACAAGCAAAGAACGGTGTCTAGTCACACATCATTGCTACCCAAGTGAAATAGAAAGTTGGAGAACAACTTTCATCCCTACAATCCATGAATGGTGTTACAGTGAATGTATAATTCCTTTGTCACTGATATCCAGAATGAACTCGAGGCATGGAACAGTCATCATGTCAATGTTCATTCATTTCCTTGATCTCAGAGTAGACCGAGTGAGATGTGTATGACCTCAATATCACATATTGATTCACACGTGCATGTGCATGCCTTTTCTCAATCCTACTCATCAAGTGGCCAAGGATATCAAACTCCCTCAGGAGGGACAAATCCCATATCTATCACTCACCCCTCAAAAGCCCCATGTGTCAAAGCCACCCAATCATCACCTTTATAACAACCCATGTTTCAGGACTGCGTTTGATGATGTCAAAGTGTACCCAACGACATGTGTTGAGTGTAGTGATTTCAGGTATAAGAATCACACTCACCACCATCACTGTGAGAGATGATTGTGACTACCAAGTCATGGTTCCATGTGTCACTCTCACGGTGGGTCTGTCCGGTACCTTGTTCTCTAACAAGTACCTATGTGCTTGGTTTGATATCACCATATCATGACTAATGAGATTCTGTCATCAACCAACACACAATCTAGTCTTTAGTGTTATTGATGTCTATGGTTATTTCCACAATAACAACCGACTAGGGACTAAACAAGAAAGTATACTCTTAACATCCGTATGATCTCATCATTCAGGTCCTCAACCCAAAAGCATACGTCATTGAGTAAAACAATCTTTAGACATCTATCATGTTACACCATCATCTCAGAAACAGTTTAAACATATAGATGGGAAATTGCCTTTATTATTATTCAAATCATTTACAAAGTATCCCATTACAATCATCACATGACTTTCTCTATGGGCATACATACCAACACATATTAAAGTTTTTTGTTTGCCCGTGTACGCCTGGGATGCTCCTTCTTATTATTTCCTTCCTTCTTTTTCTTCGGTTCAACCTGCTCAGGTTCTTCCACATCCGACTCGCTCAATGCTTCAAATCTATTATTGGACTCAAGGATGACCCGACTCATTGCGTCTTCAGAATCCCAATCGAGCTCTTCCTCTTAGATGTGGGAGTGAACTCTCCCTCTTCTTTCTTGCCTGCAAAACTTGAGCTCTTAGTTCTTTTTGTAGTAGGTGTGGCCTGCACTGATTGATCATCTTGATGTTGTGCGTTAACATCATACTCGCCCCCGATATGCACTGTGGTTGCTGCCGGCTGTCCTTCACCTTCTCCATGATGTTCTTCTTGTAGTTGTGCTCCACCATGCCTTGTCTGTGGCTTGCACTACTGTTGCAGCCGTCTGACCCACTCTCGGCCGCATAGTCTTCTCGACCCAAGTCTTTTGAGCTGCCTTTGCTTTCACTTGGTTGGTTTCCCTCTCGTTCTCCTGGTGGCCTCATCGCACTGCTGAGTGTTATACCCAAAGGCCCTACACCTACTGCAACTTATCAGGATGTGATCATATTCAATGGTCACCGGTATTGGTTGCCGCCCCTTCACGTTTAGCCAAACTCTCGTTGGCTTCCTTCCTTCCACCTCCAACTCAACCAGCACCCTGGGGTCATCATCTTCAAGAGACCTGTCGTCGACATGCATCACTCGGCCCGCTCCCGCAACGATCATGCCGACATCCTTCTTCATCCAAGAACGCTCGAAGGACTTCAAGGTGATCCATGTCGGTATGGTCATGAAGGCATCCTTCCACAACTTGTCTCCATGGTTGTAGTGCTTAACGATCACAAGCTGATGATCAAACCATCTTGGCCCCATTGCCAGCACATCCTCCTTATCCGCCCCCGTGGAGAATCGCACCAAGAAGATGCCTTGGTCATGGGAAAGGAGTTCAAAGGATCCCTTCGGCCGCCACATACTTTTAATCCAAGCCATGACATGGGGGTAGTACGGTCACTTCCCCAAGGTGTATACCATTACCGTGTGTTCCCAGATATTCGCCAGCCGGTCAAACTCCACTTCATCCAGGTCGACGTGTATCTCTCCCTCCTCGACCCTTGGCTCTGGGAACACCAGCTCCTTCTCCTTATTGCTCGCCGGTTGTTTCAATACTTTATTCCGCTATCCACGGCTATCGACCCTCCCTGCGTCCGACATGTTTCTCTCCTCTGGCATTATCTCCGTTCCGACTCCCGTGTCCTCCTTTTCCTTTCTCGTCGTTCTTGTTCCGGTTTGATGGTGGTGAGGTTGGGGTGTGGTGGATGGTGGAGGTGGGTTACGGTGGTGGATGTCTCCGGTCAGGATGGCCGGAGGCGTGGGCGCCATGCCCGCAGGCCTCACGGTGATCGCCCAGGCAGACACCCGAGAAATCGCCCAGAGCAAACCCTAGGTGACGTTGTATAGGCGGTTGTTGTTGTGTGTATGTATGTATGTATGTATGTATGGGATTAATAAAGGCATTCTCTCCCCCTCTTCCACGCTTGTGGCGAAGTCCGAACACTGAGGAGGGTGGTAAATCAAGGCGACAACTGGGATTCAAATCCGGGTCCCTTTGTTAGAGGACATTGTGCTTGACCACTTGAGACACTCCTTGTCAGTGTATGTATGTATGTATGTATGTATGTATGGGATGAAGAGAGAAATATTTCTCCCCACCCCCTCCCACACCCATGGAGGAGGCGACCAAATGCCCAGGAGGGTGGTAAATCAAGGTGACAACTGGGATTCGAACCTAAGTCCCTTTGTTAGGGGATATCATGCTTGACCACTTAAGCCACTCCTTGTCAGTGTATGTATGTATGGGATTAAGAGAGAAAGATCCCCACCCTCTCCCATGCCCGTGGCAGAGGCCGAATGCCCGGTAGGGTGGTAAATCAAGGCGGCAATTGGGAATCAAACTTGGGTCCCTTTGTTAGGGGACACCATGCTTGACCACTTGAGCCACTCCTTGTCGGCTCGGTGTATGTATGTATGTATGTATGTATGTATGTATGTATGTATGTATGTATGCATATATGTATGTATGCATGCATGCATGTATGTATGGGATAAAGAGATGCATTCTCTCCCCCTCTCCCATGCCCGTGACGGAGGCCGAACGTCCGGGAGGGTGGTAAACCAAGGCGGCAGCTGGGATTCGAACCCGGGTCCCTTCATGAGGGGACACCATGCTTGACCACTTGAGCCACTCCTTGTCGGCTGCATGTATGTATGTATGTATGTATGTATGTATGTATAAGGATGAAGAAAATTCCAAGAAAGCAAGTTGGTACATGGAAAAGCAACGAAACAGACTTGGCACCTACACATATAAATAGGGTTTCAATAGGATTGTCAAAATTTCATATAAATCTATGAACCAATGGTATTACCCAAAAAAATAAATAAAGGAATAAGTTTGCTTCCAAATCTAGAAGTGAATGCCATAATTTAATTCAATTGTAATTCAATTCTAAAGTTTAAAATTTTGATCAGCTTTAGGGGTTTATAACTTTGAATAAAACAACGTGTAGGCCTGGCCTTGATTTCTCATTTGCATCAACCCATATAGAACCTTAATAAAAGTGTAACCAATTTTAACACATCTAGAGTTTACTAAATTGATGTGTGCAATCAAATAATAACAAAAACAAGAGTCTAAACTGGGGGTGGGGGTAAATAGACTCCTTGAGATAATTTTTTCAACTCATTAAACAAAACATAAATAGCAGTTGTGTAACAAAAACTTTTGATAGAAGGAGGTGGAAGAAGAATAGAAACAAGTGCATATTGATTAAATGTGGTGCAAAGACCATAAAGGCTTCCTAATCCCTACCAAGTTAGGTTTTCAATCATTGGGTTTGAGAAAGCATATTTTATTAAATTGAGAGGGAATACAATACATCATAACACCCAAACAAGAAAAACAAAGATCAAGCATGAACATTGTCCTTTAGTATTATATGTTGGAGAACACCAGTTCCTTTGTGAGGTCAGTGAGAAATCACCTTGTAGTCTTCTTTGGATGTCGTCAATGGAACAAAACCGCATGATGCCATCTCTGCCAAGATGAGGAGGACCACTTAGTTTCTTATAGACTGGTTGTCACTTCACTCACCTTGAAGCACCTCTAGAAGACTTCTTTAACAAATAATAAGATTAAAAACATGAAATTATAATTAAGCTTGAAAAAATTGTTGAATGAGATTACAAGAAATGATCGGTAAATCTTTTGTAATAGGATAAGCCTTACTTGAGCGTTGATGGATCACTTAGTCAAAAACACACACTATAATCTTTGGTTCAAGTGTGTGCGAAAGTGCTAAAACTTGGTTGAATAGAAACGGGCTAGGGTTAGCATAGGGGAGCATCTTGGTCAATATATATGTTGTGTCAAGTTAAAAATGAAATTATGAGGCACATTTGACTCTTTATCTCTATGGAACTTACACTTCGATCAAGCATTGTTCAAACTTTGACTTTAATTGAACTACACAGGAATAGATAATACATGTACACAACAACTAAAAATTCAATAAATTGGTTGATTTGAATCCCCCTTTGGTCAAACTTGAGTTCGATCAAGATGGCACTTGACTAAGTTTGACTAAAAGATACCTAAAGGAGAAAAAACTCTATTGATCGTCTCTCGGTTGAACTAAAATCTGGTCAACCCATCTCAACCTAACTCATAATTTAAAGAACAAATTATCTTGACTAATAACTCACTTAAAGATGAATATTGGCTCTAGACACGACTGTAACCAAATATCTAGGGTTTTGAAAGAGCAAAGTGAGAATCGTGCAGGTTGACCCCCTTGAAGCGGGAAGCAGAAAATGGGTTTTAAAGCGGACCAAAGTGGGTGCTTTTCGGAAAAGCAGCCTACGCTATTTTTGAAATGTAGAAAAACTTAGTGACTACCATACTGCTAACACAAAGAAATAGCACTCAACAATCAAGCATTTTTAATGATATTTCATTGCATCATAATGACTTTCACATATTAAAAGGGGTCCTAATTACAAATGTAAATTGTTACAAGCTAAAGACATCCAAACATCATAAAACCCCATAGTCCACACACAACAATCAAGTATCATGCTAGTATTATGTACTTAATATCGCTTCAACGGACGTGGTTAGAAATTATCATTTAGTAAAAAATATTAGTAGGTAGTAGTAGTTAGACACTACTATTTGTACAAATATTGTTAACTAAGGTGGTCGTCAACATAATATGGATAGATGCACATTTAAGCAGTAATAAAGAAAAATACATGACATAGTAAAATTAAGATAATAATATATTACTCAGTTTATCCTAAAGAGAAATAAACTACTAAATCTAGTACATAATAGACATTAGAACAATTTTTACGACCTTATTTTGTTACAGTCTACAAATGGTTGTGCAAAGATTTTGTACAAGTGTACATAATGGATGACTATTACTTTATCAGTGGTAATAAAAAAACATTAAACATATATGTCAATATCATTTGTAGTAAATCATAAAGAGCAATAAAATTCTACAATTAGTACATAATTGACAATATAAAAACATTTTACGACAACAATTTGTTACAATCTATAGATGGTTGTGCAAAGATTTTGTACAAGTATACAAAATGTCAGATTACTAGACTATCAGCTTACATACATGGTAATATCAGATACAATCTTGACAACACAAAGTACTAGTCTAGTTGTACAAAGTGTACAAACAACAATAACAAAATAAAGATAAAATGCTAATTACTAAACTTTCCTACACCTTTTATAATACAATAGCTGGAGAATCACATCTTTCAAAAGTAGTTCTTTCATTTTTCTATATATTTTACGTGTGATTGGGCCAATCTAGTAATACTTGTTGTGAAGCACCCTGAAGCAATCGCTTAATTGGGCCCTACAAAGTGACCTAAAGTGGCAAAAAGTAGGCAAAAGTGGTTGTTTCACTCTAAAATGCTTCAAAGCCCACTTCAACTAAAGTTACAATGGAGCATGTGCTTCGACGCTTAAGTAGACACTTAAGAAGCCACTTTACATGCATTTTAATTCATTGCCAAATATAATGGTTTCCTTGGATATCTAGGGTGATAAATAATGCCTAAATGAAAAATAACTTCCTCTATAGTGTTTCGATTAGACCTGTCAAATTGGGTCAAAACCTGTGGGCACCCACGGGTCGATATGTTTAAGTTGGAGTTGGGTGATGAAAATTTTCACCCGCTAGAAATCACCCAAACTCATACCTTCATTTAAATATCATGTTTTGCGGATGACCCGAGGGTGATCCAATTATCTAAGATAAATATGTTCTAATAAATCTAATACATGTATGGGTCTTAAGACATCTACATCCACACATGTTTTAAAGAAGTTTAATAGGTGACGTGTAATGTATCTAATGTAAAAAGACAAAGCCTATAGGCCATGATTGATATGTTTTGTTAAACTTTTATGCTAATAGAAACAAAGTAGTTTTATTCTATATTGTTGTTTATGTTCATGAACACATATTGATTGCATTGCATGTTTTATATCTAGTCACATTAATTATATGTTTTTATGTTCATTTTGTACAATAATAATTTGTAATGTTAGATGAAAAAACATAGTGTTTTTTAAGTTATATATTATGCTATTTGCAACATCTAGATCATTTGTTTTTTTTAATATAATAATTGGCTTTTCCCCCTCATAATTTTATGTTTAAAGGAAAGTGATGCATAGTAGATTGTGTTTGACATCAAACACAATGGGTAGTTACTCTCTTTATCCTATGTTTGCACTAAAATTTATTATGAACTATTCTACTTCTTGTTTTAGAGCAAAAACTAGCAACATACTTTTTATTGTACACATATTAAACGGGAACCCACAGGTGAATCCACAACCCGCTAGATTGGGTTTAGGTGTGGTATTGCTCCACCCCTTTAACATTGCATCTTTTTAACCTGCACCCGCGAGACCCAAACTCACAATGACCCAACCACCCACCTGTATGACAAGTTGAATTCCGATGGCGGTGCTAGGGCTTGAAGGTGCAACTGACAATCTATTAAGCGTAAAAGGGGGAAGCTCAACCCAACCTCCCGATAAGGGGGATGGTAGAGGGAAAGGAGAAGGCAATGGTTGTCTGAACCAAAATAGTACAACAAGAGGCTTGTTTGACGTGGTAGTGATTGAAGGGATACCAGGAAATTCATTATTGCAGTTGATGTCCAACAAAAGCATGACACGACATGCAATTTTGAAGCAATTTGGGATCTCATTGAACTTCAAGAGATACAAGGAGAATTCATAGATCATAGAGATGATTGACAAAGAATAAAATATGGAGGTTGATATATCAGACGGGATGAGGAATTGGTTTCCCCATCTGAATCAAGGTTCTACTACCCAGGATAAATTGAGAGCTTCTAAGAATAACGAACCTAAAACACACAAGTTGTTGTCATACAAGGACATCTCTTATCTAGGGGATGAATCTCATAGACCTTAGTTCCTAGGTTTTGATGATCCAACATTAAGATTATAAAGAAGAACATTAAAACTGGGATGAAAGAGGGGCCCCATCCTTTAAGATTGACAACAAAGTTTTCAGAGATCTGATGGAACCATGGACGTTCTCAGTAGTGGGGAAAACCATAGATAGGGAGATTGGTTTCCTGACTATGCAAGATCGGATCTGGTCAATGTGGCGGCTGGTGGGAGTTTTTAGACTGATAGATCTAGAAGATACCTTCTAACTAGTCTAATTGACGAGGGATGATGACTACTCAAAAATGTTGACAGGAGGACCATGATCAATCACGGCTTTGTACCTCAGTGTAAAACCCTGGGACCCAAGATTCTCTCTGGCAACAATGAATCCGAGGTCCATTATGGTGTGGGTGTGGATCCCAAATATGCCCATATTCATGTATCAAACACAATGCCTTGAGTAAGTTGGAGATGCTATTGGTACTACGATCAGGTCGATGCAAATATTGATAAGAAGAATCAAGGGAAATTCACGAGGATTGTTGTAAATATGAACACTAGCAAGTCGCTAGTCCCAACCATAATCGTCCAAGGCAAGAAGTACATACTAGAGTATGAGAACCTCACAAGTATCTGCTTGTTTAGTGGTAGGATCAAACACAGAGACATTGATTATAAAGAGAGAGTAGCATTGAAGGAGGCCCTAACCGCTATAGGGAAATAAGAAGAAGGGGCAAAGGTGGTATCTACACCTCTGGGTGAGTTCATTGAAGCCTTGCATGCAAGGCCATTCCAAAGGAGGCCACGACACCCTAACATCGATCTAAAGACAAAACAGTCAAAACATAGAACATGTTTAGAAGTATAAACCTACATGAAGGTGTGACAGAGATCAATGCTAATGCATAGGGGAGAAGATGCCACAACCTAGATTCAAGTGAGACAATGGAAATAAAAAAATAAGAAGAAATGACCGATTGATGAAGGGTACTTGAGGACCCGTGAAAGTAGTGGGAAACATACTGACACTAAAGGTAGCCAAGGGGGAAGGAAGCGAGGTGGGGAATGTCGAGACACACACCAGGTGACCATGATCGAGCGGGAGAACACAATGATTATTCCAGATGAGGATTCATGACCTACTGAGAATTTACATCTCATGATGGGGAATACTTTTGTGACCCGAGGACTAACTAGAAATCCAAACAAGACTCAAATGACTTTTGAAGCATCAACTCGAATCCATGTGAGAAATAGGAGGATTATCAACTCCAAGGATCTCACAAAGAACGAGCCTAGGAAAAACAACTAGAAAAAATGGGAGTAGGGAGGCGGAAATTCACAACCGGGCAAGGAAGACCCAAGACCTCAACAGATGTGTTAATGTTCATAGCTTCCTAGAATGTCCAAGATATTTGTTCCACAGATACCCAAAACACAGTAAGGAAACTCACACAGTTATATAAAGTGGATACTTGTGCAATTGTTGAAACTCACACAAGCGGTGAGCGATCTGATAAGATTCTAAAATATCTGGGATTCAAATCATCTTATAGAGTATAAGCAATCAGATTTGTGGGAGACATCTGGATGCTTTGAAGACACAAAATTGGGAGAGTAGAAATCTTGGTAAGCCACAAATAGTTCATTCAGTGTATGATAAACCAACATTGTCTCATCACATTTCTTATGCGAGCATTAAACAAATTGGGCGACGCCTACTATGGGAATACTTGGAAACTCTAGCTAATGCTTTATCTTTACCTTGGCTGGTCCTAGGGGACTTCAATGTAGTGCTACATGCTGACTAGAAGATTAGAGGAAAAGTAGCACACCTTGACAACTACAGAGAGTTTTCCATGGGGCTCACTTGAGCATGCTTGGAGGATTTTGGGGCTAGTGGTCCCAATATGACCCTTAAGCAGGGATGGATGCAACAAATCATTAATGGTTAGAAGCATTCCCAGGGACCTCAGTTCAGGTAGTGTCCAGAGTTAGTTTAGACCTTCCCCTCTATTGGTTCATAGTAGTGAGTCTAAGCGGGAGATCAAATTTAAACCAAAGACAAGTGTAACCTGGAACACCCACAAATCCTTCCCCAACTTCTTTATTCAAAACTAGAATCATGATATGAACTTCCATCAGGCGTTGTTAAATATCATGGAGAAATAGGAACAATGAGATAGGGAGGAGAGGCACAAAAGTAGATCTAGGAAGGGCCACATCCTATCAGAGATTACCTACAAGCAAGGTGCAACATCCATGGGGGCTGGCGATAATGACCATGACATCATTAACTTGTAATTGAAATTCAATGACTTAATTTTTTAAGATATTGTGGAATGGAGGTACCCTGCTACATGTGACTGAATGCACTCAGGGGATGTGAATACATGCTACTTTCAATCAATTGTGATAGTAAAGAGGCACAAAATATCATCTCAAGACTAAAGAACAAGGAGGGGAACTAGATAGATGATAAAGACAAATTGAAGAATATAGTGAGGGAGTTCTTCCATAAGTTGATCACTGGAAAAGGGGAGCTTAGACAAAGTACTGGTTTGTCTGACTTCACCATACAATTTTCTACCTTGGAACCTAGAGAAGTCATAAGGATCGATAGTATGCCCATTGAAAAGGAGATATGCAACACTATGATAAATATCAACCCCATTAAAGTTGTAAGACCTCTGACTTAGCTTTATGCTTGATTGTGCTTGATTTTCTTAATAAGATGCTTGAACCTTAATCTAATATCTTGATATGCCTTAATATCATGTGACATAGTTCTGTTTCCAGTTTGGTCCAATTTGATTGATGTCTGAGCTATCTTTGTTATGTGCTTGTTTTAGACCTAGTTGAAATTTACCCATGTTGAGGGGTTATCTTGAAATTTTTCACATGTAAGTTGTGCCTTTTGTACCTTCGCATCATGATATAGAGAGAGGATGGTGCTTTGGGGTGCCTTATTGTGCCTTGGTTTGATGAGGAGAAAAGTGGTGCTATGTCGAGAGTGGTTTCTAGGGTTTGCTTGGATGCCCTATCGTGATACTTGTGTTGACCATTTGAGTTCTTGGTCTTTCAATGACCATCCTTGTTATTCCTTAGTGGTTTCTATGTGGTCTAATGAGTTTTTGGTTGAGCTTTGAGATCTCTATGGTTGTAGGGTTTTGGAACTCTTTATTGGGTTGCTTGACCTAGGGTTTTGGATGCCTTGGGTCACTTGATTTCTTTGCGACCATGAGCCCTTATGGCCATGTGTTTCCTTAAACCTATGGTCATGTAGAACCAAGTGAGGTTGCTGGCTTTTTTTTTCACGACCTTAGTGGTTTGCATGATTTTAGTGGATGCATGTTTGTTCTTTGGTGGACAAGTGGCACTTATGTGCATGACACCTAACCTCTTTGGTCTCTCTCTATCCTTGGGTATATGTACCCCTCTTCTTTCATGCATATGATTCTTTTGCACACTCTTTCCCTATCTCCTTCCTTGAGTTCGTCCCTTGTATGATTGGTGGAGGAGAAATATCATCCTTGGTTCTTGGTGGCCAAGATCCTTTGCATGTGGTGATCCAAGCTTGGAACTACTCTTCCTTGGCGATCTTTGGTGGTTCTTTGATCCTTGGTAAGTAATCCGCCTTTTGATTTCATTTTCTTGCAAGACCCTACGTCTTTATCCTTCTCTTGGTTAAATCCATGGTTTTCCATGGTGGTCTTTTGAGAAACTTCTCTCCATAGAGGTCAAATCCATAGTTCTCCATGGTAGTACCCGAGTGAGATGAAGATCTTCTCCCTTTCTCCTTCCTTTATTCTTTTTGTCCTTGAGGTTTTGGGTTCTCTTTCTTGCCCTTTAACCTAGGGTTTTCTCTCCTCTTTTGAGGTGGTGACTATCTTGGTCGTAGAGGAGATCAAGGCTAGGCTTCTCTCTTGCTTTTAGAGCTTTGCTTGGAGGTGGTTGCATCATCATCTAAGGCGTGTTATATAACTCTCTCCCTACTATTATTGCACTTTAATCTCATATGCAACTCTTTCTAAAAACATGATCATATGTTGTTGATAATGATATGTTGTTCTAGGGTTTATGTTTCTAAAGTAATTTTGCTTAGATTAGCTCTTTTTCCAAATCCTAGTTCATGTTCTTGTTCTTAAAGATGGTGATAAGTCGGTGCTTGCATGTATACCCTAAAATGTTGATTTTTGATCTCCTTGATGATGTTTTGGTTATCTTGATATGATGGAGGTTTTTGGTTCTTAAAGCATGTGTTGAACGTGTGGTTATCTTTCCCATATCTTAGTTTGGTCTTTTTATGTGTTTATGATCGGAATTCTAGGGTTTTGATCATGTTTATGCATTGATGTGTTCCTCTTTTGAGTTTTGGTTTCAAATTGATGACTATCTTTTTTATTCTATTTTGTGAGTAGTTTTCCTCTCTAAGATGATCTTCATGCTATGTTCTAAGTTGTTGAAGACTTAGAGATGAGGTTTGGTCGCTAAGATGATCACTTTGGTTTTGGGTCACATAGAATGCTTCTTTGGTTGAATAGTTTTCTCTCTGGTCACATAGACCAGTCCTCCTCTTTGGTCGCATAGATGGTTCATCTCTCTTTGACCGATGGGATTGATGGACCCCTTTGACCGCTTGGTTTGGTGAATCTTTGGTCGTTGACGAGGTCTTTGACCTAGGGTTTTCCATTCGACCGTTTGGTCTTAGTTTGTACCTTGGTCGCTGACCTAGTTTGTAGTTTGGGTCGTTGAAGGTGTACCTTTGACCTTTATCTACTTTGACCATGATGTGTTCCTCTCTCCGATCACATGGTTTGTGACCTAATGCTTTAATCAACCATTGAAGGGTTATGACACATGTCAGTAATGAAAGACTATGCTGGATGTTCCAAGGATATGGGAAGGTGAGATACCTAGGGTTTGTTAGTAGTGTTGTGATGTAAAATCCTAGTCGGATGTGTTGTTGAAACCCTAACCCTATTTTGAGGGTATGATGTACTTATTTAACTTTTAAGTGAATACCATTGTGATCATGTTTCCTCTGTCCTACATGTACAAACCTAACCATGCAAGTGATTGAAATTCATAGCTAGTTTGTTATGGTGATTATTATGTGATACAAGATAAGAAGTGGTTCCATAGAAACATTCTTCTTATGGAGTCGAACAGTTTTAATGATTTGGTAGGTAAGGGAATGCAACTGAGGTAGTACATGGTGATGGGCTTAATGACACTATTTATAAGGTTGAGTCAACCAACAAGGTTAAGGAAATTTTTGGTCCAAGAATTCAGTTTGAGTTTGATTTCGTCAATGATAGGAGTCCACATACAATGTTGTGTGGGGTGAGGGGAGATGGGCATGCAAAGATACAAAATTTGAAAGTTTCCAGTCTTGCATTTGAGAAGGGATTTGTATATGTTGATGGCTTCAAAGGGAGTGTTGATGCCAATATGAGGTTTATTCTGAGTCACAAGATGTAAGAGAAGATGCTAATGATGCTAATAGTGTTAATTATGGTTTCATCTTCTAGATTAACAAGAATCATGCTGCCATCAACAAATTGGATGATGTTGTTGTAGCATTCAACAGGTGAAGCAATGAGACCATGTGTGTACCTAGTTTGATAATGTTGGTAAGGATTGATGTGACCAGGATAAAGAGATATGGGAAGAGAGGGTCCCTTTTGTGATACTATTTGTGTTGTGGAAGTGTTCACATGGTGTTCTATTGATGATGTTGGAGAGTTATTGATGGATATAGAAGCATGAATCCAATTTATCCACTTGTTTGGAAATCCATAGCCCACCACAGTGTGGAGAAGACGGTTCCAGTTGATGTAGTCAAAAACTTTTCAAAATCCTATATGATTGTAAGGACATGGAGGGTATCAGTAACCATGATGAAGGCATCATGGATGCTACAGTGCTTAAGGAAGGCATTTTGGTTGTGTGCAATCACTTCTTCTAATTGTGGCTTAATACATTGTTGAGGATTTTTGTGATGATTTTGTAGGACATGTTGATGAGACTGATAGGTCAGTATTTTGTGATCATATCAGGATTGTTCACTTTTTTTAATTAGGGCTATGTTAGTGTGGTTGAGAGTTTTGATGTGTTTGTGGACATCAATGTTGTCTTGGAAGAACTGGATAAGAAGCATAAAATCCCCTTTGATATGGTTCCAACTGGCTAGGTAGAATGCAGTGTTTAGACCATCATGCCCTAGTGATTTGTACCTACTGAAAGAAGATATGGTTTCATTTAAATGGTGAAGTTTCTAATGATGTTGTTTGGGGAAGGGATGATTTTGTAGAAGATGTATTTCTAGTTGATGGAGTTAAGGAATGTCGGTTCATATCTCGTATTGAAGATATGCTTAAAGTGTTGGAAAATATGTTGTATAATCAAGTGCTTATTGGAGGTAATTGTGCCTCTGATGTTTAGTTTGGGTATGATGTTTTTACGAGTTGTGTAAGAATTTTGTGTTTTTATCTCCTTTAGATTCTCATCTGATTTTATCTCTTTGTTCCCAAATAAATATCAATACAATTTTGGATGTGTTTTATTTCCGCTTTAAAGTGAGAGTGAGGGCAGAATCAACTATTGTGTCAATATCTACAAATAGGTGTTGTTGTTCAAGATTGACCAGTTTGTGTATGATGTTACCATACTTCTATTTTTGCTAGGACTTGAGAGCGGTCCTAATGCTTTTGGTGTTGTTGTGTATATGGTAACCTAGTTCAGAAGTGGAAGTATTTGACGTAGACCAATTTTGTTTGCATAGTTCCAAGCAATATGGGTCAAGAAGCCAGGAGTTTTCAAACCAAAATGGTTTATGGCCCCATTTGATAAATTTCGTATCTATGATGATGGGGAAATGGTCGGGCATAGGTCTGTTGGCAATGGAGACAAAGGAGTGGGGGTGTAGATCTTCCCATGATGGCATGCAATTGAAGTGGTCAATCCTGGCCCATGTGTGATTTTGATTCCATGTATAATTATCATTCGAGGGCAAGATATCAATCATGTTGTGTTGGATGAGGAGTTGGCTAAATTGTTTATCAAATTTCTGCATATTGCTAGTATGGTAGATGGGGTTAAATCTATTGCTAGACTGAGTGATGAGGTTGAAATCCCCACCCAGGAGCCATGGCTTGCAAATGAACCTCCTAAGGATGTGTTCTTTTTCTTCAATGAAAAGGGTTTTACTAGAGCTGGGTTCACCATAGACACCCATGAAGTACCATAGGGTAGCATTATTTGTGTTTGTGATATAAAGAGTGATGGAGTAGTTCCATATTCCAGTTTGTGTGATGGTGAAAAGATTTTTATTTATGACTATATCTATACCTCCTTTGAATCCTACCAGTGAGATTTGGTACTAGGAGTTGATGTGTTTTCCCCACTAATTTTTAAGGTGAATGGTGTAAGAGATGTTTTAGTTTCCTGAATCGTGAAAATGTCAATATTGTTGCTATAACGTGTCTTCTGATATGTTTTCTTCTATTTAGGTTTAATGCACCACAAATGTTCCAGGAAGTGATTTTCATCAGTATGGGTGTTTTCAAGACTAGTGATATCAGTAATCAAAGACCAATTGATATGAAGGTTTTCTAATATGGTGTAGGTGTTATGAATCTATCTGTGATTTCTTTAATGCATGAACTTTTTTATGTCATCTAATCAATTACGTTCTTCTACTTCATTATCAAATGTAATACCTAGCTTGTCTACAAAGTTTGAGAAGGATTGTATATATGGCCATGAAGTAATATCTTCTATATTGTCAACGTGGTTGTCACAATCAAATATAGAAGATGATTGGGATAATAACTAAAAAGTATTATGCATAGTGCTGTTTTGTCGAGCAGAGGGTGTACTTGGTTCTTCAGTGGCAAAGTAGTTCTTCTTAGTAAGACATTTGGTGTTGCTGAAAGTGAGTTGGTAGCCGAGACCATGATGTGTACCTTCCCCTTGCTCTTCTATTTTGGACTCTGAGAAGATAAAATTTCTTCAATGATAGAAGTTTTTAATTTTTCTAAACAATATCAAAGTCTATGCATGTGGTATTATCTGTGTTTTTGTGGAAAGGGAAGGGTTTGAAGGAGTCATGGAGAGCATGGTTGTTACTGTCAACCATGGTGAGGATGTTCTAGGTCTCTTATTTTGGGTGGACTGGTTTGTGTTAGTTTGTTAAATGGTTGTAGTATTCTTCCTCTCCTAGACCATATTCCTCTCATTCGGCTTTCATGTTGCTGCATATGTTTTCTAGAGTTAGCCAGGTAGAATCAGGATGGTGGATGATTTCCAATATCAGAGAAAGTGGTGGAGACCGCAACGGGGTTCTCTGCGGTAAGTTTATTTTATAGATCTTTTCTTTGAACTTGATTTTAATGGAGGCTGGTAGGGTGGTGGCTTGTTTGATAGAAGAGACATGAAAGGTCTTGATGTATTGAGTAGTATGGAGAGTATCATGGCTGACAAATTGGAGAGTTGCTCCAATAAAATGTTCTATTGCTTGAAAAACCTCCATTTCCCATAAATGTGGAGGAAGGTCAGAGATGGCTACCCATCATAATCCACCTGAGCCAACAAGATATGACCCTTGTTCTGGAGTCTGTTGGGTAAAATTATATTACACAAATCTAGTACCACAAGGGATGGTCATGACTTGCCCGAACAAGTGTTCCAGTTTTGTTCCTTTAGGAACAGAGTATAGAAATTGAGATGGTGACATGATCTTAGATTTTAGATAGTGTATCCCAGGAGGATAAGAGTGATGGCTCATGTAACATCTAGGATATTGACAATGCTATTGTCGATATTGTTGGTGATGGAGACCAAAATCTTGTGACCGGTGAACACTTTCAGGAGATGCATGGAGTTAGCAATTAGGTCGATGGGGAATTCCTATTTTGGGTGAATAGTGTGAGCCATAGTGAAGTGATATGTGATGTTGTGGGCTAGTGGTATTGGTACTACAAGTGGGGATGTAGGATATATAGTGGAAAAATGTGAGGTCTGTAGAAGGGGAAGTCATAGTGCACTAGTTTAGAGGGTTCATTTGTAGGAGGAGATGATGAAACATATTGTTCTGGGATGTATAGATAGGAGAAGGGATTAAGATTAGTAGTCGAGAGCTTATTGGGTTTTGGATACTTTATAGATTTGAAAAAACCTATAGAGAGATGAGATCTATTGGTAATCATTGTTTTGCATGTAAAGCTTGTATATTAGGTAAAGTGGGCTGCGACATCCTTGGGAAGGACATTTTTTGTGTGGGAACGTATAGGAAAGAGAGGGAGTGTTTTGCATTGGGACTTAAAATGTCCTCTATGGTGGCATCTGTTGCATTGCAGTGCCCAAAAATGGGGTTTTCGTTTGAAGGTTACATGGGTCCATGCGTTTGGATTATAATCATGCTCTAAAGAAGATATAACAAGGTCTATCATAGAGATCTTTTGAAGTGGAGGAAATTTTGAGTCATAATTTTGTTGAGTGTACTGATTGTTTAGAAAATGGTATTCAGTACTTCATGTTTTGGTTTTCAGGTGTGGTGAAAGGGAAAAAGAAACAAATGAGTTTGTAGTAACATACCTCTCTTCTATAGAGTTGCAACATAGCACTGATGTAGAAACATCCTCAACTGTTGGTGTAGGTGATGTTGGTGTTGTGGTAGGTGATGTTGGTGAAGAGTTGATCTATAGAGTCTGTTTCCATGGAGTCTATGTCTTCAGAATCTTGAACAGTGAGTTGCGTTCCACTAGAGGTTTGTTGTAGAAGTCTGTAAGCTAGGCCATTAAGGTTTGATCAGCTAAGGGACGAAGGAAGACCGTCCATTCTTTTTTGAGTTTGAGTGTTGAGATAATCTCCGCCCATCCTTCTACTATGTGCATGTAGGATTCATTGTCATAATTGATGATTATCTCAAATTCCCTATTTCCCATTTTCACCTTACTTTTCCCTAGTAGAATATCAAAATGGTGGTATTTCCATTCTCTGGGAAGCTGAACTGTGGTGAGGTTGTCTGGTTCATCGAGTGGGTAGTTCATGTAAGGGAATCTGGGAGCCATGTCTAGGTTTTTGGTAATGAGGTTCGTGTGTTTCCGTGAATGAATTTTGCCGGTGCCGATCTTGTTCTTATAGGCTCGATTGATATGTAGTGATGCGTTTGCTTTGAGCGATATCTTCCTTCTCATGGCGGGAGACAGATTTTTAGCACAGGGTGGATTTGAAGAGATGGAAACAACACCGCCTAAATGTACTATGGGTGGTAAATCTATATCTGGTAGGTGGTTATAAGGTGAGCCACCATAGTAAATGTTTTGCTGTGGATATTCTCCTACAGATAAAGAATGCATGTGCATCTATATTATTTTGGTGAGTGTGATCAATCCAAATGTTGTTTTGGTTATGCGGAATGACTACAATTGAATAGATAGTATGTAGTTGTGAACGTTGCTGCATAATCAGGGAACATGCATGGAGTTTTGTCTATTGGTAGCGATGGTAGGTAAGCTCTACGATTGGTGCTGGCAGAATTATGTTGTCTAAAGAGAAGAGATGTGATTTCCAATGTGGTTGGAGATGTCTGATGAGGCTAGGGTATGCCGATAGAGTAGCAGCAAGATGGTGTTCCTAGAGAGAAGTTGGAGCTTTCTCACTCAAGCCTATTTTACATTGTCTTGGTCCAGACAGGATGTTGAGTGTCGTAAACATGATAGGGGTGCTACTACAGATTTGTTAGTTAAGGATATTCTAATCAAGCTTCTCATTGGGTGTCTAAAGGAGATCTCATGACAGTTTGGACAGAGAATTGCGTAATGATGAGATTTCCAAGAATTCCCCACCAATCAAATCTAGGTTGCACAATAGTTTGTGGAGATTAACACCATATAGCATGCCATTAGTGCCGAAGAATCTCACTTCCTTAAGAAGCACACAAGACTTCAAGAAGTTGTCTCATGGTCAACCATAAAATAATAGCTTGACCTCTCTCATTTTTCAAATTATTTGTAAAGCCCCTACAACGTATGTTGTTGCTAAAAAGATATGTACTAGATCTATTTTTTGGCCCAATCCATATCTTCCTTTTGGGTTGCAAAAAGATTCATTTATTTTTCTATTTATATTTGACTAATCAGGTTATGTAGCAAATTAACTCGCGTTATCAGTGATATATACGACATATTGGCAAACAAAAGACCTTGTGTCAGTTTACAAAGCACACAAAGAGGACAATCACTATTTTTCTCCCTCTTCTTTGACAATCTCATTCCCCCTATCACCCCTCATGTGTTCACCACATTTTTACGTGTATGCGGTATTGTCTCTTTTCTACACCAACTACTCATTCACTCCATGTTTAGCGTGCGGGGGATAGAGATGATAGAGAGAATGTATGAAGAGTGAATATGAGGGATATTATGTCTCATTCCAGGCTATTTTGATCTTCATGGAGCTTCTTACTATTCATCACATCCATCTTCATTCTCTGTGGTAATTCATTCACACTAAGTATTGTGTTTTTAGTACATCATTGGTGCATCTCTTTTCTAACGATGTTGTCTTCTTTGTGCTTCTAGTGCATCATTGGTGTATCTCTTTCCTAATGGAACTATGTGTCGTTATGTTTGGGCCACAATATGCATGTGGGTTGCCTATTTGCATTTATTTACTGTTGACACCACTTCATGAACAATCAAGGATCTCAACTGCAACATTGACACCATGCTTTTCACATTCATAGTGCATCATGTATGTCAGGACAGAGCATGCTGTGCTTAATTCCAGCCTCTAGTTCTCTCTGGTGTTAATGATGTTTTAGTTGATCATTCTCACTGCATTATCATGAGAAGGATTATTACTTCTTCACATCACACTTATGAGAAGCTCACAATTTCTAGCATGCAAATTTTGTATCACTAAGGTTGATGATTCTTCCAAATTTTATCTTCACCAAGCTACTTTAGTTTTGTCTTCTTTGAGTTTCATCTGTTGTTTTTAAGTGTTGAGATGAAACTTTTGTTGATCTACTTGGGTTTGTCCTTGATGGTTCCCGTTCATTCCTATCAAGCCACCAAGATTCATGTGCTAGGCTTATTGAATCAATATGGCAATCATCAACACCTCGTCTAGTTTGTCTTCGTGCCACATTATGCACATATATGGTATTCTGTGCGAATTCCAATTGGTTGCACTTCTCAGATGATTTGAAGGTACATATACCACTACACTGACATTATGCCTCTGCATTCGTACTACATTATGTATATGCGATGTGTTTATTATGCTTATACCATTCACACATTCCTCTCCTGTGAAGATGGCTAGTCATAGTGATTTTGATCGTCTTCCCAAATGATAGTGGTAATTTTTTCCTATGGCATTTTGATTCTTTGTATCACATATCCTTTATTCCATATGAACTTCAAACGACCTTCTCTAAAGCTCCAATATTTCCATCTTGTGAAAAGCAACTCAAGAGGTGGTGTCATCAAATCATTTTTAGAGAGTGATGTTTAAGGGGGAGAGAAAAACTTGTGTGGGGAGTGATATTTTTATTCCATAATCTAATTGAGTCTTGCGAGTCCAATCTAGATATGTGTTTTTCCCATACTCCATCTTGAGGAAGAGTGTTAGAATTATTGTTATTTTTTATCATGTTATATGGGCTAATTGTCATGTCCCATTACTTTTAAGTTCCACTTACTTGTACTTGCCTCTTTTACTATACATAGGGAAAGAGTTTGCCATCTATAAATACAAAAACATCTCATTAGCCTCCTATCTTATTTTTCACAGATCCAACTAATCTAGTCACCTGATTGGACATTCTAGTCACCCGACTAGAATGGAAAATGGCCTACATATGATCCAAAACCATTGCAATCATATGTTTGATTTTGAACTTCAATTCCCTTATGCATACTTATGCATGTGACTTGATAGGTTCCTAATTACATCAATAGTGGTGTTTAAAAACTCACAAGCTAAGATTTGTGTCTAGAAAGACCTCATTGCTACCCAAGTAATATGAGTAAGTTGGAGAACAACTTTAACCTGTGAAGTGATCGATGTTATCATGGAAATATAATACCTTTATCATAGATATCCAGATTATATGAAATGCATGGAATTGTCATCTTCTTATCATTCAAACTATGTTCCTTGAACTAGAGAAGACTATTCAAGATATTGTGAGCTCAATATCATTTATTGACTCACATGAGCATGGTCATGCATTTCTGTAGTCTCGTCTATCAAGTAGCATGTATATCACTCTAAAGGAGGTCCGAATTCCATATACATCACTCATAGTATCCTCATGTGTCATACCCAATCACTACATTTTTCCAACCCTTATTTAGAGCAGATTGGGCTAGTGATCAAAGTACATTGAACAACATGTGATTACTATAGTGACTTCATGTGTAGGAATTGTAGTTACCACTGAAACATTGAGATATGATTCAGACATGCCATTGCATGAATTCCATGTGTCGTTCTCAAGGTGGGTCTCTCTAATACAACTTATTCTATAACAAGTTCCCATGTGTCTAAGTTGATATCCAATATGATGACTAAAGAGACATAGTCATCACTCGACATACATACTAATCTCGTATATTATTGTTGTCCTAGAATATCGAAAATAATAGTCAACTAGGGACATAATAAGAATGAATACTGTAAGTATGCATAGTATCTCATGTTTAGCTCCTCAAACCAAACCATTGTGTCATTGAGTCATAAATTCTTAGGACATTATTAGGTTTATTCATTATGTCAATACTAAAACAAATATAATAAGTGGGATCACTTTTATTAATAATCAAAACATATGTAAAGTATTTCCATTTCAATCATGATATGACGGTTCTTAGAGCATACATAACAAATTTCTCACTCTACAAAAATTATACTTACTACAAGCAAAAGATGAATAATTTGAGATGTTTGTTAAATATAAAAAAGAAGTATAAATATCAGCTTCATTGAAAAATAAAACTCTTCACTTAGATTGGGATGATAAATATGATTGCTTTCCATTTTATGATTTTTGTGTAACCCATGGAAGTATACATGAAAATACCTCTCTGGTTTCACCTCAATCAAATGGTATTATTGAACATAGATATATAACTCTAAAAGAGATGATGAATTCTATTTTAATTTAATAATGAGCACCCAAAAACTATGAAGAAAGCAAGTTTGTCATATTGTTTTATTCAAAATCCCATTCCTGATAGGAGGACAAATACTATCCATTTGAATTATGAAAAGGATATCCTCCAAATTTGACATATATAAAAGTGTGGAGGTCTTTAGAAAAATTCTTATTATTAGAAAAATTAGGACCTCGAACCCTTGATGGGCGTTGTTATAGGTTATGCTCAAAATATTGCACAGATGCACACATAATAATCACTATTTTTATATACTAATTTAGTTGGTTTTTGGGTGTTAATTGATATCAAGTCCATGCATTTTCTCTTATATTATAACATTTTAGCATATACCTGTCTAGTTTCACCTCAATCAAATTTGACTTGAATTTATTGTTTTATTATTTGCCTAACGTGTTGCTATTATAGGCAAGTTGTACTTACAACACAGAGTCATTGACACTGACATCAAGTTGGTGTCATCGAATTGGACATGGTAGCACTAAACGTCAGTTTGGGGGCACCAAATGAGAATCCAAAAGTTCTAATAATGAACTCAGTACCACCAACTTCCAAGTCGATACAACCAACACTGTCACACTCGAAAAGAAAAAGAAGTGCTAGGTAGTACTGACTCCATGTTGGTGTCACCGACTATGAGACATTGACATCCAAGATTAAAGATGTTAAATCTAACAATGGGTGTTATAAGTTGTTGATTTAGGTTTCCTTAAGACCTAGAGACGCCCAACCTTTATGGGGGGTCCGTTGTTCACAAGCCATAACTTTTGCATGGTAAGAAGGAAAGAAGATGATGGTAAAAACCATAGAAGTACTTTACCCAGTGGATTTTAGAACCATTTTGATTTTGGAAACACATAGATTTGTGCTCATCTTCTACATGAGGCTCCATGAATTGTGCCTCCATGGCCCATTTTCTCTATTTATATGTTTTCCTCTCTCAAAATATTCAATTATCATACCATGTTTGTTATGTATGGATATTTTTTATATTGTTTAGGATGCAAGAGTATCTTGGTGTGATTTTGTATTGAATGATTGAATTTTATTAACTAAATTTTCATTGCAAAATTTTATGGAATTTGTACATAAACCTTTGTGTATGCCCGATCAACCTAGATAGTAATTTCATGCAATTTATTGCTTTGAAAGAGGGGTTTTGTAAAGAGAATTTTCATAAACATAAAAATATGATACAACAGGGGTCTGATAATTGTGAGGGAGCAATTGAGAGATCAATCTTCATAAATAGATTTGAAATAACAACACAAATGATACTATGGTTTCGACCAATATGAACATGGTATCATGCTTCAAGGTATGGTGTGACGAATATCAGATCCTCAATCAATGGAAATCATGATCTTTTAATAATTGAATAGAATTAAATACAAACAACACCATGGTGAAACTGGAAATGCTTGCTATTTCCATCTATTTTGATTCATGAACCCCTCATTTAATCTATTTTCTTAATTTAGTTCTCAATTTTAATTCAAATCAAACCAACTATTTTCTTAGGGCTATCTAACTGAAACTAGTTGGTAGTAGTTTCATGTGTATTTTAGTTCCATGAGTTCAACAACTTGGGATTTACATCCTATAATACTTGATGATTGTACCTGCTTTTGTACATACAATATTGTTGTATCAAGTTTTTAATGTTGTTTTTAGGGAATCAACAAACACTAGCATAAGTGTTAGAATTGGCACTATAGGTCATTTTAATTTAATCACAACAATTTTTTTGGTATCATTCTTAGTATTTTGTATTCTTAATATTTTTCTTGATCTACTACAAGAATTAGAGCATTGTACTTACTTGCAGTACTAACTACAACAATCATACATCACATTCCTCAACATCTATTCCTATTTTAATCCTTGCACACAAAGAACATATTGCAATGGGGGATGTATATTCATATGAAGGAGGTGGTGATGATCCAAATGTTGATTTAAAGCCTGAGAAAGAACAAACTATCTAGGAGAAGATTCCAGCCTCTTTAGCCACAACTCTATAAGATCCTATCAGGAGGGAAGCAGTGGATGTTGGCAGCTACAAATTTTATCCAAGTCCTATAGCACTTTTGAAATCCCATATCTTCCATGACCACTCCCATGTAAATCCCATGCAATACATTAGTAATTTTTGGAGTGTTGTGACACATTGAAGATTGATCTGATTCCAACCACTATGATTTACCTGATAATTCCTATTTCTTCAAATGGGTAGAGCCAAGAACTAGTTTGACAGTCCAAAATTGAACTCTACAGTGATGTGGGATTAGATGATGGACAAATTGTTTGGGAGATACTTCTCACCTTATAAGACTACAGAGCTTGTAGGGAACATTCACAACTTAAAGAAGACACGTAAGGAATCTTATTGTGAAGTTTAAGAACGATTCAAAGACATGATAAGAAAGTAACCTCACCACAAAACTTTTAAATTTGACCAAGGTTAATTCTCCTACAATGTCCAATGTCTCACAGAGAGGACTATGCTTGACTCAACCAATACATACTTATTCCAGAATAATTTTTCATCCAAGTGCGAAGAAATAATCAAGAATATGGCCATGAACAAAGCATAGGGTGATGAAAGAGAACAGTTTGAGGGATGAAGAAATGTATGAAATGAAGGCACATATGAGTGTCCTGACCAAGTAGTTTGGGGCTTTGAACACCAACAAAATACAAGCTGCAAATGAAGAATGTTTGTAATCTAGCCTAACAAAATACTTGAGTATTGGTGGAGAAATGATCATAACGTCTCCTGGAAGGATCCAAACTAGTTATAAAACAACACCAGCCAGTGCGACACCAAAATCAAGGATATAGAAGCACAAGAAGATTGGAAAATGTTTTTGGCAAGTCCAAACAAAGACATAATCATACTTTGACCAGTCACATCGAGATTCACATTTCTTAATCAAGGAGTTTAGAGATTCAAAATTTATAGTTGTCTATGAATATTTCAGACTTGAAGAAAATAACACAACAATGTTTTGTAGGAAACACGAAGGTTTCCTACAATCACCAACAAGCAAAGTTGATTACAATTTATAGTGGAAAGAACTAAGCTATTGTAAAAACCCTCAAGGAGCCATGCATCAATTAGGTCATGCAAGTTTATGTACAATCGATTCAATTTCCTAACATCTTGTGAGATGGTTTAGATACACGAGTGATGCCATGAAGCAAACAGACACTGGTGACTACTCCATCACAAGAGGAGGACGAACCACAAACAATTAGAGCGACACCAAATTCTATTTCAATAGACAATGGCTTGAAAGTTAGATTAGGGGAGATGACCCTAAAGAACCTTATGTTCCTCCACTAACACATATCCATGTACCACTAGTTCCATTCCAAAAAACTCTGAAGTTAGGGAGAGTGGTGAAAAATTCCAAAATTTTCTAAACATGTATCAAAAGCTTCATATTAATCTTTTGTTAGTAGAAGTCATTGAGAAGATCTTAATATATGATAAGTTTCTGGAGGAGATCATCAATAGGAAGACAATTTTTAAGATAGATGTAGTGATAGTTGATGAAGTGGTTAGTCTGCTGATCTAAAGAAGAATGCCGTACAATAAGAAAAATTGGGATGGTTCAATATCCCATGTTGCATTAGCAGCAAGACACTCAAAGCTTCTTTGTCTGATTTAGGACCTAGAATCAATCCCATGCCATTCACTAAATTCAATAGGATGGAGTTGAAGGAGCCAACAAAGACCAACATGACTGAATATTTGATAGACAAATCTATTGTTAGACGTTGGACATTTGAGGATGCTCTGGTATAGGTAGAGAAATTCATATATCTGGTCGACTTTGTAGTGATGGATATGCAAGATAGTCATGGGTCTAAATTGCTACCGAGGAGGATATTCCAAGCTATGATAGATGTGACTATTTCCATGGGTAAAGGATAATCAACATTGGACATAGAAGATGACCAAGTCAAATTCAGATTGTTGAATCTAATTTCATTATCCATGTGAGATAACCTAGGTTAATGGAATGTATTAATTGATTCTAGGACGTAAATTGATGGTTCTTTGTGGGAGGAACCCATCAATTGGTTTAGTTTTGCTTGTGTTCAATTTAATTTCTACTATTAAATAGTTTAGTAATTATAAAATCAATTATATTTGTAACAAATTTTATGGTGGCTTTAATGTAAATACAGAAGGTTTCTTTATGTTTATTTAGTCTACAAAAGTTCACATAGTTAATATCAACGACACCAATGTTGGTGTCACTAATTTTCCGTTGCATTGTAACAAGAATCGAGTTTTACATACTTGTTGGCACCGATGTCATGGAAGATACCACTGACTATTTGGAGGCATTCTACAAGAAACATAAATGTGGATTCAATGCTACCGATCCTACTGTCTGTAGCACCAATTCAATTCACAAAATCTATAAGATATCCTAGACCCCGTCTCGGTGGCGCCAACCATTGAGGTGAAAGTATTAAGACTCTTTGCAATTTTAATAAAGGACCCATTTTAACTCAATGATACTGACTTCTCTATCAGTATCATCGATGCAGATAACAAAAATAAATAGTAAACAACATATTTTGTAAATATCCATCTCACTGTCCAAGGCTCTAGTAGAGATTCAAGAATGAAAATTGGCCCCACAGACCACTATTGGCCTTAACTACATGCTTTATCCTCACTCAAGCACTACATCAAGATGAGCATAGTTAACTATAGAGTTTCTTAGTGATGGGCTCCCCGGAAGGAAGTGCACCTTTGTGATATGGATAGTCCAATCATTCCTTTTAAAATCATTCCATATGATGCATAAAATCCTGGAATGTTACAATGTCCCCCAATTAGACTCTTGACTTCCTCATTAAGGCTCAACTATAAGGCCTTGTAATCGTTCCCCATGTCAGTGCATACTCAGAATGACCCATGTGCACCCAGATACTGATCACAACTACCAACACAATGGTGGCTACTCATCAACATGTCTGGACTGCAAGGCTCAATATTGGCCTACCACATACCCATGTGGGCCCCATCTACTATAGAGATTTGGCTCTAATGCCATTTGTAAATACTGGGCCCACCGCCTAAGGTACTAGTAGACTTTCCAAAATGACGAGAGGCCCCACGAACTACCATTATCCTTGAATGTGCGCTTTATCATCACTCACACACAAGCATAGATGAACTTCCTAAATGGATAGTCATCCTAGTACTACTCCAAGTTAAGCATGCTTAACTATGGAGTTCTTAGTAATGGGCTTGCTGAATGAAGGTGCACCTTTGTGATATGGGTAGTCCAATCATTCTTTTTGAGATCATTTTATCTGAGGCCTCAAACATTGGTACGCCACATAATTCGACATGGTACTACTAACTTCCCTATTCAACACTGATACTAACATTTGAGAATAGATATCGACGGGCTAAATTGTTACAACACTGATAGCTACATGCCAAAGTCAATACCACCACCAACCTTTCAGTGGCACCACCCTAGAAAATCAAGCAATGTGCAATTCTTTTGAAGAAAGAGTTTAGGAAGTTTTTCTTTGCACCATAAGATATACACCTCAAGCCCAAGATTATGGATGATATCGAAATATTCAACAGACATTCTTCACCAAGCTTGAGTATTTTTTAGAGGGCATATTATTGAGATAAATGGACGCCACATTCCTCTCCTCCATTCAAGCCACATGAATAACCCATTCCACTTTTCTCTCTTGGATTTTGACATTGGGAACAATGTAAAATTCCAGCTTGGGGGATGGAATTACACATCTCTCTAGCCTTGCATCTTATCTTTCTCATTCTATCTTTATTTATGCATCACTTTTGCACAATAATTTTTCAAAAGTTAGGGCCCACTTCTATCTAGAGTGGTTGTGGACATACAATCAAAAAAGGACTAAAATATTTTTTTGGTTAGGTTATTTCTTCCAATGACATGGTATCAAAGTGTTTTTATGACATGCAATCTCAATTTGTACTTTATAAGCTTAATTATTTATCTAAGGGTACACAAAATTTGGAATTAACTTGGCCTAGTCAGCTTGAAACATGTTTAATGAACAATGCACCAAACTTAACCCTATTCCTTGTGGTATGATGATGCTTGAGTCCAAACTAACCAAGAGGTAGTGTCTTTTCTCATGTAAACTTTAAAAATAAGCTTTAAGTTTACCCTGATTCACAAGTTATTAGGAGAGGGACATATAATAGTCAGGAAGACAATATCTTTTCATCATAGGATCTCATCCATCCTCATCACATTCCTCACCAACATAGTAAAAACATGATAGTCCAAGTTATTTTCTCTTGAATGTATTACATATCATAAAGGATCCATACATGTTATTGTCACAAATGAATAAAAATCATTCCAGGTTACATAACAGTTGTCATGTTGATGCCTGTGCATACATCATTTGAAAGATGTTTTCATAATTATGATCTTAGTTTCATAAATTGATAGAAGTTTATATCTTACTCCACCTAACATTATCAATTATTTTTACTAAAATAGATTACTTGAAAGAAAAACTAAAATAAAAAAAGAGAAAATAAGGAGAAAAGGATTTCTTCAAATTTAAGTTTCTCTCTCTAAACCATAAAGTAGAAGAATGTGAAATACGTTATGAAAAATACCTTTCACCTCCAATCTATTTGTTAGGACAAGGCATCCATGCATGCATCATTCTACCCTCAATTGAGTAGGCATTATAATACATTTTAAAACATCCATCATACACGTGCATTAAATTATTTGAGTTTCATAATGACTTTGATTGTATCATGATTTCTATTTCATTCCACATTGACCACCCCCATTCTTTAGTACAAATAGGCTGCCACATTTACCGTTCTCCTCATTCATTTATATATGGTGACTACATCCATTTTAGATTCTATTATTTATTTCAAAAAAGTGTAGACAAAGAGGTCACATGATGCATCAAATGTGTGTCCTACTAGTTATGGTATTTTTCCACTCTAATTTATTTGTGTTTTCATCGATCTTTTTGCAAACATTTCCTTTATGAGCATGATGGGCCGTTGTATAGTGGCTACATGCTTTGTGGTTGTCCAAGACCGGTTTGGGTGTGATTAGAGGAGGGTGGTTGGGATACTTAAGTTTATTACATTTATATTCTTGCTAACTTCTTTAACCATATCTAAGAGTAGTTTTTCTCTAAGACAAGAAATATTCAAGCTTATGGGTTTTGATGATCACTATTTCCATAAGCTAATTAGATTAATTTTTTTGGGTTGATTAATCTCATATCCATGTGTTTCAATTTTATTAAGTAGCATATAGTCATTTCTGCATCAATCATTCTTTTTTTTTGTATGTATTTGCCTTGAGTTTATTATTTTATATATTTGCCTAATTTATTGCTTGTTGAAATATAGGAAAATCGAGTATTTACAAGCCAGAGTTGATGTCATCGATGTTAAGTCAGTGCCACCAACTTGGATTTGGAGGATTTTTGAGAAAATGAAAAAGTAAAGGAAAGTCAAACTTAATACCACTGATTCGATGGCTTTGACTTAGAATTTAAAGGTCCTGATAATCAACTCGGTACCACTAACTTCCAAGTCGGTGGCACGAACTTTGTCACACTAGAAAAAGGAAAAGAAGGACTTGGTAGCCATGACTTCATGTCAGTGCCACTAAATCTGAGACACTAACAACCAAGATTAAAGATATTAAATCCAAAGGTTGGTATTCTAAGTTGTTGTTTTAGGTTTCTTAAGACCCTATGGCACCCAATTCTCAAGGGGGTCCATTATCCACGAGACACAAGTTTTTCATGACCACAAGGAGAAAAGAGGTAGGAGAAATCAGAGAAGATACTTTTCCCAACACATTCGTGCATTTTATAGTAGAAACAAAATAGATTTGCCCTCATTGCCAATATAGAGATCCATTAATTGTTTCTCCAGGGCTCAATATCTCATTTCCTTGATTTTCTTCTCTTTGAAAATTTGAATTTGAAGCCATGTTTTCCATGTTTGGCTAATTTATTGGATCTCTAGAAACTAGGAGTATCTCAGTGTGATTCTTGAATGATTAAATTTCATCCATTAAGTTGTCATTTCATAGATTATATCAAATTTGTACGTCAATTTGTTATTCATTCTTGATCAACCTTGATAGTAAATTTGGACAATTTATTACTTCAGAAGAGGGAATTTTCTTCAGAGGAACTGTAACGTTGAGGCCCAATACCCAATGGTCCAATAGAGTTTTAGGAATGATGAATGGATCTACAGACTACCACTAGCCTCAAATGCACTCTTTTTCCTCACTCACGAACATCCCAAGATCGAGTTACTGACAAGTCACCCACCCTAGTAATACTTTGAGATGAACATGCTTAACCAAAAAGTTCCTAGTAATGCGCTCCCTGAAAAGAAGGTACACCATAGTGATATGGATTCCAATCATTTACTTTAAGATTACTTTATCCAAGACTTGACTCTTGGAGTGTAACAATCTCTCTCATTTAGTCTCCTGACGTCCTTGTCAAGGCTGAACTGTATGGCCTCATAATCTTTCCCTATTTCCGTGCAAACTCAACATAGTCATTTACACCCAACTCCTCATCATGGCTAACAGTGTAAGGGTGGGTCCATCACCATGGGTAGCCCTTTCAACTCAATAATAGCATGCCACATACTCATGTGGGCCCCACCTATTGAAGGAGGTTTAGGCTCTGATATCAACTGTCACAAAGTAGTTATTACCTCAATCTCAATCTCACTACCTAGATTGTGGTAAAGGGATTGAAGCATCTGTCTTGAGCAGCCCGAAGGAAACCACACAATCATATGTATAATAGAAATAGCATTTCATTAATTTGAATTCTTTGCATGGGAGGGCGTAGGGCATCATGGAAGAAACTTAACAAGAAATATAAAAAAAAATTTAAAAAAAAAACTATATAATGGCTACATATCTATTATATAAGTATTATCCCATATTTGTAGATTCATTTGGTGCAAAATTCTAATCGAGTACAACATATCAGTAGAGTTTTTTGGTGTTTTCCTAACATTCATGACCAAAGTCAATGTAAAAATACTGAGTACGGTTTATGAAAAACATGAAATGATAAAGTATATATGTATACTTCAAAAGAATAACCACTTCGTGTGTTTATAAGAAACAATATTAATGATGAAGCAAACTTGTAAGTGTTCTTCGAGTAAAAGTTTCCAAATCAGCTTGTAATGTACTCCAAACAAGGGTCAATCATCTCATATACAGGAAAGTGAGTTGTAAAATGCCACTTAACCCTAAAGGAAAGAATAAAGTGTAGGGAAATATGAAATCATATATGTTAGTGAAAACTAAAAATAACTTGTCATATTCTCCTTAGACAGTAGATCGTGTCAACTATTGGGTTTTGTAGAAGGAATCATGCGTGACGAAAGCAACAAAATAAAATATATTTTCACACAACCTGCAACAAGATCTTGTTTAGAAAGAATGTTCACGGGATATACCTTGTCGCGGAGCAAGTCCGACGACGTCCTGCTGCACGATAGTGTACAACACTCCTGGCTTACACGGATGATACTTCTTTCCCATCCTCTAAATGCTTTGCGGGAAGATCAGGCGACACTCCTTTTGTGCGGTGATGTATGCTGCTTGTAGTACGTATGGATGATCATTGATGTCCTATGAACACAGGAGTCTCAACGTCTACGTCTCTACTTAGTCCACATAGATGGACTGGAACTCTATATCGCACCTCCTAAGATAGAAGGAAGGAGTAGTCTTTGTACGATGACATGCTAGCGTCGTGGTGCTCTCCTTTCTCTCCTTAGGACGGTGACGGCTAGGATTTACATACGTAAGTGTAAACTGAAAAGTCTCTCAATATCTTATAAAGATATCGGTCATCAAGCCCATTTAAATAGGAAATGAAAGGAAGAAGGGTTTCCTAAACCCATCGGTAAATAGAAAGGCTGTGTTAATTAAAATGCTCATAGATTAATTAATATATTCTGGAAATAATTAATTAACCAATTAATTGTATTAATTGATTAATTAGTATTTGACTCCATGCAATTTGTTGGGATGGCTCTATGGGCATACATACCAACATCAACAACTATGAATTGGGAAGGAAGGTTGCAACAAATATACCTAGTGATGGAGCAAGTCTAATGACTATCTTTGTTGCAACATTCTTCTTTCTCAAGTTGCACCTAGACAGTTGTTGGTGGTGGCCTCCTGGTGTATTAGTGTAGACGGCGGTTGATGATGTCCTCCTAGAGGGTGGCAACAACTTCCACACCTACATGTAGTCCACAAGGACCACCGCGGACTCCATATTATGTTACCAAGGTAGGGAAATAGGACAACAAAATAGATAGCAGAAATAAATTTTTTATATCCATATTCCCCATAAACTAGCAGATCGCGTCAAGAATTATATAACGGAAAGGATGGTTTTGAGTATATACCTGGTCCTGAAGCAAATCCAGTGACATACTCCTCTTTATTGTAGATGCACAACTATCTTCTAGTTGCACTAGGACTCATCTTGGGCTCCACCACTGATAGCAAGTATGAACGTCGTGTCTACAATAGCTCCTCTTACTACAGACTACTGGCTGATGTCCTCCTTAGTGACATGCAAAAGCCACCTCGCCTCTAGAGAAGTCTATGTGGACCATCAAAAACTCCACATTGCACTACCATAGTCATCGGGAAGAAGTTGTCCCCTCATTTCTACATACTAGTCACCGACATACTCTCCCACACCTGATCCTCAATAATTCTCTCCCCATCTATCTATCTATCTCTTTAATGGGTAGGACTTGCTCGGGCTCTCTATTGGTTACCAAAATCAAAGAGGACAACATTTGTCAGAGTAATTAATTCTCAATTTTGTGTCTTGCGATTCCCCAAGTACCCCTCCATTTATAGTAGAGGCTAGGGTCAGGGTTCCCAATTGGTGTCAGAGTGGAAGGGTCCAAAATCATGAATTTTCTAGAACTTGTGAACTACAAGGAGGTCGTATCACATAGAGAAATGGTCATCTTGTGAGGGAACCAGTCGTCTCGCTTAGTGGGATGGTCGTTTCATGCACTTTCCTATTTTGCAATTGATTCAAGTGAAATGATTAATGTCCAACATTAATCCTTGTACCAAATCGAATTGAACAAGTGAAATGATTCAACTTTTCTCATGATTCGAGAAAATCATCAGAAGCTTCAATTGGCTTGACCGAGCCGATCGGTTCACTAGGTGAAGCAGTCATCTCACCCACCTGAGCTGATCGGTTCACCTAGTGAGCCAATCAGTTGGTGTCCCGAATCATGTAGAATCAGCCAATTCAATTTTCAATCAACCTGACACTCCAATCAATCAATTTAACACTTGAACTTGATTGTTATGAGTCCAGTTAGTTGATATGTTGTTTAATTGAATACCTAAACACCTTTAGTAATTAGATTAAACATCATTCATGAATATACTCCTTTAATCCAAGTGAATCCTATGAGTATGACCCTATAGGTCCAGAATTACGTTGGCATTGAATGCCCATAACTAATTATGATATCACAAGAAAAGAGCGGTGCCTAGTCACACATCATTGCTACCCAAGTAATTCAAAAATTTGGAGAACAAATTTAACCTACAATTCGTGATAAATGTTATGGTGATTGTATAGTTCCTTTATCTCTGACATCCGAATTGAACTCGAGGCATGTAATCATCATCCTCTCAACGTTCAATCCATGTCCCTTGAAATAGAGCAGACTTTATGAGATGAACATGAGTTCACATATCAATATTGATCGAGATCAACATGGCTGTACATTTCTTAGTCTCTCCTATCAAGAGGCCCTAGATATCACTCTCCCATATGAGGGACAAATCTCATATACATCACTCACACTCAAATCCCCATGTGTCACAACTATCTAATCATCACCTTCATGGCAACCCTTATTTTAGGTTTATGTTTGATGACTTCAAAGTAAACCGAACAACATGTGATGAATTTAGTGACTTTAGGTCTAAGAACCACAATAACCACTATCACTATGAGAGATGATTCTGACTATCATTCCATGGTCTCCATGTATCACTCTCATGGTGGGTCTATTCGATACCCTGTTCTAACATGTACCTATGTGCTTGGGTTGATATCACATATCATGACTAATGATATTCTATCATTAGTCAATACACACTCTAGTCTTATGTATCATTGTTGTCTATTTTTCTTCCACAATAATATCCAACTAGGGACATAACAAGAATGTATGTACTCTTAGCATTCATATGATTGTTCAAGTCATGTACTTGAATACATACGTCATCGGGTAACATCATTATTTAGACATCTACTTATGTATGTATCATCATTTCATGTCTGAGACAAACATAATATATATAATTACCTTTATTATTATCAAATTAGGTACTTAATGCCACATCCCAATCATCATATAATTGGCTCTATGGGCATACATACCAACAACCAGAGACAATGGGAAGGAGTTGTACCTTTGAATGTCAACCTGCTAGGGTTGATTCACTCTCTCATGTTGTCTCTCCCTTTCTATCTCTCCGTTTTATCGGTAAGACTTGCTCGGGATCTTTAGTTACCACAACTAGAGAGGACAAAACTTGTCACAGAGTATTGTTGTATCTACTAAAAGCCTTGACTACCCCCTATTTATAGGAGGGCCAGGGTTAAGGTTCAACTGGGAGTCAAAGAGATGGATTCAACTATGTCATCATCTCATGGCTGAGACAAACATAATAGATGGGAGTACCTTTATTACTATCAAATCAAGTATTTAATGCCACATCCTAGTCATCATATGATTGGATCTATGACATACATACCAAAGACTCCCACTTGTACTTAGATCCAATCACCCGTGAATCCCATTCTAAGTGATCTTAACATGTCCATCATGTTTTTGCTGCACAAGCTCTTTTATGGGGGTTTGGTAATGTTTGCTTAAAGTTGGCATTTTTGGAATTTTTCGCATCTCTTCACTGTACAACATCTTGCCTGAGATGGAAGTATCATAGTATGAATCTGAAATGCCCAACCTATCTAGTAGCTCCATGGCTGTCATCAATATTTCTTCTATGTCATTAGTGGTTGGAACCTCACACAAGTTTACCCATATGAACTTCTTGATCCATATAGTATCCTCTGCTGCTCTTATAACATAGAGATACTCGACTATCTTTTGTATATTTGAACAATTTCCATTCGCTCAAAATCTTTTCTAGCTTACAATTCTCATTTTAATGTCAAACATTAGTTTAAACTACGATCATTAATTTGTTAGTTTGGAAGCTTGCATCGATGTAACCCTTTGCATCCAACTCTTACTGATTATCATAACCAAGGAACGAATCCTTTTAGTCCTTCACAAGCACCTAAGGATGTTGTTTATGATAGTCCACTGACTCTCACTGGCATCTGACATATACCCCCTTGTCATGTCTAATACATATAAGATTGCTAGGTAGGTATATATATGTCCTCTCATCATGTCCAATACATATGAGATGACTTGATATCCTCTCATCATGTCCAATACATATGAGATGACTTGATATCCTCTCATCATGTCCAATACATATGAGATAACTAGATACATACGAGATAATGAGATAAGTACATAACAATGCATTCAAGCTAGATCCAATTGCGAATGCATATGACATCTATTCCATGTGTTCCCATTCTTTGCAAGAACTGGTACACTAGGCTCCTGAGAGACTAACCCCATGGAACATGGACACATTTTCTCTCATTACGCCTTGCATGCTGAATTCTTTCAGCATCTTGCCAATGTATGTGCTCTTTCTTAGGTCAAGAATCTTTCCAGATCTATCTTTATAGATCTCAATCCATATCACATAGGTTGTCTTGCCTTAACCTTTCATATAGAAAGTGTTTCCAGCCAAGTTTTAACATTTACATGATAAGGATGCTATTCCCCATCATCATGTGGAATATAAGTATGCTCTCACTAAATCTTTTGTAATCACATATTTCATCTTCATTCTGATTCAAGTCAAACCCTTTGAATGTCTTTTCAAATAGAAGATTTCAGCTTTGAGATTCTTGCTTCAATCCATAGATTGACCTTTGTAGCTTATAGACTTTATTTGCATTATTGGATTTATAAAACTTTTGGTTGTGTCACATACACATCCTTATAATTATTCTAGTTAAGGAATGTAGTTTTAACATCCATATACCAAATCTCACTAGTCACAATAAGCAGCAATAATAAGCATGATCCTGATGGATTTAATCATGGTAACTGGTGAAAGACTTCATATTGTTCAACACCTTGAACTTGCTTGAAACTTTTTGCAACCAATTTACCCTTCCACGTTGGTCTTCTTACAAAGACCCAAATGCACCCTATGGGTTTTACCCCTTCAGGTGGATCCTACAAGGTCATACCTTTTTGGTGTACACAAAGTCCATCCTAGATCTCATGACCTCAAGCCATTTCTTAGATTTTGGTCCCTCAATAGTTTCTAGGTAGGTAATTGACTCATCATCTATGATCAACTTACCACCATTCTGAGTTATAAGATATCATCATCCTTCAAACTCAAGGCATGTTCTACTAGAACTATAACATTTTGTGTTACATAAGGAACTTGAGATTCCACAACAACTTGTGATTCTCTTTGTTCTTACTTTACCTATTTAGGTTCTATGTTTTCTTATTTGTCTCAAACATTTCAAGTTCTACTTTTACTCCCACTGATTCCTTTGGAACCAAGTTCCTCTTTAGGAATACAACCATGCTGATCAATTTTGTTTTTGTTGTAGGATTGGGATAAGGGTAGTATTTAACACAATAACATCTTATGTGATTTATGGTCAAATATTTTCAAGAAACTATGTTCTTATATAATAATTCATCCCTAATCACTATAAAAGACATATTGGGAGACCTCCCATGCCATATCTCATATGGTGTCTTTTGAACCAATTTAGACGGTAAATTGTTTAGTGTTAAGCATGTGCCCAATAGAAATTGGAAGATCAACTAGATTTAATTGATAATCTCATCGTGACTAGAAAGGTGTGATTCCTTCTTACTGATACATATAAACTATTATTATGTTTTAGATGGAGTGCATCATGATACATTATCATGATCTCCTTAGAAGGTTGTCAAACTCTTGGTTTTAGTATTTCAACATTGATCATATCAAGGTATCTCAGGATTAAGAGAGAAAGATCCCCCCCCTCACATGCCTGTGGTGGAGGCTAAATGCCCAGGAGGGTGGTAAATCACGGTACTTCATTATCAAGTTAGTTACACACTTCATTATGATCTCCTTGAACACTTTAAGAGATCCAAATTTTTATTTAATTAAATAAAAACTTCCATATCTACTGATAACACTAGTAAATACATAATGAAGTACTTGCAAGTACCTTTAGAATTTATTCTAAAAGGTCTTATGTACATTAATATGTACTAGCCCTAGTAGAATACTCATTCTCCCACTACATCTACTGAAGATACTTTTGTCATATTGCATGACAAATAAGACTTGCATGTCTCTATTGGTTCAATAACCAAAAGAGTCTAGATAACCATCATATGGATTCTAAAAATGCATTTCTCATTTATGCGCTCTAGATGAAAATGCTATAGGCATTCATTGTTTGAGTCATAAGGGCATTCAGTACATGTGACATACACTTTTGTCTCTAAAACTATATGGTATAGTTTATAAGACAGAGGGAATTTCCATATAACATCTCATCTTTAAAGTGAAACATCAATTTAATCTTGTCCATACAAGATACATGATGTTATCATCAATGGAAAATACATAGTAGCAATTCACTAATTCTATTATATACCCATGAATGACATATTCCAACTGTGGTGGAAGCCCTTACAGTTCTATCTTATATTTTATTGGGTCATGAAGTAGAGATCTCTATATCTTTCTTCTTCCTTTGTTCATTTAAGTGAAAAGGACAAATTCCTCTGCACTTGACCTTCTCCATAACTTGAATTCTGAAGACTTGTACTTTATCTTAGCCTCTGAACACTTCTTGGCCTTGCCTTTGCCCTTGGACTCACTTCCTCTGATCACTATCGGAGATTTTTCCTTCTTCATTTGTGATTTGATATCAACATGCCAAGCATTTGATAGACTGACTGTATGATTCATGCAACAATTGTAGAATCATACTTGTGGAACTCTTGACCTAAAAGAAATTCCAGTCTCTCCACATGCTCAATCATATTGAGCAAATAGGGCGTTACTGGATCTCCCTTTGTAAGTTGCACTCATACAATGCTTTGGAAACATTATACCTTGATTTCTTTACATTATTCTTAAGATGTGTTACCATCTAGAGAATGCACATGTTATCATGGTGTTAATGAAAATCATAGTTCATACAACATAGCATAAGGTGCTCAATGTCTATGGAATCTTTGACATGCTTCAAGTAAACATCCATTTTAGCCTTAGGCGCATTTGAAGCGGTTCCTTTGGCTTTGGTCTATCAAGGACATAAAGCTTTCGCTCATTGAGGAGAACATTTCTCAAAGTCCTTAACCAGTGGAACTTTATCCGGTTTTGTCCTTTTTGGGGGCTGATTGCAATTTGAACATCTTTGTGGTTGATATTAGATTCTACAAAGAAATATTGCAATGTTTTCAATTTTTTTATTTGTTTGATTTTATAAGTTAATGATATTAGTTTGGACTTTAATTAATTATCACTCCCATTGTTTTGTTTAAATTTATAATCCTCATGTGTCAATTCATAAGATTATAGCATACAATCTTCTAGTGATTAAGATCCATATTTTATCAAATCATGACTCAGCTTTGGCTGATCACCCACAATTTGACAATTTAGGTAGGCACCATTTGCCAATTACATCATATGCAATTCTTGGATAGATGATTTGTGTAACTCCTTGCCATGATCATCTGCATGCCTCTGAAACTTAAACCCATTAAGAATTACTAGTTAAGCTTGACCCAAAAGCCAACAAGATAGAGTATGTACCCTACTTTGGCAGATCTACATGCCTACCATCACACTTCCATGAGATAGATAGTGTACCACTCTTTAGCGTAAACTATACTGGGTTGATGAAGCTTTTCATGTGTGTTGCTTATGGAAAGCATCTTAGACTTAATATTGTATTTGAGGAGTTTTGCATTTATAAATACATATACTTTATCCAATCACCACATATATGGTATGTGTCATATACATGCTATATCTCACAACAAAAATATACAATAAAAAAGAGTGATGGTTATGGCCAGCCTAATGTAATTCCTTGGATCCAGAATAAATTACCACAACCTAGGTCTACATCACATGTAGAAACATATTGTTAATGAATATCCATGCTTTCCAATCTGAGTTGTTCGGTTCAACCTTTGAACCGATCAGCTCACCTCCTGGCCGGTCATTTGGTCATCTCACTGGTCATCTGATTCTTCTGTCCACCATCTACTAGCTCCTCTAACTGATCAAATGGGTCCACCAAGTGATCGATTCGTATTGTCCTTATGTCCTCCTTGGTCCTCTAGATGATCAGCTCCTCTCTGAGACAGTCGGTTGGCATCGTCAGAATGTCTTTCTTCTTCATAATAACAAGAAAGTAAACATCTTACTATTACATGATCATAGAGAAACCTAAAGTTACATTCAGGGGAGCAAGGGTAGGAAAGAATTAAGTTTATATTGGGAAGATATGATAAATGCTCAATATGTAGATCGAGATATAATAGGCTTAACTAACCACACAAACATGCACTGATGATACAGATTATTGGCCACAACCATACTACACATCCACCATCAAAACTTACTTTTAGACGATGCATGTAAATTGCATATATACCATATATATTATTTTGGGATTATCATGGTGTTTGATTGGACAAGAGGAGTGGTTCAGGTGGTTCGACATGGTGTCCCCTCATGAAGGGACTCAGGTTCGAAACCCAACGACCGCCTCTGAAACGGTACCCGTCGCGCAGGCCGGCCAACTGTGCGCTTTAATCGATTCCTGGGTGGATGGAGCACTCGAGGGCCCGAGAGTTTACACTGTCTGGGGGGGTACAAAAGTGGCACTTCTACGGGGGCGGTTCTCTCGTACTCCAAAAAAAGAAACAATTTGCATCACATGCAATAATTAAATGATAAAATTAAAATCTGATCATATCGATTATCCCAAAGCATTGTTATATCATATATATATTATTTTGAGATTACCATGGTGTTTGACTGGTCAATAAATTATTCACATCACATGTAATAATTAAGCTATAAAATCAAAGTCTGATCATATTGATTATCTCAAAATATAGTAGATTAACGTAGCTTTGATACCACTGTAGGGAAATATGACAATAGAATAGGCAGTGAAAACAAATCTTTTATAGCCATATTCCCCATAAACTAGTAGATCACGTCAATAACTATATAATGGAAATGATGATTTCAAATATATACCTAGTCCTGGAGCAAGTCCAATGACATATCCCTCATCGTTGTAGATGCGCAATTGTCTTCTAGTTGTACCGGGACTCGCTGTGGCTCCTTCACAGATAGAAAACCCGAAGGTCATTATCTACAATAGCTCCTCTCGCCACAAACTACTGGCTTATGTTGTCCTCCTTAGTGACGGGAAAAAGCCACCTCACCTCTAGAGAAGTCCACACGGGTCACCAGAAACTCCATGTCGCGCTACCAAAGCCAATGGGAAGGCCCCTCCTATTGACGTACTAGTCGCCAAAATACTCTCCCACCACTGATCCTAAGTTGTTCTCTCCCTCAATATCCCTCCATTTAATGGTTAGGACTTTATCAGGCTCTCTATTGGTTACCACAACCAGGGAGGATAACAATTGTTGGAGTAACTAATTCTCAATTATGTGTCTTGAAAAGCACCTAGTACCCCTCTATTTTTAGTAGAGGCCAAGGTCAGGGTTCCCAATCGGTGTGGGAGTAGAAGGGTCCAGAATCATGAATTTTCTAGAACCTTCAAACTGTGAGATAGTCATCTCACATAGAAAAATGGTCATCTCATAAGCGAACTGGTCATCTCACTTAGCAAGATGGTCATTTTGTGAAGTTTCCTATTTTGCAATTGAATTCACAATTCATTTCCAATTAATGTCCAATATTAATCCTTGTACCAATCAAATTGGACAAGTGAAATGATTCAACTTTTCTCATGATTTAGGAAAATTATGAGAAGCTTCACTTAGATTGACCGAGCCAATCAGTTCACTATATGAAGCAGTTGTCTCACCAACTTGAGCCAATCGGTTCACCCAGTGAGACGATCAGTTGGTGTCGTGAGTCATGCAAAAATATGTAAATTTAATTTTCAATCAACATGACACTCCAATCAATCAGTCAACACTTGAACTTTAAGATTATGAGTCTATTCAATTGGTCTATTGTTTAATAAAATGCCTAAACACCTGTAGTAATCAAATTAAACATCATTCATGAATATACTCCTTTAATCCAAGTGTATCCTATGTATGTGACCCTATAGGTCTAGAATTACGCTGATAGTGAATGTCCATAACTAATTATGACATCACAAGTAAAGAGTAGTGCCTAGTCACACTTCATTACTACCCAGGTAATTTAGAAAGTTGGAGAACAACTTCAACCTACAACCTATGATAAGTGTTTCAGTGATCATATAGTTCCTTTGTCTCTGATATCCAGATTGAACTCGAGGTATGGAATTGTCATTCTCTCAACATTCAATCCATGTTCCTTGAACTAGAGAAGACTGTATGAGGTGAATATGAGTTCACATATCACATATTGAACCACATCAGTACAGACTACAATGTCTTAATCTCGCTTATCAAGAGGCCCCAGATATTAATCTCCTATAGAGGGACAAATCCCATCTAAATCACTCACACTCAAATCCACATGTGTCACAAGTACCCAATCATCTCCTTTATGGTAATCCTTATTTCAGGATTACGTTTGATGATGTCAAAGTATACCAAACGACATATGATGAATGTAGTGAATTCAGGTCTAAGAACCAAAATCACCATTATCACTATGAGAGATGATTCTGACTACCATTCTACAGTCTCCATGTATCACTCTCATGGTGAGTCTATCTGATACCCTATTCTCTAGCATGTACATATGTTCTTGACTTGATATCACGCATGACTAATGAGATTCTATCATCAGTCCATACACACTCTAGTTTTATGTGTCATTGTTGTCTATATTTCTTCCATAGTAATATCCAACTAGGGACACAACAAGAATGTATGTACTCTTAGCATCCATATGATCTCATTGTTCAAGTCACATACATGAAAACATACGTCATCGAGTAAAATCATTCTTTAAACATCTACTTACATCTCTGTCATCATCTCATGACTGAGACAACCATAATTAGATGGAATTACCTTTATTATTATCAAATTAGGCATTAATGACACATCCCAATCATCATATGATTGGTTCTATGGGCATACATACCAACAACTAGAGCCAATGAGAAGGAGTTATACCTTTGAACGTCAACATGCTAGGGTTGATTTGCTCTCCTGTGTTGTCTCTCCCTTGCTGCCTCTCCCTTTTACTGGTAAGACTTGCTTAGGCTCTCTAGTTACTACAACTAGAGAGGAAAAAACTTGTCACATAGTACTGTTGTATCTACTAAAAGCCTTGACTACCCCCCTATTTATAGGAGGGCCAGGGTCATGGTTTTCAGATCAATTGGGAGTTGAAGTGACAAATTCTCATGATTTTTTTGGAAGCTATGAACCATGAAACAATTGGCTCACAGTTGAAATGATCAGTTTACATGTGAACTGATCGATTCAACTCTTGAACCGGTAGGTTCAATTCTTGAACCGACCAGTTCACTTGCTTTCCTATTTTCAATCACATTGGCTTTCAATATTCAATTAATGCACAACATGACGCCAACATCAATCCTTGATGCAATCGTATTGATCATTGAACCAAGTGACTCACAAATTGAATTGGTCGTTTCAGACCTTGAACTGGTTGGTTCACTGAGTGAACTGGTCAATCCATGTCCTAGTTCAGGCAATGTTTAGCCAATGCAGTCCAAATTCACCGACACTTGAATCTATCCGTTCAACACTTGAACAGGTCGTTTCACATTCCTATCATTCAATTTTGAGCCACTGTTTTTAAATTGAATACCTAAACATTTTAGTAATCAAGTTAAACCATATTCATGAGTAAACTCCTATTCCATGTGCATCCCATGTGTGTGACCCTATAGGTCCTAAATTACATTAACAAAGAATGTTAATAACCAAATTATGACATCACAAGGAATGAGCGGTATCTAAAAACACATCATTGCTACCCAAGTAATTGAAAAGTTGGAGAATAACATAAACCTACAATTCATGATCAATGTTACTGTGATTGTATGATTTCACTGTCGTTGATATCTGGATTGAAGTTGAGGCATGTAATCATCATCCTCTTTAATCTTTCATTCATGTTTCTTAAATTGGAGAAGACTGTTGAGATAAACTTGAGCTCAATATCACATATTAACCACATGAGCATGGCCATGCATTTCTCTATCTCTCTTATCAGGTGGCTAGGATATCATCTCTGATAGGAGGGAGAAATCCCATCTACATCACTCACAATCATCCCCATGTGTCACAATGCACCCCAACACCACATTTATGGCAACCCTTATTCAATGTTACATTGGATGGTGTCAAAACACATTGAATGACATGTCATGAGTGTAGTGACTTTGGGTCTAAGAACCAAAATCACTACTATCAGTACGAGAGATGATTTTGACTACCATTCCATGGTCTCCATATATCACTGTCAAGGTGGGTCTGTTTGGTACATTATTCTCTAACAAGTATCTATGTGCTTCCTTTGGTATCATATATCATGACTAGTGAGATTCTATCATTAACAACACACACTCCGGTGCTATGTATTACTGTTGTCTATTTTGGTTTTACGGTAACAGCCGACTAGGGACATAACAAGAGTGTATGTACTCTTATCATACATATGATCTCATTGTTTATTTCCTTAACATGAAGATATGTGTCATCAAGTATCATCATTATTTAGACATTTATTATGTTACATAATTATCTGATAACTTAATAAAATAGAACAAATGGGATTGAATTTTATTATTAATCAATTATTTACAAGATATGCCATTACACTCAACATATGATTGGATCTCTGTGCATACATACCAACACGAAGTGTCATTTAACCCTAAGAGAAAGGCAAAAAAATGCTACATGACCCGTATCAATGACAAGGGAAAGCCACAAAATATTTATAACAAAAAAGGGGGAAATACATTAAATATCTAGTTATCTAAAGAAAAAATAAACAATATATATTGTTGGTGATGAGAGACCCGAACAACAAGGCCCAACGAGCATGTTGCTGATATGGAGAAGTGTGAGATCAAGCAATCCAAACTATATACATACGACAAAGATCAATGACGAACAAACAAGCAACCACAAGGACAAGATTTATAATGGTTCAAAAAGTTTCCAATGTGGAAACCTACATCCACTGGTGGAGATGATGTTATAAGTACAAAGATTATAGAGATGATGAATACAGAAGAGAGAAGAAGAGCCTGATCACTTTTTACACTTGAAAGACAATGGTGGAAGAAGATGGTTGCTTGGAGAGGAGATCTTGGAGGTGTGAAACTCTAAAAAATCCCTAGCTAAGTCAGTGGCTTTAGGTCTTACAAAAATGAAATCTCTTGATGTATTTTCATTGCTCTTCATGTTTGGGACAAGTTGGGGGGTCTATTTATATGAATAGGACCCATATCTAAAATTCTAAATTCATTAGGTTGTTTTCCGGTCACATTTACAGTTCGATTGGACTATATACGGTCTGTAACATTGACTATATTTTCATCTAAGCAACATTTACAATCCAACTTTACAATGTATACAGTCTAGCTGAATTGTAAATGCAAATGTAGTCCAGGCAGACCATATATGGTCTGAAGTAATGACCATAAATACACATGTAGGTGTCTAAAATGCACCCTGAAGATGCTGAGGCTTGGTGTAGACACTCGATTCATCAAGGAAGCTTCTCTAGAGAGTTTAAGACACTATCCTCAAAAACCTCCACCTTGTCTTCAACAAAAAATGATGGAAGTAGAAAAACACTTGAAATCTTCTCTGATATTGGAAACTAATTAAGAATGCCATCTCCTCCACATGCCCTACACGAGAAAAGCTCAGGTAGAAAGAAGATCAACTAATTTTGAGAAAATCTCAAACTTAGATAATGAAAGAGTCTTCATCATGATGTCATTCATATTCTCAGACATACCAATCTTCTTTATTTGAATCTTGCCTTCAGTCGTGGCTCTTCTAATGAAGTGGTACTTGACATCAATGTGCTTAGTTCTCTCGTGGAACATTTGATCTTTGCTAAGATGTATAACACTTTTACTATCATGATGAACAATAACTTGTTCTTGAACAATGCCCAGATGATTCATTAAACCCTTGATCCATAAAGACTACTTCACAACTTCCATTTCTACTATGTACTCTACTTCAGTAGTAGATAAAGCAATAGTACTATGTAGAGCATCTTTCCAACTAACAACTATAGATCCCACTATGAACATCTAACACGTGAGAGATCTCCTCTTGTCAAGGTCGTTTGTATAATCTAAGTCCAAAAACCTTGTCGTGGTGGCTGAGCTCCATAAAAGACTAAACAAGTACTTGAAGTGACCTTCAAATATCTCAAAATTCACTTAATTGCTTGCCAATGTGCCTTTCCAGATGAGCCCTGTAATGACTAACCACATTGAATGCATAGATCTCTGCTCTAGTGAATTTCATAGCATACTTGATTCTACTAATGACACTGGAGAAGGTACATGCTCCATCTTTGTCTCTTCTTCACCAGACTTTGGAGACTGCAAAGTTGATAACCTGAAGTGAGCAACCAATAGAGTTGAAATAGGCTTTGTATCTAACATGTAGAACATGTGAAGAACCTTCTTGATGCACTTCTCATGTGTCAGGATAAGCTTCAATCTTTGTAGTCCCTTTTAATCTCCATGCTAAGAATATTCTTAGCTTCACTAGGTTTTTCATATCAAATTCTCCACCTAGAAGAGATTTCACCTTCAAAATATCATATGTGTGTCTAGAAGCGATCAACATGTCATCAACATATGATAGTAGGTAACAAAGGAATTTTTGTCCAGCCCTTTGTAGTAGACACAAGCAACATAGATACTCCTAGAAAATCCATTGTTCGTCATGAAAGAGTTAAATATCATGTACCATTGTCTAGGATATTGCTTCAGACCATAGAGTGATCTCTTGAGCAAGCACACATGGTTCTCTTTGTCTTCAAAACCCTGTGGCTATATCATGCAGATCTGTTCTTCTAGTTCACCATGTAGGAACGTTGTCTTTACATCTAGCTATTGCAACTCTACATCTTCAATGGCTACCAAAGAAAGAAGCATATGAATAGAACTATGCTTGACAACAGGTGAGAAGACTTCATTATAACCAATGCATTCAATTTGAATATAGCCTTTTGTAACAAGGCGTGCCTTGTATCTATCACCTTCTTTCTTCTTATAAACCCATTTATATCCCACTACTTTCTTGCCTTTGGGAGGTACCACCAACTCCCAAGTTTGATTCTTGTAAAGATACTCCATCTCTTCCTTCATTGTTGCAATCCATTATGGAGCATCATGACCTATGACTACATAACAAAAATTGGTGGGCTCATCACCAATATTCACATCAATAGCATTGGAAAGGGCATAGGTTACCAGGGAGTCACCAAAGCCATGAATTGTAGTGGTTTGACATTCTATTTTCCTTTGAATTTGGCTACACTATAAGAACTCTCTGGAATTTCCTCTTCTCTTCAGGAGGCACTAAATCATCTAGGGCATGGAAGAGGGATCTTGTTCATCAACCCATGAGCCATCATCTTCTTTAGTCTCCACCTATTGTGATACACCCTGTAGGGAGAACATATAGAATAGCTATTTGTTTCTAGCATAGTAGACACCATGATAGATTCATTAAAAGTAACATTTCTCTCTACCATGAAACATGGTGAAGAAGGATTCTTGCACCAAAGATGATATCCTTCCACTCCAGAGGCATAACCAAGAAATATGCATTTGATACCTCTAGTTTCTAATTTGTCAACATCAAAATGTGCATAAGCAAGCAAACCAAATATATAGAGATTCAAATAATCGAAAGGTTTACCAGATCAAGCTTCTTTAGGGGTCTTTAAATTAATATAAGATTATGGAGAACAATTCACCAAATAACACAGGGTTGATATAGATTTAGCCTAGAATGATCTATCCAAATTTGCATTGAAAAACATGCATTAGGTCTTTTCCTATAACTTTCTATTCATTCTTTTTGCTACAACATGTGACACACTATACAATATCTTTTGATCCCATGATCACTATAGAAATGATTGAAATCCTTAGAACAGAACTCAAAGTTGTTATCAGTCCCAAAAGTCATTATGCTCTTGCTGGTTTGATTATCAACAAGAGCCTTCCATTTCTTGGAAGTAGAGAGTGCCTCGTCATTGCTTTTGAGAAAATAAATGAAGACCTTCGTTGTGCAATCATCAATGAAGGTCAACATATATTTCACACCACCTTTAGAAGGAACACAATAAGGGTCGCATAGATTAGAATGAACATAATCTAGAGCATCCTTGGAAGAATGAATTACCATGTTGAAGATATTGTGTTTGGCCTTCCCCATAATACAATGCTCACAGAAATCTAACTTCCCAATGCTTCTGCCACACAACAACTCTCTCTTGCTCAGAAGCATCATCCCTTTCTAAGACATGAGTCCAAACACATATGCCAGAGCCTTCTGGTGTCTTTAGATGAAGTTGGAACCACTCTAAAGCTTGAGATAGGGGAACCTTACAACATGTATAGTTTGTTTGAATTTCTCACTGCCTTCATGAGGACTCTATCAGCTTTAAGAACATCAAATAACTCTATTTTCACAAGAGAACTTGCAACCATTGCCTTCAAGTGTGCCCAATGAGATGCGATTTTGCTTCAACCCAACAACATGTCAGACGTCCGTTAATGTTCTGACTTCAACATCAAACTTCTACATCTTCACCATGCCAACAACAATTGTCTTGCAAGGACGATCGTCACCAATAATAATATTTCCACTTTGATGTGACTAATAGGTATGGAGATAATCTTTACGCTTAATCATGTGGTATGTGCATGCCAAATCAAGAATCCAATCCTTCTTATAGTCATAGGATAGTGATGAATCCAGAACGTCACCTTCATCTTTAGAACCTTCATGATCCACCTTTGCATGAGATGCATCATCATTTGATTTCTCATGCTTTTACTTATTTTGCAACTAGTAGCATTCATCCCGGGTATGACCTATCTTCTAGAAACAGTTGCACCTTTTTTATTGACATGATTTTGACTTGTTCTTCTTTTGCTTTGAACTTTTAGGGTCTTCTTCATGTGGACGCTCCCTTCCTTTAGGGGACAATGCTTTACCTACCACTTTTGATGAAGTAAGATCCTTCTCTAATTTATCTTGAGATGTCAATGATGTTTTGACTTCATGAAGTGAGATAGTCTTTGACTCACAAATATCATAATATCCCAAATATTCTTGTAGGATATGGAAAGGTACAAAGCAACAAAATTTCTTGATCCTCATCCTCTATCTTTGCATCAATCTACCCGAGGTCATGGATGATTTCATTGAACTCATTGAGAATAGTCGTCAAGGAACCATTTTCTTCCATGCAAATCTAAAAAGGCACTTCTTTAGCTCAAGCTCATTGGTGATGGACTTCTTCATGTAGCCTGCTTCAAGTTCATCAAAAATGTCATTTAAGGTCTTCAGATGGAAGACCTCACGGAGGACTTCATCCTCCGAATAGAGAAAGATGCATGTATGAACTTTTTCATCAACCTCCTCCCACATGTCATCCATCATGGATTCCTATTTCTTCTCCTTTCTGAGCTTTATGGACTCATTCTTGCATGAGGCACAATTCACACTTGACTTGCCAAAGAGATAAGATCATTAAGCAATTGAACTTCTCGATGTTGTACTTTGACATCATGGTAGAGATCTAGTGGTAGAACTTGTTTTGATACCCCTTGTTGGGATAATATTGGTGATGAGAGACTCAAACAACAAGTCCCAATGAGCTTGTTGTTGAGATGCGGAAGCATGATATTGAGCAATTTAAATTGAATATTATCAACAACAAACAAGCAAGTAACCACAAAGATGGATTTATAGCGGTTTGGCATATTCCCAATGTGGGAGCCTACATCCACTGTCATAGATGATATTATTGATAGAGAGATTACAAAGGTGATGAATACAAAAGAGAGAAGATGAACTCGATCTCCTTTTACACCTGAAATCCAACCATGGAAGAAGATGGTTTGATTAGAGAAGACCTCTTGGAGGCGTGAAACCCTAAGGAAAGTCATAGGTACGTCTGTGGCTTTAGGTCTTAGAAAAATAACATATCTTAGTGTATCTTCACTGCGCTTCATGTTTGTGATGAGTTGGTGGGTCTATTTATAAGAATAGGACCCATATACAAAGTCTCGGGGTCATTAGGTTGTTTTCCAGATGTGTTTAAGGTTTGATTGGATTGTATACAATCAGTAACACAGATTATATTTTCATTTCAGTAACATTTACAGTCCAACACTGGGCTGTGTAAGGTCTAGCTGGACCGTAAATGGATATACATTCCAGATAGACCAAACCATATATGGTCTGAAGTAATGATTGTACCAAAACACATCTCAAAGATGTCGATGTTTGGTGTAGACGTCTAGGTCATCAAGGAAGCTTTTCTAGAGAGTTTAAGACGCTCTCTCAACACACACACACACACACACATATATATATATACATACATATATATATATATATATATATATATATATATATATATATATATATATATATATATATATATAGAAACATTATTTGTATGAAATGTGCTAGATCATGAAAGTAAATAGAAAAACATTTTAGTCATAAATATGTAACCATACACTACATCACATCAACCAATATCAAAATAATATATTACACACACCTTATTTGTTAGAATGTTTAGAACTTTAGAAATACTAACAAAAGATCAAGGATCCTCGAGAAAGAAAAGATGTGGATGTGGATCATAGTCTCTGATCAACTGTTAACCATAATCTAACCGTCTAGAGCTAAAGAGGGGGGAATATGTGGTTGTGCACCGTCCCACATGGAAAGGGTGGGGCATGGGAGAGGAAAAGAGCGAGAGTGAAAGTGACATTCATACTATGGTGTGTGTTAAGAGGTCATAGGGGCATATATATACTAGGAAACACACACGTGCCCATGCACGCGTAAAGTCAATTGTGGCTAAATATACTTTTACAAAATAATCACTTTCATGAATTGGCCAAGCCCCGTATATAGGGAGGTAAGCTTACATGGAAATTGATAAGGATCTTCCTTAACATAAAAACAAAAATCCAAATAATTAAGAAAAAAAGTAAAAGAAATTAGTACATTTAGACAAATCAAAGAATGATAACAAGCAACTTGCATTGGTGTATGATTTTTTTTGCTGAAAATATTTTTGAAAATTAAATATGCCACTTTGAAATTGAATAAAGATAAAAAGCAACTTAAATATCAAAATGCAAACAGTCATGTAAAAGTTTTAGTAAATATTTATATTTCCACTCATTCAACAATATTGAAAATTCTTGTAACCAAATAATGGTGAGGAGTGCAGATAGAATTTGTTAAGGTTTGAGGAGTAAAGAGAATATAAAGCTTTTTATAGTTACAAAAATATCCTAATTAAATCTCTTTATAGATATTATTAGACCACCATGTAGTTAGGAATGGACACGGTTGTCAGATGAAGCGGGTTCACTTGAGGATGAACATATCTGTTTGGATAAACATTTTTCTTCATTAACAAACATGCACCTTGAGAAATTTTGTGGCATTTACAATTGAAGTAAAGTTAGATGAGTGAAGTGTGGTAGCTGTAGTAGATAGGTGTGCCGCCATAAATCCTTTTGGAAGGTTGGTGTACCAATTGCTACGCCAGAAATAGAATAAAGAGCATGAACGGCAAATTAGAAAGGGAGCGGGCGAATGAACACATGAAACATAGAAATCAGGAAAGGAAAGAGAATGAGGGGTTGCCAATCTTTATGGAGACAATTGAGGAGACAAGTTGTTGTCAGTGAGTTTTCATAAAGAATCATTGATGGTAGGACTAAGTCGATATCATAAAGAATCATTGATGGTAGGACTAAGTCGATAGGAATTTCTCCAACTATTCAAGTGTATTTTACAAATATATTACTATTCTAATACAAATATATTACTATTCTAAGTCGATAGGAATTTCAACACCACTAACGCATGTAGAATAATATATAATGCAGTATGAAGTACTCCAGTCTTATATATGGTCCGTCAAAGTGATATCCAAGAGCGTCCGGTCTTTGTTTCATACTGGAATGCGAGATGTGTGGAAATTAGGCTGCATCATATTCCATATAGCTTATTAGTGTCTACCCATCCATTTATCCTTAGCATGTATATGCTCGGACACCATATCAACAACAAAGGTTAGAAAAAAACAAGCCTAGAAAATGATGCATCTTACAATATGCCCTTTGTGTCCCAAACCTTTATTAAACGCGTTTCTCAAGCCTTGAATGCAAGAGGAAACATCGCTTAGAATCCTCTGGCTTATTGGCACTAATGTTGGATCATATCTTCTTCATGCCTAACAACTAAGCACCTGTTTTCTTGAGAGTTAGACAAAAAAAAATAAGGAAAAACATATCTGCAATCCTATGATTACGCATAACAAAGCCTTATAGATAGTGATGGTTAATTCATACCTCTATGTTAGATTGATTATGGTTTGCGGGAGGATGTAGCATTCACCAATGTTGCGATGGACGGAGGCAATGGAAGGAGATGGAGCACACAGAAGTGAAGTTAATGGACGCTTTCTTGGGAGGAAGCTAGCAAGAAAACCCTAGAATGTTTTTTTGGTGTGTCCTCGAGGAGTTAAGGTAAACTTTTGATGAAGAAGGGGTCGACATGCTGCCTGGGAGATGAAAAGGTTGTGGTGACTGGGATATGTGTACCGGGTTCTAGTAGTGGTGGTTATCACGTAAAAGCCATCGTGGAGTGATGGGAGTAGTGCGTGGGTTTTTTCTTGGGATTTATACATAATGGTTTTATGAGAAATAATTATCAATGGTGGTAATTTAATCAGTTTATAAACAACAATATATTTGTTGGTTAAATTGTTGGATTTGTCTGGCAAGGAAATTGCAGTGCAACACGTAACATGTATAATACATACTTAATAAGATTTTAGTTTGAAGGGAAACTAATTTAGGTGTTTCGTTGCAACAACGACGAATTAAAACCTGATAACATATTAAAAGATCTAACAAAATTTCTAATTTAGTTGTTTGTTGCAACAACGAGAATGAAAACCTGATAATGTATTAAAAGATCTAATAAAATTTCATATAACTACTTCCCATGATTCAAGCGTCTTTGACGGAGCAGTGGAGATAATGGCGGACAAAATAATCGTCTGCTAAATTAGTTTGGAAACCAAAAACACTCACAATTGCTCGTCTTATTAATGCCAACAAAATGAAAAGAGGTGATTTGTTAGATGTTTTAGAGAGACATAACTCGAGAACATGAAGTTGTTGGACGGAGGGTTTGAAGGACGTGGTTTGAGTTGAAGGTGGTTACCGTAATTTTGAAAGGAGAGAGAAATTAGGAGAAAAAAGAAAAAAATTGAAAAAAAAATGTGAGAAGAGAACGAGTTAAGGAGGATGCAAGGATTTTGAGTCATTATTTTTGATTGGTTGAGCCTTTTTCTAAAAAAGAAAATGGCATAGAATGTACTTTAAACAAAAAAAAATCCCTCTTTTTGTAGTATATATATATATATATATTTATATATATATATATAAAGAGAGAGAGAGAGGGGCTAGAATATACTTGTGTGTACGGATCACATCGTACACTTAGTGTTTTTACCTATCTAGGCTATGTTTTTTCAAAATGTAATCCATGATCATCATAGTTACAATAATAATGTGCCACATACAAAATTTGAGCTCACTTGAATGAGTGTAAGTCACTCATCTAAGGACAACAAAACCGACGAACAAAACTAATTTGAAATACATGATTTTTGCCTCCTTTAGATGCACAATCTATAAGTGTCCAAATGAGTTGAAATTTATTATATAGTATGTTCTTAAGATATTTAAAGAGATCAACGGTTAATATTTTTTAAAAAGTTATTGTATCTTTAAAAAGACTGAGGTGTACGGTGCCTCAGGTACACTCAAGTGTACATTAGCCCGACTCTCTCTCTCTATAAATAAATAAATAAATAAATATATATATATATATCTATGTATATATATATACACACTACTATAAAAAGAGCGAGTTTGATGCTGCGCTCAAGGAATATATATATATATATATATATATATATATATATATATATATATATATATATATATATATATATATATATATATATATATATAGAGTCAGGCTAGAATACACTCGAGTGTATTCGGAGAAGAATACACTCTTCAAAATCTACAAAAGCTTATGGTGTGAGACACCATCACTAAAATTTGCCACAGTTTATACAAATTATAATGCAACATAACTAAATATATGCATGGGACAACACATGTACCAAAGTGCACAAACCTTCATAACTTGCATGATTTATGTACTACATTGGGCTAACCAACACAATATCGATAGAAATATGAGTGAATATGACTGTTTGTTAAGATTGACATCCACACACGACTCTATATAACCATGGCGAAAATGTTTTTTGCGCGGTCACTGTACAAGATTTTATATATATATATATATATATATATATATATATATATATATATATATATATATATATATATATATATATATATATATATATATAGTCAGGCTAGAATACACTCGAGTGTATTCAGAGCAGAATACACTCAAGTAGTTTTTCATGATGCAATATTTTTTTCAAAAATCTAATCCGTTGATCTTCTTAAACATCTTGTGAATAGCTCATACGCAAAATTTGAGCACATTTGGACATTTATAGGTCATGTTATAAAGATCACAAAAATTATGCATTTCAAATTAGTTTCGCACGTCGATTTTGTTGCCCTTGGATGAGTGACTTACACTCATCCAAATGGACTCAAAATTTGTATGTAGCCTAGTTATAGTATGACAGTGAAGATCAATGGTTTACATTTTGCAAAAAATAGTCTTGATATGCAAACACACTTGAGTGTATTCGTGTGATCTGTACACTCGAGTGTATTCTAGCCTGACTCTCTCTCTCTCTCTCTCTCTCTCTCTCTATATATATATATATATATATATATATATATATATATATATATATATATATATATATATATATATATATACCTTCAAAAAGATGTCATGTCATCAAGAAAAAATGGTTAGTAAAATAGAACCGTACTACCAAACTTCACCACATGTCGTCTAATTTATACCGCAAATATATCGCTTCATTCAAGTAGTATAGATCACGTCAATAGTGTATTGTCTTTAATAAAATCAATCTACATTTCAAAGAGGCATTCTATCCTGGAAAATACTCAAGACCAGGATGGCAGACCATGGAGGCTTTGAGACGGCGATCTAGGGGTACGATGAGATTTTGGGAGAGGCAGCGACGGTCGGCTCTGGCCATGGCCCGGTAGGCTGAGGTTTCAAAGGGACACCTTCTGAGGATCATGTCTTTGAAGAAATTAACAACCTTATAGTTCCTAAAATTGGGATGGTTCATATATGCCAAAATGTGAGGAAGACCTTCACAATCTCCGGTGCTACCGAATGAATCAGGATGTTCTCATCAAACAATGAATCTGTTGCACATCATATCTTCATCTTCTCTAGCAAATGCATCTAAATCGACGCCAAACGTAACTACTTACAATCACTCTTTTTGAGATGCATCTGCATACACATCATTATCGAACACTAACACGTTCATAGATGACAATGGCATTGAGCATGTACATTAAGCTGTCTATTCTGAGCATAGCTTGCTAGAGTTGTTAATCGAGCCAGATACAAAAATTATACTACCAAAACCTTGGAGTTTTGCAATCACTGTTAAACTGGTTGGCAAGAATGTAGCATGTAGGATATCTGATACTCTGTGATCACTATGCAAATCGATCGCTCGTTGGCAAGTGTTTAGATAGTGTACACTACTTCTAGTTCAACTACATGTGAATGTGATCAAATGAACGCTCTTACAAGAGCCTCGTGGTCAATCTTTTGTTCCAGTTAAGGTGTGGAAATGGCCGGCCAATTTCATTCCATTTGCTGGCTTACCACTCCGCATAACCTCATGGATTCAGATACTTGACTTTCCTATTCATCTGCATGCCATATTATGGAAAGTTCATCAAATTAGATGATCGCACCACCAACGGTTCTAGGAGTCATTTCGCTAGGTCTGCTCTTGATTTGGATACAATAGACGCGATTCACCAAACGGTTATAATTGGAAGCAACCCCACCAAACCTAAACACAATTCACCACAAAAAGATCATATAACCATCATGACCCGTCCATGCCGTATGGACGACTATAGGGGTGAGCAGAATTTGGTTAATAACCGATTAACCGAACGGTTAATTCCGAATGGTTAATTTTATTGGGTCAATTTGGTTAATTCGGTTAATTTGGTTAATTTATTTCGGTTAATCGGTTAAATGGTTAATTTGACGGTTAAAGATATTTTTGGTTTGGTTAACCGAATAGTCAGAATTTATTCATAAATAATATCCTACACATGCATATATACATATATAGTTGTACTTTTATTTCAAAATACTTCCCCATTTATATAGTAATCAAGTTTTTATGAGCCATACAAAATTAAATTTACAGCAATACTACTATAATATAACAATATTGTCCCAAATTCTATGATTAATTCAAATAATATTATTACACGGGTGTTATTTGGTTAACCAAATTAACCGACCGAATTAACCATTAACCGATTGGACAATAACAGAATTAACCGACTCAATTTGGTTAGGTTAATGGTTAAAATCTCAAACCACAAATTAACCGTTTAACCGAACCGAATTAACCGTAACCGACCAAATTAACCGAATGCTCACCCCTAGACGACTATATTTACTCTGCCCTTCTTAATTCTTGTCTAGCACCGTTGTAGCGTAGACTTGTCTTGGATCCATGAGATGTTACTATAAATTACTCAATGTCAAAATGCACACAAGCAATGCCTCTACCTTATAAACCCACACTAGTGATTAAAGCTATACTTCTTTAACAAGGCACTATTACCTAATTTAAAAATATTGGTTAGTAAAGTATGGAGTAAAAAAAATACTTATACCTCGTTTGTTGACAATCTCTTCCCTAAATAAATTACTCAATCCCTCCATTTTCCAATTAGATAAAAGAAATTACATATTTACATTTGAAGTTACACCTAGAATGATCACAAGAACAAATAACAACCAAGAAATCAAAATTTCCCAAAGGATTCAAGAATATATATATATATATATATATATATATATATATATATATATATATCAATCACAAACGTTTTGCTTGATTTTTTCCAACTTTCAAAATGTTTCTGAATTCCTTTTGTAATATCTAGGCATTCAGAGATTGGAAAAAAGTTCATTAAATATTGTTGTATTATTTGATTGCTTGTTCTTTTTCCAACTTCCACCTCTCGTTACTTGTTTCATCATGTTTTATTATTGAGTTCGATAAATTGAAAAAATGAGCTAAGTGAATTGTTTCAAAAATGGCGATTCGTCATGCTTGAGCTTGGAATTTGAGTACCAAAAAAATTTATATTTATCCTCTTTATTTTCCTTTCTCTAATTAATAGAATGCATTTCCCAATTTTTCATGTGCTTTGGATTTGTTGATGCAGTTGGATTTAACCTTTCTTCACTTTTTGAGGTCTTTCTTTATCTTTTTAACCAAGGACCCAAAATACTTGAACTTCCAACATGATTCACTTATTGATATGTCACTAGTACTTTGTTTTTTTCAAGATCACAATTAGAATTGAATGACATGCTAAACGACTGATAATCAAACATCAGAAATCTTTTGAGAATTTTCACAACATAAATGCTCTTCAGAGAGTATGATGCAATTACTACTTTTAAGAAGTTTAAGCCCTCAGATTATATTTGATTCTTCTATATCTTTCATGCAAAAGAAGCCAGTAAACTTTTAGTATGTGTTGGTAATATCAATTTTAGTGCCAAATATAAGCATGTCATCAACGAAGACATATAATAACACAATCTTGTTTATATAGAATCTATAGGAAATCATGACTTTATTAACTTTTCATGCCATTATTTAGGAGAATATTTCATGACATCGAGACATTTGATTAGTCTGTGTATCATTTGTTCTTTTCGTGATATAGCATAACCTTTTGGTGATCCATATAATTATTTTCTTTCAAATCTCCATTTAGGAATGTAGTTCTAGCATTTGTTTGATGTATAATTAATTTCTTAATTGATGTTAAGACAATTAGAATATTGACTAAAGAAATTCTAGCATGTATTAAAATAGACAATATATTTTTGTTATATATATTTATTGGGAACTAAGAGAGCTTTGTATTCATCTACAGTCCCATAAATTTTAATTTTCTTTTAAATATACATTCATATCCAATTAGTTTGATACCAAATAGAAGGTCCACCAACTCTTATGTGTGATTTGATAATTTAGATTCAATCTCAATAGTAATTACTTTCTACCATAGGAAGAAATCAGATGGATTGATAACATCACTGTAAGATTGAGGGTCATTATCTAATAAAGGAATAAAAGTAATCACCAAGATTCTTTTCCTTCCTCATCCTAGTAGATCTTCTAGGTTCTACGTCATCTAGTTATAAGACATCCTTGGTGTTACATGTACTTGGTAATTCTCTAAAGTTTGTTGTGAAGGATTAGACAATGTATGCATAGGAGTTTTCATACCAAAGATATTCTCAAAGCACTTTGTATTTTATATTCAACAATTGTATTAGGCTCGGCGCCATTGTTGCTACTAAGAACTAAAAATCTATATGTTACACTATATTAAGAACAACCTATAAAAACACAGTGAATAGTCCTAGGTTCTAACTTTCATTTCTTAATTTATCTTAATAAGGTTTCTTGTAAGCACCCTGCCACATTCATAATCTCAAATTAGGAGGACATCCTTTTCATAATTCGTTTGAAGTCTTATTTTTCTTCCTACTAGGAATGTAATTTTGAATAAACATGATGACATAATTGCTTCCCACATAGGTTTTTGGGTGGAGTGATTTAATTAAACTAGAATAACATATTTTAGAATTCTATATTAATATTCAACAATCCCTGATTCAGGTGAATATGGAGGGGTATATTTTTGTATAACTCAAATGGTTACACAAAAATATAAAATAGAGAACAATCCCATTTGCCACCTTTATTTGAGCAGATATATTTTATTTGATGATTAAGTAGTCTTTTTGCTTATATCTTATATTTAACAAACATCTCAAAATCTTCACCTTTTTAATATAATAAGTATATTTTCTATAGCGTGAGAAATCATCCACGAATTGATGTAGTTTTTTTTTTCACATGTAGTATTTTCTATTAAATCTTTGAGATTTGAGTGAACGCAATCTAACAATTCAGAATCTTGACGCAATATTTTATATGGTTTTTTCTAGATTTAGTTTCAACACATATTTGACATTTATTATTTAAATAAACAACACATTTCACATCTTTTAACAATGTCAGATATTTCATGCATTATACATATGTAATATTGACATGTCCAGGTAGATTGTGCTACATATTAAAAGAGTTCATGATATAAGCAGAAGAAGAAATATTATTAACTAAAAATGTTAGTACATTTAGAAAAAACATGATATTTGAACAACATCGCATCCCCAAGTACTTCCCAGACTTAAAAAGAATGCCTAGTCAGGTTCAGAAGACATCTTGATCCCTAACTTAACAAGTTGTGACACAGAGACTAAGTTAACCCTAATGTGTTGATCAACATGAATTTAGACATAGTCTTGATCACAACGTTGACCTTCTCAATCACAGAGGAAGCATGAGAGTTTCCCCTTAAAACTTGATGCTCATCCTCTTCTACTTCTAAGTAGGTCATAATGACAACCCTATTTTTACTAATGTAGTGTGATGCCACAGATTCGATGATCTAATCATGATGCTAAAAAGATCCCATATTGATGACGATGAATTCCATGAATGTATCTTGTCACAACATTTGTTATTACTTTATTAAAAATCTTAAACTGCTTACTTCTTCCTATTCTTGCATTTTGAAGAAGTGTGATTGTGTTTTTCAGTTATAAAATAGAAAATATTTTTCTTCTTAATCTCTTTTAACCTATATTTTATATTTATTATTTATTTCTTCTTACTCATTATTCCAATGATTTTAATTTTTCTCAAAAGAATTGTTGTTTTGTGTGACTTCATTATCAACAAAAATTGTAGTAGAAGACAACTCTTTGTTTAAATTGTATCTCTCCCTAAACCAGTTTTGATATTCTTCCTAGATGTGTATGATCACATCATCCAGTGACATTGCCTTTCCTTTGTGCTTTGCATTGTTCTTGTAATGCTTCCAAGAACTTGCTTTTCAATAAGGAATCAACAATGAAAGAATTGGGATGATGAATTTTTCATTATTCAAATCATAAAACATCATTTGAAAGATTTGAATTGGGGCTATTTCTTTATCTTTAATCATATAAAATTCAGGAAATTTTGCAACACTATTTTTTATAGAAAATTCTTCAAGAACATACTTTTCATTTACATGTTTTTATAAATTTTGGATGCAAGGTTTATAGTAAGTATGCATCAAACAACTAACTAGAGATAGTACTTAGTATAACATGAAGACAAATATGGTTAATCTTTTTTAAATAACTTATTTTAAATTGACAATTCATTCATCCTGTCACCAAGGGGTTTTGAGCTCGTGACCTCTAGGTCATACAACATCAACTTTACCACTAGGGTGCCACCATATTGGTTGATTAGTCTTTTTCCATTGAACATAATAAGTTTCGAATTTTATATTAGACAAAAAAAATGCTACGTTAGAAACCTCAATCCTAATGTATATTTTTTCTTACAAATGATGATAGTGAATTCTATTAAAGGGTTCACTTTTTTATATGAGGAAAAGAATTATGACACTGTCAAAATAGTAATGATCCAATTATAAGAAGGAGACAATGCACATGCATATGAGGAGTTTCAAATCCATTCATGTAGGTACCTATTAGAAAATATACTTACTCTTAATATTTTTTTACGTAATATTGGGTATAGACGTGAGGACACTGAGTCAGAAGGTTTTATTGATGGTTTTTGATGTTGAGACGTATGAGATGCACTATCGTTAGAGTATTTTTATGGCTCTTGACATGAATGATGGTACAATATACGTTGAATATGGCTACTCTCCCAAGATGTAACAATGCCTTCCAACGTAAAGTGTGTTCAAGCATGTTACAATGACATGTCATTGGACTTGATTATCCTTTCAACGATCGAACATGGCACAGATAGATCAATGACAGTTACAACAAAGAAGCAGAAGAAAGAAAGGCAAGAGTGTTTCTTTTTAGGACCGAGAAAGAGGTGACAACATCTTTGTTGAATAGAGTTACACCTTGGATGGTAAATAAGTGAAAATATGTACTATGGTTTAGAATCTCTAATTTTTTTGATGGTTGGAATCATGTAAAACCATTGCAAATTTTAAAATATGCTAGACATGCTAAAATAGTTGAGTAGGCCAAGTGGTAAAACCAAGCCATGGCCACACCTATAAAAGGAGAACTAGGAGACACAATTTGCACTTCTTTATAAATACGACATGTATCGATGTGCCCGGTTGAAAGGGTTTCCAAACAAATATGACCCAAACCCATTTGGGCTAGCCCACCATGTACGTGTGAAGCCCATGTTCACTTTTACTCCTCAAATAATCAATGTACAAAGATATATTTACAAAGAAGAGTGAAGTTTATGACCTCCCCCATGTGGAACTAAAGCTCTCCCTTACGCTTTAAAATATCACTTAAATAAAACAAAACCCCTTCTTCAAAATAAATATTTGGAATAAAACTCACTAGAAGGACTTAAATAAATGTCATGCATAAATTTTGGTGAAAGCAAGTTCTTGAACCAAAACATAGAGTGGATGTGAGTAACATATATAGGATTGGTTGAACTTTAGTCTTGAAGCAATTCCTATTTTGTCTGATTAGATGCTCCTTATCTCGATAAAGTTTATATAATCAATTATCATCCTTATGGATTGGACAATTGAAGACATGCACCAACTGGGAATATATATGAGTTCTTTTGAAATTTACCCAAATCTTAATCGGAATTACTCCACTCCACATTCATACAATTAGAATTTTATCAACTATATATTGCAGTCATATAACCCACCATCAATGGCTAATAAACACATTAGGAATAAAATTATTCAACTATTTGCTCCAAATTATGTATATATCGATAAGAATAAGCTACACATTCAGAGTACATTGAGTGCTCCAACAACTTCATTTTTCCCATTGAACTCCTTCTTGAGATATCCATTCATGACAGTTGGGTATGCTTCACTTTGAATTTTGGTATGGGCACAATTTCATTCTCCCTTGTGTGTTTCTCACTAATCTTTCACTTCTATATCTTTGTTAGAGGATCGACACAATTCAAGTTTGACTAAACATAATCTATTATTATTATGCTATCACATATAAGTTGTCTCACAATGTTGTAACATAGATAAATATGTCTACTCTTCCCATTATAAAAATTATTTTTCCTCTCATGTTAACTTTATTACCACAATGTATAAACACCGGTGAAGAAGGATTCTCCCGAATGGGAATGTCATTTTTAATATGTCTTAGCCATTCAGCTTCCATTTCACTTTTTCTAAACAATAAACTCAGATTCCATTGGGAAACATGCATGTTTTTTTGGTGATTTCAAAGACACATCACCTCCACCCACAGTGAAGATGTAGGCACTTGTAGATTCAATTCAACTTTATTAGAAATTAAATTGGCATTTCTATATCCTTCACTGTTGGGGTCCAAAAAAACCAATCCATAATCAATTGTGTCTTTTAGGTATCTTAAAACTATGTGTAGAGCATTCCAATGATCCTTGAACAAACATTTAGTGTATCTACTTAGTCTCAAAAACATATGCTAAATCTAGATGAGTATAGTTCATTAAGTCATTAGGTTTCCAATTTTTTGTGCAAATCTAATTTGTTGAACACTAGTACTTTTGATTTTCTCAAGATCATAATTAGAATTAAAAGGTATGCTAACTGTTATATAATAAACATTGATTCTCTTAAGAATTTTTACAACCTAATTTTCTTAAGAGAGCATGATGCAATCATCACTTTTAAGAAATTCAATTTCATATATCACACCTTCTTCTCCTATATCTTTCCTGTCAAAATTAGAAGCTAGACAACTTTTAGTCATGTAGATTATATCAATGTTAGCGCCAAAAGTAGGCATTCCATCATCACAAAGATTTATAATGAGACAACCTTGATTATAGACTAGACTATGTACATTTGTCTTCTTCATTTATATGAAACTCATATAATATATCGAATTTTATGATATTTGGCAATCCTTTGTTTAAGAGCTTGTTTAAGTCCTTAGAGATATTTTATTAGTATTCAAACTACACGTTCTTTCCCTGGTAGAACATAATCTTCTTGTCGTACCATATAAATTCTCTTCTAAATCTTCATCTAGGAATGCAATTGTAACATCTATTTGATATATAATTAATTTTTTAAGTGATGCTAAAGCATTTAAAATCATGATTTAAATAATTCTAGTATAGGAGAAAATGTATCAAAATAGTCAATATCATTTTGCTATTTATATCCCTTAAAATTTATCAAGCATTGTATTTATCTACAATCTATCAAAGTTAATTTTCTTTTGAGGTTCATTTATGTACTATGAATTTGTATCTTGTGGAAGATCCACTCACTTTCATGTGTGATTTGACAATATAGATCTACTATCATTATTCATTGATTCCTTCCACCGGGAGGAATCAAATGAATTAGTAGCAATAGTGTAAAATTGATGGTCATTATCTATAATAAAGGAATATAAGTCATCTCTAAGATTCTTTTACTTCCTCTTCCTCATCCTCATCCTAGAGGGTATTTTAGCTTCTATATCATTAGATTATAAAGCATCACTTTAGTACTAGATGTACTTGGTCCATTCTATAGATTTTCATTTGAAGGATTAGATAGAGCTTCTATAGTAGTTTTGATAGGAAACATATGGCCAAATAATTTTTCTTTTTTAGAAATAATATTATTAGGTTATATAAAATAGTTGATGCTTTTAAGAGACATAAATCTATATGTTGAATCACACATCAATACCTTGCATTCCAACATAAGTGTACAATTGTCAAGTAACATAGGATGCAAGTCTCAAATTGTGGAACCCAGTGAACTGTGAAACACTAAAAACTACTACTAACTAATTCCAATCAGCTATGTCTAAGAAATGAGTTGATTAGGTTAGAATTAAAACTAAGCAGATTAAATGATGGAATGTGACCAAGATGGATGGAAAACTCTAGGATTATCAATTTTACCATAGTGTTATAGATTGAGTTATACTCAATTATTAAGAAATAATTGTTGCTTTTAGTTAAGGATCGTAGATTGGTAATACCCTCTCTTGAAGCATGATGCCATGCTAAATTTTGTGAAAACTACACTTTCTTCACATTCCTAATTTCAAATTGTATTATGATTATCTATCTATTGATTGTTTCCTCTAAATTGTTAGCCTACTTTTGCATCACATTATCTAGTGAGTATATGAAAATTTGTATAGAATCTCAGGATTCAGGCCTCCGATAAAATAATTGTAAAAAGAATCATTAGACTATCTATAACACTAAAGTGCACATCTTTTTCATGGAGCCCATCACTAAGAACTTTGTGGTTAGGCATGCTTAGCCCAGAGTAGTACTAGGATGGATGACTTGTCAAGAAGTTGATTCTAGGTTGTCCATGGGTGAGAACAAAGCTTGTTGTCGAGGCTAGTGGTAGTTTTTGGGACTAGTTGTCATTCTTGAAACTCTATAAGAGTCTTATGTAGCGGGACCGAGCATTACAAATGGTATGAGAGCCTACACACTCACCTATGCATTAATGAAATAACTTCTTCAATCTCTTGAACCTAGAAGACCCTGAAAGTCCACAATGTTGAAAGGTCTATGACTATTAATCACCTCATATCTATCTCACAATGGTTGTTGCGGTTCCCCACTCTACTTGGATTCAGATCTTGAAAAAGACCAAAGATATTTCCTTTGACTCTAGAGAGTCATCTTGAATCTCATCTTTTCTCTAATGAGTACCCAAGACCACCCATTAGATTAAGGTAGGGTGAGTCTTCATCATTTTTCTCTCTTTCTAGATGCATTGACTTGATCTATGTCCTTCCAATTTTGGTAGCATGAAATAAAACCTAAACTTTGAATAAATTTCAAAGAAATTGATTTAGACGATTAGACTCTTGACTCAAACTATATTAAGAGAATTGACAGTATTCTTTGAATAATGCAACCATGATATACTCGAAGTGAAACCAAGAGCTTTACTATGATGTTCTACTTCATGTGAGGAAAATATATACATAATCACTTATATTTGAAAGGTCACTATTGACTCAATCTTCAAATGTTTTGAGAGATATTAAAATTGGATTTTATATCTTAGGATGGAAGAGTTGTTGAAGATATTAAATTGATGCAGTCATTCCCCATGTACACATCAGTACATCCTTAGTTTAGCCTTGAGAGTAAGGAATGGACGAATGATGCTTGAATACTCTAGAAAATTTGAACTCAGTAGAATAATGATATAAATTATTATTACTTCCACATTCCTTTACATAGGGGATAACCACAATTCAACATATTTTCCTTTTTGAATATTTCAATGTTATGGGTACACACATGCCAATAAAACATTCTTTACAGAAAACATGTTAGAAATGTGTTTGTTTGATTAATAATCCTACTGACCTGAATCACATTCCTATTAGGATTTTTACTTGACCGTGTGTATTTTGATTATTTTGTAAAAAGAAAAATGATAATTGCTCGCAAGTTGATCAATTTGACCCAAAATTGATATCTTGAAATCTTGACTCGATGATAATCTTGCAAAAGTTAATCTTGAATATACGCATAGGGTTATTTTCCTAAAAATGACCTAGGTCTACATTAGTCATCCATATTGAATATACTTGATGCAGAAGTCGATGTTGAAATCTTAAAATATTTCTAGATTGTTGTTCATGGTTGAATGGCCACACTTAGTGTTTGAGTAGGAGTTGAAACCTTAGCCTTGAATAGTTGGATACATAATGATATCCAAGTCTTGACCCTTGAATCTTCAACTTTACATGATAAAGAATTGATTGGATTCATGATGTTTAATCTTGACTTTGAATCTCAATCCTTACTTGATATTGATATGACATGGAAACTTAACTCTAGAAATCGACAAACTATGATCTTTCTCTAGATGATCACTTCAATATTAAGAGTGATTTTGTTGATTGCATCATGATTTTGAGTACGGAAGAGAATATGATGTGTAGTAGATGGTCCTAGTCTTTTGAGGATATTTTTGAATCTTGGGACAAAAATTTCTTTAAGGTGGGAAAGATGTGACAACCACAATTTTTAGGATTTTCTAACCCAATGCATATCTCTAAGGTTTTATGAATTTGATGTTGTCATGCTTCTAAATGACCCATAAGTTGGCACGAAACTTATAATCATGAACTAGAGTTGTGGTAAAGATTTGAGAACTTCTGGAGATTGTTTGAATAAAAATAAATTTTTATATGGGTCAATGATGATATTTTTGGTGATATTCTATTTGGATGTCTAAACAATTTTATATTTTTATAAAAGTTGATGGGAAAGTTGTTTTGCCAATTTTAGAACTTGGTGTAAAATTGCATATCAATCAAAGATTTTTTAATGTATTACATAAATTATATAAGAGCTATAGTAAAATTGTATTTTATAGTTCAAGTCATTTACATTATTTTATTGAAATAATAAAATTTAATATCTCAAAGTACCCTTGTCCAAATTAGTTGAACTTTGAATTGGTGCCTTTTTAGTATAATTTGGATTTTCTCTAAATTCAGGAGAAATAATGGATAAATAATTTTGAAGATATAGTTTCTAAATAATTTTTGGGATCATGTTTAATGGAGGGAGGGATAAATATTTGAAAATAATGATATTTGAAATACTTTTGAAAGTCTTCATGAGAAAATAAGTCTTATTCAAGCATTGAATTAGATTATTTAAACATAAGTGAGAAATTAGTGGACAAGGATGTATTTTGAAAATTAATTATGATCACGAAAAGATATTTTGATGGTTTGGTGAATCTTAACGTAAATAATGACTTCTAACATATGTCTCGTCAAAAAAATTATATAGACCTACAAATCTTTGTATTTAAGTCTTTTTTATTGTCAAACCCACATAGAGAGATGGATTTTTTACATAATAAGAAAGATTTGGTCAATATTTTATATCAATGGAAGTTATTGTTTTCAGGTTATTTTTTTTGGAAAGGAGAGCTTTGAGGTGCATAATGCTTGCTTTAAAGGAATTACTTTTATATTAATTGTAAGCTTGATAATAGATATCATCTATGAATTTAGCATAAAATATTTATGTAAAATTGACACACGAAAGATTAAGATATTGTGTTGGTCAAAGAGAAAATATAAAAAGAAATTAGTGGTGACGTGCAAATGCCCAATTAAGTAGGATACATGCATATCTCTCCCTTTTTTCAGATGGAATTTGCATTTCTTGTCGTATGAAAATTTTATTTGGGAATATAAATCATATGTTGAGTAATGGTGTTTTGTTATATGAAAAAGCATTTTTATGTGTTTTGGAAAAGATCAATTATTATGGAATTTAATATATTCCTTGAAAGAAAACTTGTTGAATAGTCAGACCAAGTTATTATGGATATTTTTTTTATGGAAGATAGAATTATTTATATACAAGCAATGGTCAAACTTCTATAGTCTTTAATGTTGTGGTTAGGAGTATACAGAAATTTAAATGAGTAAAACATGTTTTGGTTTGACCATCGCTCATCCACTTCTCCCCAACTTAAATAAAGAGAGTCACGCTATATACTTAAATGTACGGATCGTACGATATACTCAAGTGGTGTTTTTATATCAAGACTATTTTTTAAACCATTGATCTTCATCTTCATAATATAATTAGGCTATATATAGATTTTGAGTCAATTTGGATAATTGTAAGTCACTCACCCAAGGACAACAAAATCAATGTACGAAATTAATTTAAATTACATTATTTTTGTGGTCTTTATAACATGACATATAAATATCTGAATGAACTCAACTTTTATATATGAACTATTCACAACATGTTTAAAAAGAAAAAAATATTACATCATGAAAAACTATTTGAGTGCATTCTACTCTGGATACACTTGATTGTATTCTAGCCTGACTCACTCTCTCTCTCTCTCTCTCTCTCTATATATATATATATATATATATATATATATATATATAATCTTATACGGTGACCGCGCAAAAAATATTTTCGCCATGGTTATATAGAGTCGTGTGTGGATGTCAATCTTAACAAACAGTCATATTCACTCATATTTCTATCGATATTGTGTTGGTTAGCCCAATGTAGTACATAAATCATACAAGTTATGAAGGTTTGTGCACTTTGTATATATATATATATATATATATATATATATATATATATATATATAGAGAGAGAGAGAGAGAGTTGCGAGGCCAAGATTCATAATGATGGGTGGCACCAAGTAATTAATGATAATACAAAAAGGCGAAAACATTAGAGATTTGCATTTGAAGCCATCATACAACATATCAAAAATTATTTGTAATTGGAAATGTTTTTTGAGTGAGCGATTGTAGAGAATAATGAATATTTTGAATTAATTAAAAAACACAATTTTCTAAACTATTTGGTATGAATATTTGTCTTAGAATATTGTAGCGGAATGTGTTGTCATGTAGGCCAAATCCAGACCGAACAGAAGAACTTTGTGCTTGTAGGATGATACCATGAGCTCAATAATATAGGATTCATCTTACTACTATAAACTAATATTGGAAATGACACATAAAATAACCACATAGCACCATTTTATTTCGTTCTTCCTTGATTACCCTTCAATTACTTGTATTAATGGTCGACCGATACTCTTGCATGAAATTCACAAGTAGTAAGTCGTAATTACTAGTGTTGGGCATCTGGTTAAACCTGTCGGTTCAATGCTCAATTAACTTTCAAAATGATTTGTTCTCATGCAAAACTCACACTTCATAACCGTACTTGCATCCATGAGGACTGAAATATATATAATTGAAAATGAATCACAATGCAATAAATTCAATTACACCAAAGAAATGTAATTTAAAGAAATGCTACAAATTGAGAAAATCCCAATAAATATGATCAGCAAATTGTTACTTTGCAATACATTTAATCGTGCCTTACACTATTGTATACGTTGCACAATGCATGCATGAGCACGAGATGGTCTTTGAGAAGTATGGCGGTTAGGGTTAGCGGAGATGTGCTCGTCAATTAGGCAAATCCAATTTGTTGACTATGCATTAGATCATTTAGATCTTCCCATTTAATTAGGAGAGACATCCACATTATGTACAAGGGAATTCTGTCTCAAATATAATTATACAACTAACTCGGCGGTGGAGAAGCATGATTTACACACAGTTGAAATGTAAAGCACCAACACATTTTTTAAAAAATTATAGAGAAAACCGCCTCCGTAGAAGGTCACCCCACCCCTCCAAGACAAAGTCATGTACCAGTTAAAGTACTTTTGACTAAAGCACTTTTAATCGGTTTGCACGACGAGTATCGTTTCTGTGGCGATCCGACGCGGAAAATGTGATCAACGAATGCGGAAGCAGTTAACTAGCAGCGGAATTATGAAAAATCACTAGAAATTAAAACTTTTTGGAAAGAGATCTTTAAACCATAAAACTCTTTTATAAGAAAACAAGATAATTATTTACATCATAGTTTGACATTACATCTCTATATATCACCTCTTGAGTGATTACATACATCCATGCCTTGTTATCTGTACAAGGCAAGATACAACAAAATCTCGAGGCATTAAGCCAAAAAACCTCAGACCTACTGACTCCTAGGACCTGAGAGTACATAGACGACATAAGACATACTATCTACGCAACTTGACAGTCAGTATCTCCACCTGAGATTCACTGCTGCCCCTGGTGTTGCTGTTGCTGATACTGCTCACCCTCAGATTGGTTCCTCCGTCCTCAGCGTCCACCTAAAAAGTCGAATCCCACGGGGGTGAGACAATTTGAATAATTATCCCAGCGAGAGTTATAACTCTCTGCCAGAAGCTTTGTTATAGCAATAAAGGAATAACATAAGCAATATAACTTAAAACATTCAACGACAGGCTTAGGATTAAGTCAACTTTTACTTAAGCAATCATTTCAATAAGGAATATGAAGAACATGTATACTAGTTACTTGACTAGAACATTTATAAACAATGTAACATCAATCATTGTTTCTCGTAGTTCAACCTAAGCAGTTACGCTACACGGCTGATTATGTTTTTCAACATCATTATGCCCTGCGGAGATGAGGTATACCGCTCATACTCCAACCGATCATTACTAAATCGCATCGGTATCATACATAGGTCATTAAAAGATCCGGATTCTTATGACCTCATCTTCCTCAGTCAGTGTGAGGATCAACATGCAGGACCTCTCGTGTCTCTGCTACAATAGCTTTCCAGGGTATTATGGCAACTTCGCTATTAGAGTCACAGTGACATTCTGTACTCTCTTCGCCATCGAGGGATTTCTTATTTATCTCTCATCGATGCGGCATTAAAGATTCCCTCAGAAGATTAATGGAACATCACCCCGGCATAAACACATAATGAAGGATTGATGGATTAAGGTACATCTTACATCAATTCCTACATTAGGACGTAAGGATATTCACGTCCATAACCCCAACATACTCAAAAGTATGTTCTCCAGGAGTTCCCTTAGGAAAACCTGTTTCACCATCATTAAACTACTGACAATGATGGATCTATGATCAGGGTTCTACATGATATGATTATACTTGATTATTTAAGTACATTTCAGCATTCTTTTAGCATCAAGCATGTTTTCAAACATTTAACTTTTAAGACAACTGCTATGAAAGAAGAACACTAAATGTATCAAGTTTAACTCACATCAGTTATCATATAGATATCATTTCTTAACCGTCTCATCATAAGTCATCTAATCATCATGACCTTGATTATTGTAGTGATGTTGCTCATGGCTCTTACAGCCCATCAATCTCATATGTTGCCACTTAAACTAGGCAACATAATATGTCACTATTCATAAAGCTTATAACATGCTTTCAATGAATAGGATATCATAACCCTTACCTGGCTATGATCACTTCTTTATAAAACATGCATGGTTAATTCAATTGGTAATAAGCATTCATCTCTATATCAACAATTTATAAAGCAAAGACAATTCTTCAATTCAAGGGTTGTACCATCATGCCCTCATTAAAGCTAAGTTTCCTTCTTCAATTCAATTAGAGTTATTCAACCCCTTTATTTTAATTGGGAATAGTGATTCCTCATTTCATACTTCAATCATGAAGATTCATGATTAAAGGCGTAACCTGGAAGTAGGGTTTACTATTCATTTCATCATATCACCCTCAATTAGGGTTTACTATTCACATTACATGTTATTGCCCTAAAATTAGGGTTTACTATTCACTTCACAGTGAATTGAGCTCATACCATCATCATGTATGAAGATTACTATCATTAATGCCTTCAAATTAGGTTGAGATCCATTAATCACCATAATTAGGGTTTCCATGATCTCACTATGAAGGATCATACCCTAGTCATGTGTATTCATACATATTGAAGGTATTTTACTTGATTCTCATTCATATTAGGAGTCTTCTCTCTCCTCCTACTACTAGATGATGTTTACATCACTCTAGATTAAGTTAGGACAAATCAACTTTGATTAACATAGGTCAAGTCATCATCATTATGGTCATTAGGGTTTGCTTGATCAAGGGGTGTTGACTGCTTAAACCCATCAAGGGTGTTTTAGTAATGTTCACCATTGATCATAACATGCATCAACCAACTAATTACTTGTTCCCTTAATGTCTTTAGGTATCATTAGGGCTTAGGTTAATCAACCATTGAACCATCTAAGCCTTTAAAGCATTAAGCATTCTTGACCTTAAAAGACCCCAAACGGTTTTGCACTTTCAACCTCCAAACGGTTTTGAAACCGCATGGAATTGTTGACCGTTTGGTACCTTTGACTTTCAAAACCGCATGGACAAGTTCATACTCAAGACCATTTGCCCTAGGTGAGGTGAAGATCGTTTGGTCACGTTGATCGTTTGGCCAAGTTTTACTTTGAAACCATTTGAGCAAATCAGCCTTGAAACCGCATGGCCATAAACGGTTTTGAAACCGCATGAATCCAAACGGTTTTGAAACCGTTTGGTCCCAAACGGTCTCGAGACCTTTTTCCCCCAAACGGTCTTGAAACCGTTTGGATTCAAATGGTCTTGAGACCGTTTGGTCCAAACACCTCAAAACCGCATGGACCTAAAAAGTGTATCAACACTTGCAATTGAATTAGGGTTTTCAATGTTGAACCCCTCAATTGTTCATGCCAAGGTTAACCACTTATCAATTGAGCCAATTAGGTTAATCCTTAACCAATTTAACACTCAATTGATCCTCAATTGGTCACCAATTAGGGTTAGGACCAATTGGATTAGGGTTTGAAATCGATCAACGTTCAACGTTCATCAACATGAGTCTAATTGAAGTTGAACCCATTGAACCATCACCCAATTGGGTCATGACCTGACCCCAAACGGTCTTGAGATCATTTGGACATCCTCCAAACGGTCTTGAGACTGTTTGCCCAAAGTCTCATAAAAAACTAAGTCAATTACTTAAGGGTTGAACCCTAATTAGGTCACCAAATCAACACTTTGATTGTTTCAACAACCTATTACGATTGGACCTTCAATTGATCAACTCCACTTGACCCTAGACCTCCAAACGGTCTTGGGTGATCACCAAACGGTCTTGAGACCGTTTGGGTGATCCCCAAACGGTTTTGAAACCATTTGGGCCACTCAACCCAAACTTCAACATAATTGGTCCATTGAAATCAGCAATGAACCCGATTAGGGTTTAGGTGATTAAAGTGCCTTCAACTTGAGATTTACTTGGAGTTAGTTAAAGATTCTTTGTGGATAATTAGTTCATAATGTGTACAGCAGACCCCCAAACGGTCAACGCTTGGTCAACCCAACCAAACAGTCTTGGAGACCGTTTGCTCCAAATGGTCTTGTGAAACCGCATGAATCCAAACGGTTTTGAAACCGTTTGCTTTCAAACGGTTTTGCAAGCCGTTTGGGCACAAGGTGGAAACCGTTTGATAAAGTACGATAAGGATTAACATTGGAATTAACACCATCTTCTTCTACCTCAAGAACCTGGTCTGTTCTTCACAGATTTAGTTGCAAGAAGGCATAGAAGTATGAGGGGAGGAAGAACAAGCAACGCTTGCAAGAAAGAAAGTTGCATAATCAAAGCTTAAAGGTTTAGAGTTATAAAACCCGCCTTAGAGTCGGCTCTAGAGCTCCAAGATTCAAAGCTTTAATGGCGTCTTGAGCTCCACAGGTCGTCCAAGGTTGCTTCCTCAAGAATTGGTTTGAAAAGGATGGCTAGAAAGAAGAACTAAGTAAGAAACACTAGCAAACCAACCTTGTATCATGATTTCCTCCATGAATCCGAGCTAGAAGATAACCAAACCTTACCCAAACCTTCTTGGCCGTTCTCCTCTGCTCCTTCTCTCCTTCCTTAGTCGGTCCAAGCAAGGGATAGTGAATAGAGAAAGGGAAACGATCCCTTGGTTGTAAAAGAAAGTGTGTATATATACTTTGGGCATGTTTTGCAAGATAAGGACAACTTTTATCCTCATTTCTCAACTAGGTCCTTCTCTCCTTATTGGGAATGTCCGTCCTTCTCTTCTTAAGCAAAACTTCTTCTTAAACCAAGGTCTAGAGGAAAGGAAGCCAAACATCCTACTAAGTTGTACACATAAAAGGGGTCATTTTGCTTACAACTTGATTATTTAATTACAAGGGTTATCTTTCTTATTTGATTATTCAAATGAAGCTCCCTCTTCATCATTCTTACTATAATTGATGCCAAGAGTCATAAAAGATACTCTAGAAGGTATATTTTTACATGTTACACCCCAGGTTCTGGGTAAATTGCACTTTACACCAGAATTAGGGTTTAAAGCATAAGGATTGCTCCACAAGCTGCATCTTGGTTCCCAAGCTTGGAGAATCCATAACACTTCATCATATTCATTCTTATGATGTCTCATCATCAGAGGAACATATAAACATATGAGATTTGCAAGTTAACCCCTCTAATTGGGTAATTTGCACATAGGTCCCTATTAACAAAACAATATTATAACATTGTTTAAAAAGGGAAGAAATAGAAATATATGTTCCTCAGAAGCTTTAATTACATACCAAAAGATAATCACAAGCATATAATTACATAATTAAGCAAAACACATAGGGTTAGTTCATAACCCAGGTCAGGGATGTTACAGTTTCGAAGGCGGCTACTGGGTTACGAACTTGGGTCCCTTCATGAATAGACACCGTGCCGAACCACTTGAACAACTCCTCCCCGATAACATATATGTTATCATGGAAGGTGATAGGACACCTTTTAGTTGTTTCTTTTATTTACCTCATCAAACGAGATGCCTTTTATACAATGGTGAATCAGTTTTTGATGGCAATGGGTAGGGCAAATGTCCACCTGTGTCGTCATGTGGCTATATATATATATTTATTTATATATATATATATTTATATATATATATATATATGTGTGTGTGTGTGTATAGAGAGAGAGATGGCGGGAGAGAGGGGGCTAGAATACAGTCGAGTGTACAGATTACACGGTACAATCAAGTGGTGTTTGCATATCAAGACTTTTTTTTATAAATGCAAACCATTGGTCTTCATCGTCATACTATAATTAGGCTACATACAAGTTTTGAGTCAATTTGAATGAGTGTAAGTCACTTATCCAATTGCAATAAAATCGACGCACGAAAATTATTTGAACTGTATTATTTTTATGATCTTTATAACATGACCTATAGGTGTCTAAATGGACTCAAATTTTATACATGAGATATTCACAACATGTTTAAGAAGATCAACGGATTAGATTTTTAGAAAAATATTACATCATGGAAAACTACTTGAGTGTATTCTGCTCCGGATACACTTAAGTGTATTCTAGAATGGCTCTTGTTACAACCCCAATTTTTTGGGTTCATCTGGTGAGAAATGTAATTTCTCATATTAAAGATAATTGAACAAAGAATGATATAATTTATTTTGAATATATGGATTTTGTTTACAATAGCCTTGATGTCTGTGTTGTGGGATTTATTGGCTATTGGGCTCAAATAACAAAGAAAATTCAATTAGTAATTGAATAATTGAATATTTGAGAAAAGGAAGAGGTAGAAACCTCTAGAAGGCAAAGAGATGTAATCCAAGGATGGATTTCGTGCCTCTTGGGTTTCTTGGGTTCCAAGGAGTCCAAAGTTGCATAAAGAGTGCAATAAGAAAAGAAAAGATTAATTAAGTATTTCTTTATTAAGAAAGAAATTGAAAATAATGATAAAATGTGGAAAATTAATGGAAAGAGGCATAAATGAGATTTCTTAGTGAATTTTCATATCCATGAGGTTGCTAATATTAAAAGAAATGTCAATGAGGAAAACAAAAGAGAAATAAAGAGAAAACCTCAAAAAGAGTTATTTTAATGAGAAATAAATATGATAATGAGAAATAATGCATTTAGATGCATCTAGAAGGATAATGAGTATCCAATAAAAAGGATTTGAAAATAATAGAGTTTCTTGGGATCCAATGAGTCCCAATAAAGAGGAAAGAAAGAGAAAATACCAAAATTACAAAATAAGAGGATAATTTAATGCATTATTAATGAATTTTGTGATATGGTTAAAAAGGAAAATAGTTTCTACTAAAAGAAAATAGAAATTCATGCGTATGGATTAAAAAGCAAACATAAAGGAAATAAGAGAAAAGAATTTCGAATTTCTTAATGACCAAGGATCAAGAGGAAATAAGGAATTAATTAAAAGAGAGGTTTTGTTCTCAATTATGGGAAAGGAGGTTTCCTAATGAGGAGAAGCCTTGTTCTCTTCATAGGCAAGCACGTTAGGGTGTGGATGTCCTCCCCTATATAAGGGGTAATACTGTAGGACGAATCTAAGAGAAATCTCACGTCCCCCTCTCTCCCTCATCTTCTTCTTGTTCTTCATCGTATAAACCCTAACCTTAAGCTTAACTCTATCCCTGGAGCCTCAGAGGGAGCTTGAAGGAAGTCTAGACACCCCTCCGCACGACTACGTTGCCAGTTCTGGAGGAACTCTCGTCCAGATCGCCTGCAACTCTTCTGCAAAGAGCCAAGTTCGCAGACCCAATGTTCTTGTCCCCAGCCATTTTGCACATGGCTGGAGACCTTGCTAGCTGCGATGGGGAGTGGCAGAGTCAGGAAGAATGTTTCCTGTGAGCTCCGAGCCTCAAGATGGTGGAGTTGGCTCACGCAATTCTACAGGTTGGCGGCTAGGGCAGCGCAACCAAGCTGCGTGAGGTTGAAGGAGGCAAAAGGGGAATTGGACGGTTTTGCCCTTCGCGGGCTAAAGGGATGATCAACTTAACCAGGGGCATGGACGTCTTTTCAAAATGTTTCCCAAAGCATGTGTTGCATGGGAGTACTACTACAGAAAATGCTTTTTACAACAGTTCATTTTTCCATTTTACAACATGTGTTAACCGTTGTATTAGATCGCGTGGTCTTATGGGGGGTGCTTTATACAACATGTGATCACATGTTGTAATAGATGTATTTTATACAACAGTTAAAACATGTTGTCTTTTGATGAATGGCCTATTGTAATATGGGTATTTTACGCAACATGTGGTGCACCCGTTGTACTATATATACTACAACAGTTAAACCGCGTTGTCTTTTGCTATACACACACATTGTAATATGGGTGTTTTTTACAACATGTGGTTTATCCGTTGTAATATATATATTATACAACAGTTGAAGCATGTTGTCTTTCACTAAACACACCTATTGTAATAGGTAGGATTATTACAACGTGTAGTGCACCCGTTGTAATAGGTAGGTTTATACAACAATTGAAGTATGTTGTCTTTCCATACATTCAACTGTTGTAATAGGATTGTTTATACAACATGTTGCGTGTCTGTTGTAATATACGCATTTTATACAACATGTTATGCATGTTGTAGTTCACTAGAAACACCTGTTGTAATATGTGTGTTTTTTCAGACGCACCTGTTGTAATAGGTATGGATAACACAACATGTGTTGTTTGTTGTGGTATCATACATTTTACAACATATCATTAACTGCTGTCTTTGATTAGAGTTTGACATGTCTTCTATTGAACCAATTTTATTAATCAAATTAACTATATTATTAATAAATTATAATAAATATGGAATTATATTTTTTCATTTCACAAACAGGCACATAATTGAACAAACTTTCCATCAAACCTTGTGAGAAACTCGTACTGAATTTAATAAATATTCTATCATCCATAGAAAGATTGAATAATACAAAGTACTGAGTATCTACTATAGAATCGAACTGAAAATAAACAAACAAAATTTCACATTGGTCTGTGCTAAAGAATAAATGTCTCCCCCTCATGTCACGTAATCTTATGTGTGCTCACGAACACGTCCCCCACTCATTTCAGACCTTGTCGATTTCTTCTCGGTTGAAGCAACTACCAATATACTTCGAATAATACTGCAATCATATGACAAATATATCAACATATTGTCTTTTTCAAATTATTTAGAAATTTGAACGAACTAACAGAATATAATGATAAGTAGCTTACACATTCAGGAATATTTCTAATTCTTACATCAATGATGTCTCTCATGTACTTCAACATATAATACCCACAATCTGTGTTGTTCGGCTACTTTGGACACTGTATAAAAATATGAATTTATTATCCAAATAACTGTGAGAACTTGTAAGAAAATAAGAGGATCAAAGTATAAAAAAAACTAATACAACGTATGTGTATACAAAATCAAATTAAAAAATGGCAAATTTCTAATCAAATTTAAAAAAATGGCAAATTGCTGCTTGATGTTAATGCATGATGCTATATATATTTATGTATGTATGTATATATATATATATATATATATATATATATATATATATATATATATATATATATATATATATATATATATATATATATATATATATATATATATATAGAAGAGATATAATGCTTGAGGACAAAGGGGAAAATACAAGGAGTAACATGTTAAATCAGACTTGAGAAACAACTTTGACAAGAAGCACTATTAAGAATATAATTTATTAAACATATTAACAACAATACCAAATACATCCATTAATGTTAATTGGCGAAATATTAATTTACACCAATTTTATAATGATTAAATAAGAAACTGAAATCTATCAGTAACAAAATACTTTATGATCTATAATTAATAGTATAGACATGTTAAATAATTTTATATAATTTATAAATAATTACTTAAATGTATTATAAATATAACAAGTACATAATTGTATGGTTAATGAGGAAAAGTAAACCAATATCTATAATTTTTTGTGTACTTTATGGAATATCAAATACTTTATAAAGTATATATAAATAATTAAATATGTAACAAATATAGAAATTACATAGGTAATATTAAAACAAAAAACCAATATCTATAATTAATAATATACTCCATGGGATATCAAATAGTATTATATTATGTATAAATAACTAAATGTATAATGTATATAGCAACAACATAGTCCATAGATGTATATGTTATGTGTGCGGATTTATGCTGATTCTTTTCTATTATGAGTGTAATGTATGTTAGGAAAAATAACTTCAAATGAAATATGATAGTCTTAGTAGTACATGGTTTCACAATAGATTAATCAATAACATTTTTAATATATTTGTATTGTTTTAAATTTTTATACATCAATCAATATTTGTTAAAATAATGTAATTACATGTATATTATGATATTAGTTCTTTAAATTATATTTCTATTCGCAAGTTGTGCAAATATTACTCCTCTGAATTATACATTTTTTTTCATCATGATGTCAAAGATAACATAATTTTTATATTTAAATTTCCAACGCTACATAGAAGTAACAATCATAATAATCTAGTGAACAATATATTGTCACAACATTTATTGGGTTTATTTGATAAAATTAATAAATAGGTTTAACACCATCATAAGTATCTTTATTTAAAAAAATCGCTATAGTGTTGTTTTTTTATTTTTAAATAATAATAGTAATTTTCACGTTGTACTACTTATATATTCAATTTTCTTAGCTTTATGTTACTTTTTAATTACTTAAGTTGTCAAGCTCATCAAGTAGGAAATTATTTGTTTGATTAAAATATATAATAATCCACACAATCAACATTAAACACTAAATTGATGTGCTTTTTAAATGACCAATATTTATGAAAAAATAATTTAATAGAATAGTTGGTCTTATAAAAAAGATTAAATCTTTTCAATATCAGATGTCACCATTTCAAACTCATCCTTAATGTAAGAAAATCATAAATGTATGTAGCATATTATAATATATATATATATATATATATATATATATATATATATAATCCATATACATAGATCTAAAATTTAGTACTCCACTAAGTAATGAGTTATGTCTTCAACTTCTTTTTTTATTTGTGTAAGATACATCTATTTTCTTGCCTCGATCTAAGTAAATAGGTCGATTGAGACATATTGACACTCAATATGAATTCCACATATGTACTTAACATAATTTTTATATGTGCCCCCCCTCCATTAGGGGACTGGCTTCGCCACTGGCAACATTAATGCTTTAAAGTTCCTACCACTATGTGCGATTCTTCATTCTAATTTTACAAAGGTGAAAAAAATCCAATAAAAGTGGGCACGCTGTTAAATGTGTTTAATTGTTGGTAGGTGAGAGAAGAAAGGCATTAGAGTATGGAAATACACCCTAACCATTAAAATTAATCCAAATAATTTTCCTACACAAATAATTGATAAGTTTTGAACGAAATCTAAAATCATCGCATAAACAAGTAATGTTTGCAATTATACTAGCAACTTGTCATGAAGATTGTTTTTTTATTAAATCTATGATCTATTGGATAAACATACTAAGTAAACATGATGGAATAAAATATTAGTTTTGAACACAATATGCAATTTTATAGTTTAGTCTTGAGTTTTTTTTACTAAATTGATATAGCATAAGCATAGTAGAAAAGAGAGACGTCACAAATTTAAAAAGAATAAATATTAACAAAGATTTCGATAAAGATATAAAATATAAGACTGATTAAGAAGTATTCTGCCAAATTCACTTTTATAAATAAAGAAGGGAACTCGATGCTGATATTTAGACATTTTCTTAACTATAATGACATTCTAACTAGTATTACAAATGCAAGAAAATATTTATTACTAGGAACATCGTAGCTTGTTCTATGCATATAATTCCAACGTAATCAATGAAACAAATATCAATATTTTTTCTTTATGTTCTATTACGTAGGAAAATAATTAAAAGTAGAACTTAAACCAGACTTGTTGAAGGATTGCCACTTTCACTTCCATCTTTCTCATGTCAAGGATAACCGGTCACAAACAACAAAGATTTAATCTTCACATGACATAAATTTGGCACATATATTCATTTATTAATGTGACTAATCGAGAATGAACTTGTTTGGACTACAACTATGGTTACCAAAAATTAAATAATTTCTATTATAGTGATCTTATATCAGAAAAAATATGTTACATTTCTAATAAAAATGATGAAAAGTTGTTCCGTTGGTAATGCATACCTTGTCAGTCCGATCTTCTTCCTTTAGCACAGCAGGTCAAGAACGAAATAACTTTATATTTGCACTTGTACAATCCAAAATTAAACCACCGGACAGTAAGTTCATAAGCAAACGATTGAACAGTAAGTCTGGAAACGATGATCAGACAACAAGTCTAGACGGGAACTCCAATACGGTATTTGCAGAGCAGCAAGTAGCAAGTTTTATACCAGATAATACATAACGGGAGCAATCAACAACCCTCTGATAACGTGGATGATTGCAGAAAATGAAACAAGGGTTGAAGGAGAGATACATTTAAGAAAAAAACCTGAGAACAGAATCGAACCGGAACGGCCAATAGCTTTGGCGGCTGGAAGACGACGGCCAGCAGGAGAGCCAGCCGTCCGAGCTTTGTGCGGAGCGAAGAACAGGGATGATTTGTGTTAGTAGACGACAACCTGTAGCCACGGGCATATGTGCTCGGCCTGCAGACGGTGGTTACGGCGCAGCATGCTGCAGAACCGGCGAAGTTAACGGAAGGATGGAGCGTAGAGAAGAAATCGCCAGAAGGATGGAGCGTAGAGAAGAAACCGTCGGAAGGATGGAGCACCTGCGGCCGTCGGGTGCAAGAAGAAACTGGCGGGAGGATGGAGCATCGGCGTCCGTCGCTTGCGAGAAAAAACCGGCAGAAGATGGAGCCCCCACGATCGTTGCGTGAGAGAGGGAAATCGAAAGGGGGACTTCGGGGGTGGGGGTGCAAGTAGGCTCTGGGTTGTGTATCATACCAACCTTCGTACTCTCCCCAGGGTTAAACTTAAACCGACTATTAGGTCTGGGAAAATATTAAAAAGAAAAAAAAGAAATTTAGTCAAGGAGTAAAATTACAATAGTCAGGGTCCACAGTGGCGGAGCCAGCCCCCTCATGGAGGGGGTACATATAAAAATTATGTTAAGCACATATGTAGAATTCATATTGAGTGTCAATATGTCTCAATCGACCTATTTACTTGGATCGAGGCAAAAAAATAGATGTATCTTACACAAATAAAAAAAGAAGTTGAAGACATAACTCATTACATAGTGGAGTACTTAATTTTAGATCTATATATATGGATTAGTGTATATGTATATTATCATATGCTACATACATTTATGATTTTCTTACATTAAGGATGAGCTTAAAATGGTGCCATCTGGTATTGAAAAGATTTATTCTTTTTATAAGACCAACTATTCTATTAAATTATTTTTTCATAAATATAGGTCGTTTAAAAAAACACATCAATTTAGTGTTCAAATTTGATTGTGTGGATTATTATATGTTTTAATCAAACAAATAATTTCCTACTTGATGAGCTTGACAACTCAAGTAATTAAAAAGTAACATAAAGCTAAGAAAATTAAATATATATGTAGTACAATGTGAAAATTACTATTATTATTCAAAGATAAAAAAAACAACATTATAGCAATTTATTTTTAAATAAAGATATTTATGATGGTGTTAAACCTATTTATTAATTTTACCTAATAAACTCAATAAATGTTGTGACAATATATTGTTCACTAGATTATTATGATTGTTATTTCTATGTAGTGTTGGAAATTTAAATATATAAATTATGTTATCTTTGACATCATGATGAAAAAAAAATATAATTTAGAGGAGTAATATTTGCACAACTTGCGAATAGAAGTATAATTTAAATAATTAATATCATAAGATACATGCAATTATATTATTTTAACAAATATTGATTGATGTATAAAAATTCAAAACAATACAAATATATTAAAAATGTTATTAATTAATTTATTGTGAAACCATGTACTACTAAGACTATCATATTTCATTTGAAGTTATTTTTCCTAACATACATTACACTCATAATAGAAAAGAATCAGCATAAATCCGCACACATAACATATACAACTATGGACTATGGTGTTGCTATATACATTATACATTTAGTTATTTATACATAATATAATACTATTTGATATCCCATGGAGTATATTATTAATTATAGATATTAGTTTTTTATTTTAATATTACCTATTTACTTGCTATATTTGTTACATACTTAATTATTTATATATACTTTATAAAGTATTTGGTATTCCATAAAGTATACAAAAAAAAATTATAGATACTAGTTTACTTTTCCTCATTAATCATACAACTATGTACTTGTAATATTTATAATATATTTAAGTAATTGTTTATAAATTATATAAAATTATTTAACATGTAACAAAGTATACTATTAATTATAATCATAAAGTATTTTGTTACTCATAGATATCAGTTTCTTATTTAATCATTATAAAATTGATGTAAAGTAATAGTTCGCCAATTAATATTAATGGATGTATATTTTATATTGTTGTTAATATGTTTAATAAAAACACATTACTTGTTAATTATGTAACAATGAGATGTATTTATAAAAATAAAGAAACGTCACTTATTTTATAATGTTTACCCTAATTTAATGTGTTTATATTTCTAATTCTTATTTAAAATCATATTGATAATAATGTGATTTATAAATAACGTTTACATAATTTCAAAATAGGTTAATACGTGTGAAGCAGATAAAATATAAAAAGAAAAATTAACTTTGATACCATTCTACATATATAAAACATATATATGTTAAGAAAAAATAAAATTGGAAGGAGGCACTTGCCCCTGCTTGCCCCCTCCCGCTGCCACTGGTCAGTGATTAGCCTTGGGAACCGGTCCTAGTTTGATCAAGACTTTTATTCCTGACCAGGTAGCCCTGACTTATAGCGGATTTTTTTATAGTGAGGGGGTAATTATTCCATATGTATTTTAGTATGTGCATATATTGGGATTGGGTCGGTTCCGGGTCTAAATATCTACCCAGAGTGAAAAACTATCATTCACATGACCACACGAAATAGAATTTTGTTCAACCTACTACTCAAACAAAAATCCACCTATATTTCCAGTAAGGTATAGTGTGTTGTGTGATAATGGTCTTTTACAACATGTAGCTAGTACAACAGGTGATATTATGTTGTGTAATAATGGTATATTACAATGGTTTAGTTTAAGTTGTGTAATGGCAGTCTATTACAACGATTTGTTATGTGTGGATATTACAACAGGTCACAACATGTTGTGTAATTATAATTTATAACAACATGTTGGAGTCTGTTGTCTCATGTCGGGATATAACAACGAGTTTCAATATGTTGTATTATGGTGGTCTATTACAACACGTACCAAATACAACATGTAAAGGCCCGTTGTATATTTAATACATACTACAACGAGTGAGTCTGTGTTGTGTAATGATGGTCTATTACAACATGTGACTATTATAACGGGTCAAAATATGTTGTGTAATTAACATCTTTTACAACGGGTTTGAATATGTTGTGATACTACAGCCTATTACAACACTTTAGCAGTTGTTGTAGTATCCCCCTATACTACAATGGGTTTGGTATATTGTAAATGACTTGTGTTGTATAAAATATATAATATACAACACAAAAACATACTTGTTGTGATAAGTATGTTAACTACAACACAATCCTCAAAATTGTTGTCTATCTCCTGTTGTAAAAAACATTTTCTGTAGTAGTGGAGAGGCTACGTGGCGCAATCTGATTGGCCAAGAGGTACTTTTCCTTGTAAAAATCATATCTAATGATTGGTAACTCCGATTAGGACAAGTAATATATGAATTTTGATCAGAAGAATACAAGGAATCCAATAAAAATAGTTTTATAGCCTGAATCTGATCATAGTTCGAAATGTAGTATAAATTATCATCTTTAATGAATTAAAGATTAAGAAACCCTATTTTGAAATGAATAAAGTGTTTAATAGGGTTTAATGGATCACTAGAGTTGATGTTACCCTGTTAAATGTAAAAAGATACATTATGTTCAAAAAGGAAGAACTTTGCATGTGATTAGTCTAATTTAGAGTTTATGTGCATAAATATGCTTGAAATTTGAATAGGACATAAAGTTATCATCTTTAATGATTTAATTAAGGAAAAACCCTTAGATTTGATGATAGATGGACTTAATGACGTTATTTGGATAATTCAAGCTAATATTAACCTGTTGTTAATAAAAGTGAAAATAGGATCTAAAAAGATGATATTTTATATAATTAGCTTAATTTAGGGTTTCGTGCATGATTATGCATTAATGAGCTTGAAAACCCTAATTTAGGAGAATACGTCTTTTAATTGGTTTAATTGTTCAAATCCATGAATAAATAAGGATGTGATGATCCTAAGTCAATTTGGGTATAAAAGACTATTAAAATGGATAGTTGAGCAATTAAGGTTCATATAAATGGAAAAGAGTATTTTAGGGTTTGTTGACCTAAAAGGGATAAAGTTTGAGGAATGGATCTAAGAAACCCTAATGAAGATTAATGAAACTCTAAAATGGATACAAAAACCGTAGAAAGTGAATCCAAGTCAATAAAGTAGATTCTTGATAAAGTGTGTAATAAATAGAGTGCATATTCTTTTCAGGAATTATGTGGTGATTGAATTGCTTGGTTGGATTTCATTCTTGGTTGAGTTTACTTAATGCTTGTGAAATTATCAAATCAGGTGTGTGGCTACGCTTATGAATAATCGCTCTAGTTTCACGGCGATTCCTGAAGTTTTAATCGGTTGCTTGAAAATAACTGTTGGATGTCTATTTATTTCATGCAACTATAAAGTGACTATGATTATCACTATAAATATGTGTATATAACTGGCTAGATCCGGGTCCACCTCTGTGACTTGTAAAGTCTAAAAAGGGGTAACCTAGAGTAAGGTCTAGGTTACCGTGGGTTAGAAATTGGGCTACCAAGTGTAGTGTCATGTGACCCATTAGCCTGCCATGAGTTAAGGAGTGAGCTACTTACGAGTAGTGCCATGTGACTCAATCTTAGAAACTGGTTCACCTATAGGTGGGACCATGAGGGGTGTAATGGGGATCTACCATAAGGAAGGTAGTATCCAGGTCCACTGCAGGGATAGCACAGAGGATAGGGTACTCATGGATCACGGAGTTATATTTAAAACGTAATATTGATTGTTAAATGATTAATTGAATGATTACGTTGTTATCATAGTTGCACGTTTATTATTTCCCCCACATACCAGCTTCGGCTGACCGACGTTTTGTTTGTCGGCGTTTTAGGTACAAGCCAAAAGGACAAACAGTAAATCGTCATATTATGAAATAATGAAGTAAAATACAAGGAGGATTAGTTAGAGTAGAATCCTTAAGTGGATAGAAGTTTAGAGATCCAAGTTTTCAAAAAGGTATGCAAAAATTCATTTTCTTACAGCTTTTCAGTATAGTCTGTTAAAATTTGATAATTATTCTTGGTTAGTTGTTGAACCTTTGATGATATTTACAGCTTTTCTTACGCAGAAATTTTGTTGTCCCTCTAAAAATAGTAAAAATGATATTTATACAAAAATTGTGAACAATTTATGTTGCATCACAAAATGTGTCTTTCTATTAAGACTTGGTCATCTCATTATAAATATTTGCATCCTATTACACAATAGATGCATGGATAAATAACTTTAGTTACCCGTATGTGTAGTGGGTGAATGGGATATATATTTATACTAGTGAACGCACACGTGCACATGCACGTGATATATAAAATTTGTTGGAAATATGCAGGGAGATGACTCTGTCCGTGAAAGGTCCCTGCAGTAAAAGATATTTGTGTTGGTTGTTTGAAAGGATAGAATCAAGGAACCATTTCTGTGGGATGGAGAGAGAAATATAAAATTATAGATAATAAAAGTTAATAGGAGAGTGTGGGAATAAATATTTATAGGAGAAAAATTCCTTGAAAAAATGAGAGAAGAGAGTGAATCAAGGAGAGTGTAGCATCAAACTCGCTCTTTTTATAGTAGTGTGTGTGTGTGTGTCTATAATATATATATATATATATATATATATATATATATATATATATATAGAGTCAGGCTAGAATACACTCGAGTGTACAGATCACACGAATACACTCAAGTGTGTTTGCATATCAAGACTATTTTTTGCAAAATGTAAACCATTGATCTTCACTGTCATATTATAACTAGGCTACATACAAATTTTGAGTCCATTTGGATGAGTGTAAGTCACTCATCCAAGGGCAACAAAATCGACGTGCGAAACTAATTTGAAATGCATAATTTTTGCGATCTTTATAACATGACCTATAAATGTCCAAATGTGCTCAAATTTTGCGTATGAGCTATTCAAAAGATGTTTAAGAAGATCAACGGATTAGATTTTTGAAAAAAAATATTGCATCATGAAAAACTACTTGAGTGTATTCTGCTCCGAATACACTCGAGTGTATTCTAGCCTGACTATATATATATATATATATATATATATATATATATATATATATATATATATAATCTTGTACAGTGACCGCGCAAAAAACATTTTCGCCATGGTTATATAGAGTCGTGTGTGGATGTCAATCTTAACAAACAGTCATATTCACTCATATTTCTATCGATATTGTGTTGGTTAGCCCAATGTAGTACATAAATCATGCAAGTTATGAAGGTTTGTGCACTTTGGTACATGTGTTGTCCCATGCATATATTTAGTTATGTTGCATTATAATTTGTATAAACTGTGGCAAATTTTAGTGATGGTGTCTCACACCATAAGCTTTTGTAGATTTTGAAGAGTTATACATGTTTGGCAGGTTCAATGGACTGTCAATGGGCAAGTGTGGTGAGTAGGTATGGGTACTTCCCCACTTCACCAGTATCATTACCCTCCCCTTACCCTTACCTACAGGTTAAATGGAAAGGGTAAGGGTGAAGCGGAGAATTTAAATGTCTTCTAACAAAAATGTGCTAATATTAACAACAATGACTTGTTTAATACATTTATATATTTATGTGAAATATCAAAATGATCCACGATGGCTATTAACTGTTCAAAATGATTCCAAGTAATCTTCTATTACATTACATGCATAGTTTGTGTTGTATTGAGAATACATTATCAAGACAATTGTTGTGGCATATACAAATAGTAGCACTCCTAATATCTGTGTATAAATAAAATAAATCGTCCCCCAAAAAAATAATACTGCACTAAGATGATACTAAATGACAATGCGTCATAAAAGATTATTGTTGCAAACATACATATGTTGTTGTATATATAAAAAGTCACAAATGAAGTAGATAAAATCACCATAAATACGTACAAATGGTACATTAACAATTAGATCTTGTTATTATATACCAATGTATCTTACAACTTCAAATTTTATATCATGCATGATAAAAGAGGTCTCAAAAGAAGTAGAAAGCGCCACATAAAAAAGTATATAATGGAATATAAACTATAAAATCTTGTTACTTCATGCACATATGTCTTACAACTCCAAAATGGTATTGTATAAGTGACCAAATTAGCTATGTAAGAAGTAGGTAAGAATATCATGTATGTATTAAACGACCGAGTACATAATATTGAATAATATATAAAATCTAACAACACAATGAATGTATATTTAATATATTATACATACATATTGGCCGGGTTAGAGAGTATGGGTAATGGCTACCCTTATCCACAAGGTTAGCTGAGTTAGAGGGTAGTGGGTAGGTGGGTAAAGGGTGAACAATCGCTTTTTCCTTATCCTTACCCCCTACATAACATTAGTAAAGAGTAAATGGATTTCCTTTATCCATTGACAGCGCCAGCCATGTTGTCCTGACTAAAACTAGTTGGTGTGTAGCATCTAGGTGTCGTGAAAATTTGTAATTTTTTGTATAGCGAAATAATTGTATACCGGATGGTAAGTGTATGATAATAGTGATGGGGTACATAGGTGAAACGCCAATGGTAAAATGATATCATATATTACAAAGTCATGTATTATTTTTATAGTTGAAGCATAAATGATAAACATTTAACAACTATACAATATGGAGCGGATTAGTAAACCATATCATATGAATGCACTTTGGAAAGTTGGTATCCACTTGAGAAAGTTCATTTAAGCTTCATTTGGCCTGCACATTAAGTTCTTGTTGTAAGCTTGAAATGATACAATGAGTCTTCAGTACTTGTAGGCGGTTTGCCTGTCCTTACACATGTTAAAGTGAATCGTATAATTAATAAATATGTAGTATCTTTTGTAAAATGTGATGTATCTACATGAAACTTACATGAAGCAGCATAAAACTCTCAGAGAACTCTGGCTTCAGCTACTGATAAAAAAAATTAGATACATAGAAGGCTTTACAGTATCCACACGAGTTTCAAGGGTTGTGTAACTGGGACCAGTTGTACTAGGTGAAACGTCAGGTAATGATGAATCACCAATATCTTGTTATTCTTTGTAACAGCACTGCTTGACATCTGCAGACATAGCACACAACTCAGATTGGTATATGTTACGTTGTATAATACGTTTTGTGCATATATACGTGTTGTATTTTGAATTGTAGTGCATGACTTCAAACTTCATTTTCGTTACATTATCGGGTGAACTGGAAGTAACTTCAAATTGATAACAGTTATAATTGATGTGCTACAAAATGTGAACTGTTTTCTTGTAAGACCTATTTTTTTTCTTATGTAATCCATGTTATCAATTATCAGGACCATACCAATCATTTGTTGTGTTAAGGGTGATATAACTCATAACCATGTCCGGAACTATTACACTTATTGATGTTCCGAACCGTAGTGATCCCAAGCCGAGCTGTATATTCCTACAACATGGAAGTACATCTTGTGCTAGAGGGTGATGCATTATTATGTGTCAAACTGTTAATTATCATGTCGTATGTATTTGATAAGTTGGGTTAGAAGAGAAGATTTTCCCCCCTCCCCCAAACCGTAGCGGAGGCCGGACGGCCGGAGGGTGGTAAATAACAAGGCGGCAGCTGTGAATCAAACCCGGATTCCAAACTATTATTGTGAATGTGTGATTATTATTAATATATCATAATATATACTATTATGTATTTAAAGATGTTGTAATTGTCAGCCTCAAAAATCATACAACATCCCATTCATATTGTGTTTTGTCAAAAATGAAATACCTATCAGCTCTTCAGTTCAAATTACTGTGTAGTAAACTTTGCTTTGCGTTCTGCTTCTTGAATGTATATAAGCAATGCACAATATGTTCATATGAGTTGGGTGTAAATATATAATTATATGTTGTCTGCGTCTACACATGATCTCGTTTAGAAGCTTTACAACATTACAACGAAGAGAACCTTATTCAATCTTGCAAACCATAAAACAAAGAAATCCTTTTTCTTACCCTAATTTAAGACGATGACACACCAAACAGAACAATGTAACACAACTTATATTTGACAAAAAACGGAATAAAACGGACAGCCAACAGTCCCTTCGGTGTGATCTAGTATCATCACTCAGCACACAAAATCTCAAACCCAAAGGCCTTAGTCGATGTATAGTTCATAGCATCATCTATCTTCTACAGACCAAAATATGTGAACAGTCGAGATCGACGCATGAGTATGTTTGAATGATAACTTTCAAGCTGTAGGCTTGATCTTCATCTACACTTTTTCTATGTAAAAAATGTGACACAACTAAAATGAAATTCGATAAGCGGATTTGTGAATATAAAATGAACTGAGTGCGCACCAATTGTGATCCTGAATTTGAGTGGGAAACATCACATCCGGGTAGGTATTCGATAGTGGGGTCTAACAGAAGACACCAAGATGGTTAGACACTCGGTTTGTTAGCGAGAGGTCCCAGGATCAAGCCCAGGCCACGGGATGAATAGAATGGCCAATTTTTTTTTTTTTTAAAAATTCGGTAGTGGGGAAAATGGTGGTTCTTTTATCTTGGAATAATGTGTGGCCCGAGATAAATCAACAGCTCATGGCTCCATGAGGGAGTCTGGTCCCGAGGCTGTGGGCATACCAACCAAGTAATTAATAACAATGTCAGGACATGCCATATAATTTTATAGAATCCGCTTCCACTGACAACATGAATATAACATTTGGGACAGACTTTGAGCAAACATATACCTCTGGAAAGAAACAAAGGCAGGATATCTTCAAAACACAGTAGTCCTATTTAGTACAAGCTACTGCATAGTGGCCGAGAGGTCATTATAATAAAAAAATCTTGCCAGAGGTGGGGAGTTATTTAGATTGGCTGACCCCGCCTAGGATAGGATGGTCAGATAGAATTTATATAAAAGGAGGTTCAACAATCTAACAGCCAAGTACCAAGCAGTCAAGAAAATTCGTGGCATGCCCTCTAGTCAAAGACCCTTCTGTTGATACTGCATCAGACTTCAAGTCTTCAACTGAGTTCGAAACTTAGATACAACTAAATATTTTAGATTATGTCATTATAGATGTGCAAACTATATCTTATTTTATGATATTTTGTTTTGAACATCCATTCAATAAAATGATTTAGCTATACTTCGATAGCAAAATTCAAACATGGAATCATTGGGTATAACTGTATAAGCTATTGTCTATATTAGTATCTATATTTTACTGTACTGTGATGTTTCTTACTTAGTGTAGCTTTTATCTTTGTAGCCTCTTGTACTTTTATCCCATATTGCCTAGCTCTACTCTATGTCTAACTCTCTTGTCTTATAAAAGAGAGAGTCATGTACTTGTTTTATTCACTCAATAAGAAATGACCTTTAGTGGAAGCGTGGTGGGCCCATAACCCACAGGTCCCAGGATCGGAACCTGGCTCTGATACCATCTAAAATACTAAAGGTTATTTCTTATTGAGTGAATAAAGTGTTACAATATATGTTTTCTATATTCTGTTATTTATTTTGTTATTTGTTTATTCTGTATGGACCTCTCTGTAATTGTCACAGTGTTATATATATGAGGGTGCACACTTTGTGCAACCCTAAGCTCTCTCAAACCCTGATTCTCTACATGGTATCAGAGCAGGTCCCGACCTAGGGCCTCTCTCTCTCTCCCTCCCTCTCCGGCGCCGCCCCCCCCCCCCCCCCGCGCCCGCCGCCGGCAGGCCAGCAGCGGCCGCCGCCCGCCCAGGCGCAGCAGCCCGCCGCCGGCACAGGCCAGCAGCAGCGCCGCCGCCGCCGGGGGCAGCAGCTCCAGGCGCCGCCGCCGCCGGCACAGGCCAGCAGCCGCGCCGCAGCCGCCAGGGGCAGCAGCTCCAGGCGCCGCCGCCGGCAGCAGAGGCGGTCTCCGCCGCCGCCGCCGGGGCAGGTCAGCCCGCCGGCTGGCTCCCTCCCTGGCCTAGCCTACCGTCTCCCGCCGGGTCCCGGTCCGTCTACTCTCCTGGCTTGGTGCTCCGCTAGTGCTTGAGCAACCGTTGGTGTTGTTCGCACAGCAGGTGCGCTGCCGGGTTGGTAGATCTGGCCTAGTTTCGTCTTCCGGGGGAGATCGGTACGTTGTTCGGCTAGAGCCTTCGTCGGTTCGTGTTTGTTTGTACCTGCCTGCCCGTGTAGGCTTCGGCCTCCGGGTCTTCTACTACACCTTGGTGTAGTCTGTATGTGAGAGGTCCCGTGTGATCTTCTACCTGCCTGTCCTGCCTGCCTGCTGTGCCTGCCTTCCTGATGGCGTCCTCGACTGATGATCTGCGTCGTCAAGTTACTACGGTCAAACTTGACGGGCGCAACTACCAGCTGTGGGTCTGTTCCTTTGTGATATATGCTAAATCACAAGGGAAATATTCCCATCTCATTCGGGCCGGTCCACCACAGCCTGCTGAAGATGCTGATTTGAAGGACGTCAAAGCCTATGATGATTGGGTCCGTGATGACTCAACAGTTATGACTTGGATTCTCAACAGCTCGGTTGAGAAGATTAGTGTGACTCTTCTCCGATTACCTACGGCGAAGAAGATGTGGGATGAACTTGCTGGCACCTTCTCCCACAGCCAGAATCCGAAGAAAGTGTTTGATATCAACAAGCAGCTTAGTCGTCTCACCTTCACTGGTACTGATATCGCAGATTACTTCTCTACGTTCACCGGGTTGTGGGGTGAACTGGAGACGTATCATCCCTTGTCCACGGATTTGGCGACTATGCGCAAACAGCGCGATGAGCTACAGCTGGTTCAGTTTTTGAGTGGCTTGCCTGACTCATATACTGGAGTTGTGGATCAGATTCTGGCTGGTGATCCACTGCCTTCCCTTCGAAGTGCCTACCAGCGTCTTCTGCGTCTTTCCTCCCCGACACCAGATGTTGGGGAATCTACTGCCTTAGCTGCCTGGGGTGGTCGTGGCCGTGGTCGCGGTCGTGGTCGTGGCCGCTCTTCTGAGGGACGTCCTCCTCTTGGTGCGGGGCGTGGTCGTTCTACTACTGCTGGGCGTGGGGCCCCTCCTGCTACTACTGCTGCTGCGAGATCTTCGCCTGGATCCCGTTTGTGTTCTTACTGTGGTCGGACGAACCACATTGAAGAAAAATGCTGGGAGAAGTATGGGAAGCCTGAATGGGCAAACACTGTTGCTGATTCTTCCACTGCTGCTTCTGAGGGTGCTACACATCCTCCTACTTCAGACACTGCGGACACTACTACTGCTGACTACATCCGGGCTGAAGTCGAACGTCTTCTTTTGAAGCGTGGTGGTTCCTCTTCTGACGCATCCACGAGTGGAGCTCATGCTGCTCATACCGGTTATGATACTGCTTTTTTGAGTTCACATTTGCCACCTTCATCTGGTAATAATAAATGGGTGATTGACTCTGGTGCATCCTCCCATATTTCTGGAAATCGGGCTTTGTTTAAGTTTATCTCTACACCTGCTCATAAATCTACAGTTATGGTTGCTGATGGATCTAGATCTTCTGTTTCTGGCATTGGGGACATTATTTCTCAGTCTTTTATCAAATCTGCCTTATATGTGCCTAACTTTCCTATGAATTTATTATCTGTGAGCAAACTTGTCAAGAATTTGAACTGTAGCCTGACATTCCGTCCTGGCTCTTGTATTTTTCAGGACCTTCTCACGAGGATGAAGATTGGTGGGGGGTATGAAGGTGCTGATGGTCTCTACTACTTGGACGAGATGCCAAAGTCTACTAAAGCTTCAGCTCTATCTGCATCAGTTTCTACTTTACAGTGGCATTACCGACTGGGACATCCTTCTTCTGACAAACTGCGCCATTTATTTCCTGATATGAGTAGCTGTATTCTTCAGTGTGAGTCTTGTCAACTGGGTAAACAGACTAGATCGGTATATCCGCGGCGCAGTTCTATGAGCAGCAGGCATATTTTTGATATTGTCCATTCTGATGTGTGGGGACCATGTAATGTACCAAGTGTGTCTGGTTATAGATACTTTATTTTGTTCATTGATGATTTTTCACGGACTACTTGGCTTTTTCTGTTGAAAAGTAGATCCGAGGTGCTATCCACAATAAAGTTCTTTTTTGCTGAAATTAAAACTCAGTTTGGTGTGCCTATTAAAATTTTTAGAACTGATAATGCTTTGGAGTTTGTTCAAAAAGATGTGGAATGTTTTTGTAAAACTGTTGGAACTTTACATCAAACCTCTTGTGCCTATACACCACAACAGAATGGTGTTGCAGAAAGGAAGAATCGTCATTTATTAGAGGTGGCCCGCACTATTATGTTACATTCACATGTTCCTCGTTCTTATTGGCCAGAAGCGATTATGACTGCTTGTTTTCTTATTAATCGTATGCCCTCCTCGGTTATTGGTAACAAAATCCCATTCCAAGTTTTACATCCGGAGGCACCCCTGTTTTCTGTTCCTCCACGGATTTTTGGTTGCACGTGTTTTGTCCGTCTTCTTGGCCCGTCTTCTGATAAGCTCTCGCCTCGTGCAACTAAATGTATTTTCTTGGGGTATTCGAGGACTCAAAAAGGCTATCGCTGTTATAATCCTGCTACGAGAAAGTGGTTGACCAGTAGTGATGTGGTGTTTTTTGAGGACACTCCTTTTTATTCATCTGCGGGAGAAAATTTGCAACCAGATATCATTGCACCACCATTACCGATTTTGTCTGATTGTGTTCCTGAGACTGTTGATACTGAGATACCAGTTCGTCCCCAGCTCCGTGTTTATCAGCGCAGGAACAAGGCACCTTCTTCCCATGTACCCCCCCCAGCCGACCAATCTTCACCTCCAGAAGGTTCTGCTACTCCTGAGGTACAATCTGATTTACACATTCCTATTGCACTTCGCAAAGGAACTCGTTCCTGCACGTCTCATAGTATTGCTCATTTTGTATCTACTGACCACCTCACTGCTCAGGCGCGTGATTTTGTACATGCCTTATCTGCTATTACTGTTCCTAAGTCTATTCAGGATGCTCTGCGGAGTACAGCATGGACTTCTGCTATGCAGGATGAGATGACAGCTTTGACTGATAGAAACACTTGGGAGCTGGTGGATCCTCCTCCTCAGTGCAAGCCTGTTGGTTGTCGCTGGGTTTACACTGTCAAATATCAACCGGACGGTACTGTTGAACGGTTGAAAGCTAGATTGGTTGCCAAAGGATATACTCAGACCTACGGCATTGACTATTTTGAGACGTTTTCTCCTGTTGCTCGCTTGAATTCTGTTCGAATATTGTTATCTGTGGCTGTAAATTCTGACTGGCCTCTTCTACAGCTTGATGTGAAGAATGCTTTCTTATATGGTGATCTGCAGGAAGAGGTTTACATGGAGCAACCTCCTGGGTTTGTTGCTCAGGGGGAGTCTCATAAAGTTTGTCGGCTTAAAAAATCTATTTATGGGCTTAAGCAAAGTCCACGTGCCTGGTTCGATAAATTAAGCAGGATTCTTTCTGATTTTGGCTTTCTACGATCTCAAGTGGATCATTCTGTCTTCACAAAGAAAACGTCTGCAGGGATTATTATTCTGATTGTCTATGTAGATGATATCATTATTTCAGGCAGTGATTCTGCAGGTATTCAGGCCACAAAAACTCATTTGGGTGAGCATTTTGCTACCAAAGACTTGGGCAGATTACGATACTTTCTGGGTATAGAAGTTTCCAGGAACTCTAGTGCTCTTGTATTGTCCCAGCGGAAATATGTACTTGATATCTTGCAGGAAACTGGTATGATGGGAGCAAGAACTTCAGATACTCCTATGGATCCCAATGTTGATTGGGACGATGATAATTCACCTATGTTTTCTGAGCCAAAGAAATACAGGAGACTTATTGGGAAATTGATTTATCTGACTGTTACTCGTCCTGATATTACTACTGCTGTGGGTCTTCTGAGCAGGTACTTAGACAAGCCCAGACAGTGTCATTGGGATGCTGTATGTCACATTCTGAGATACTTAAAAGGGGCTCCTGGCAAAGGTTTGCATTATAAGAAATCTGGACACTGTAAACTTGAAGGCTATTCTGATTCAGATTATGCGGGCAGCAGGATTGATAGGAAATCCACTTCTGGCTACTGTACCTATGTAGGGGGTAACTTGGTGACTTGGAGGAGCAAGAAACAAAATGTTGTAGCTCGCTCCAGTGCTGAAGCCGAATACCGGGCTATGGCCCATACTGCTTGTGAACTTCTCTGGGTGCGCTCTCTTTTGCATGAACTTGGGATTGAATCTTCTTATGCGATTCCTATGCACTGCGACAATCGAGCTGCTATTTTCATTGCCAATAATCCTGTTTATCATGAGCGCACCAAGCATATTGAGGTGGATTGCCATTTTATTCGAGAGTCTGTTCTGGCTGGGAAAATCTGCACTCCTTTCACGAGATCTGAAGATCAAGTTGCTGATGTCTTCACGAAACTTCTGGCTAAGAAGCATTTCTGCACACTGGTGGACAAGTTGGGCATGATTGATATCTATGCTCCAACTTGAGGGGGAGTGTTACAATATATGTTTTCTATATTCTGTTATTTATTTTGTTATTTGTTTATTCTGTATGGACCTCTCTGTAATTGTCACAGTGTTATATATATGAGGGTGCACACTTTGTGCAACCCTAAGCTCTCTCAAACCCTGATTCTCTACATAAAGCAAGTACATGACTCTCTCTTTTATAAGACAAGAGAGTTACATAGAGTAGAGCTAGGCAATATGGGATAAAAAGTACAAGAGGCTACAAAGATAAAAGCCAAAAACACTAAGTAAGAAACAGAACAGCACAGTAAAATATATATACTAATAGTCATGGTGCAGGACTTCGACTTCGTGTCGACTTCGCCAGGTGTGGAAGTGGAAGTTTGTGGAAACTTCGAGGAAGTTTCGAGGAAGTTTAGACGCAAACTTCGACAAACTTCGATGGTGTTTTTTAGCAAAATGATGCATAACTTCGATTGGAAACTTACAAATTATGCTCTAACTCTAATTCATATGTATTAATTTGACATAAAAAACACAATTCATGACTCTCTAGTGCTAGGTAGGTTGATAATACAAAGTCGTAAATGATGCAGTGCACACTTGCTAATGTTCTCAAGTCTCAATAATCATGATTTACATTTGCAAATAAAAATATACAAATTCTTATACAATTCTCTACTTCAGCATACATTTTCCAAGCAAATATCCTTCATACTTCCGTATATTACATATGAAATATACTAATATAGATTACAATTCATTAAAATGAAGTGCATACCCGATAAATGTCTTCAGTAAAAAGCTGAATGTCTTCCAAAATCAAGGCCTGAATGTTGAGCTTCTTGAGTCTGCCTTAGTAGTGACATTTGGTTATCAATTCTCATAGCATATTGCATCCAAGTTGTGTGCTGAGAGTGGTTGAGCTCATAATCATGCACATATGCAGCAAAATCTTCATGGGATATTTCTGACAAATATCCAAATCTTGTATACAATGTCAGTTGTAGCTGCAAAAGGATCAGGGGCATATCCAGGGCCTAAGTAACTATATAATTCATTATCAATTCTATGGGAAACCCAACTTCCATAAGTTCCATCTGAATCACCACCATAATATCCAGGAACGGGTTCTTGTTGATAAAATCCTCTAGAAGTAGGCCCAGTAAAACCCAATAAATCATCCACAAAGGTGCTTCCTGTTGCTCCCGATAGACCTCCAAATGAGAGGCTTCCAATTGATTCTGTGATATTGTCAGTGTTGTAAGGTGCATGATAAACAGGTTGAGGCACATGTCCTTGACCCTGTGGATACCAATTCTCGTAGCATGTTGGCAATGAATCTAGTTGTTGTTGTGGAGCTTTACCCTTTCCCTTTCTTTGGTAGGTTCGATCTGTCGGTCTTTGAGTACCACTACCACTCTCATATTGTTGTTGACATTGTTGTTGAGGTTGAGGGCGAGGAGATGGTGTTCTATGTGGCGGCGTATCTCCTCTTATATAGCTATCAGGAGTGTTTCCCCCATCATCACCACCTGAGGGCTCTGGAGTGGTGGAACCTGATGAGGCATCTGGTTCATCCTCTGGTAGACCCTGCCAAAAATCATCTTTATCAATATTGTCTTCTTCCACTCCAAGAGTGGTCTGATCTGCTTGTGCTCCCTCACTTTGTTGATATTCATCTACATCAACCCCCATTGCCCCTGCAATTGTGGCATTAGGCCCCCCACCTGGACGCCCTTCATCAAGTAAAGGCTCAGTAGTATTGTTCAACCATGCTTGTAATGGGTTTTCATCGTCACCCCTGTCAGCGTAGACATACGCCCAATCAAGAGGATCAATGTCGATATTGCTTGTTGGGTTCCTCAATGATTCTTGTGTGTGTCTTTGCTTCAACTTCATATTATAGTGTACAAACACCAAGTCATGAAGATGTGAGACAGACAACCTATTTCTTCTTTTTGTGTGAATCAAGTTGAAGGTTGACCAATTTCTTTCGCAGCCACCTGCTGCTGCTGTTTGGGACAAAACTTTAACTGCTACTGATCTCAATTCTTCACATTCACAACCATAATTCATCCACCAATCAGCTGTAAAAAATAAAGAATGTTCAATCATCAATAAGTGGACAAGTGAACCATTCATTATTATGATATCAAACATAACCAATCATGTAATTCTTTACCAGGAGAAAGTTTTTCCCTTGAATAGATAGCCGCTGGTAGCGCAAACAGACCAGATGCTTCTCTGAATGGTTTTATCTAATGATTGGTAAAGTGAGAGAATTAGATTAACATTTTATAATAACGTGTAATAAAGAATTATATACTATCCAACCCATACTTGTGCAACAACTCGAATTGCGTCATCTTTGCTAGCAAAGAGCTTATCAATCACTTCTTGGAGACCCATTACCAAGTCTCCTCTTCTCCCAATGTCATTCTTGTATTGAAATCTTGGGTTTAAAAAATAAGCTGCACATATAAGGACACAAAAATTAGAAAATATTAGATGACTAATAAACACTAAGACCTAAATGGCTAAATGCAAATGTCACATCTTTACCTGCTTTATGCAATGGGTGTAGAAGCATTCCATCCCATCGTTCATCTACAACTTTTAGGAATTGTGCCTTGGCATTAGTTGCAGCTTCTTCTACTTTATCTCTCATGAGGCACATTGCCTCATAGATATAGGGCATGGTGGCATTCTTATCACCATCCACCATGCGCAAGACATGAACCACATGATCCATTATCTTTACAGTCTTGGTCACTCTAGTCCAAAAGTAGTCATCATTCAAAATTTTCACCACTTCTTTGGATCTGTCAGTTTTACTATCAGGGTGTTTGGCCCACTCTTCAGAAACAAAAATTCTTTTTAACCCTTGTCGCCTTTGCTTTAAGCTTTGCAAAGCGATATAGTTGCTTGCAAATCTTGTAATGTCCGGTCTTACTATGTCTCCTCCACAAAACTCTTGGCTTCGCATCATTGCAAGTAGGTAAGAGCGATTATATATAAATTTTGTAATTCTTGTGGCCCTAGGCATTACATATGTAAACAGATCTAATTTTCCAAAATCTTTCAATATTAGATCAATGCAGTGTGCGGCACATGGCGTCCAAAATAAGCTGTATTTTGAAGACTCTTCAACTGATTTTCCAGCTTTTTTGAAATTTGGCCCATTGTCAGTGCAAATTTGAAGAACATTCTCTTTTCCAACATATTTTATCGCACTCTTAATCAATTTTGCAAGGTAGCTGTGGTTTTTGATGTGGCGAGATGCATCAACTGATTTTATGAAAAATGTATCACCGTCACAATAAGCCATGAAGTTGATAATTTGTGTCTTGGTACCACTTGTCCAACCATCACACATGAGCGTCAACCAAAAAATTGACCACTTTTTTGTTTCATCTCCTCAATCCACTGCTCTAGCAGTAGTTTCTCCTGTGGAAGATATTTGTTCATCAAGTCATGTGGAGTTGGTGATTTGACTCCTCGTCCATGTTCAGCGACAACATCTATCATATGTTGCATGTAAGGGCCCTGTGCCACATTGGGAGCAATACCACTAGCAAATATAAATTTTCCTATTGCCTGTCCCACAACATCTTTTGCATTCTTCCACATACCTGACAAAGTTTTCTGCTTATGACTTTGTTTACGAAACCCTGGTTCAGAAGAAGTGTACCTCATGCTATTGGTCCTCAAACCTTGCAATTCTTGTCTTTCTAAATTGACAAAATTTGCTGGACGGCTTCCACTGCCACCACCAACATTGAAATCAGATGGGCCAAAACCACGTCGGGTTTCATTAAATTGTCTTTCTTCTTCTTATCTGAAAACCGCCTCCATTCTTGATCTTTTCAGTGCATATCTCATTGTGTCATCATCGTCGTCTTCTAATTCAACTACAGTTCGTGGCATCGATGCACCGAACATCACCTGATTAAACCTTTCTTCTCTAATCTTGTCTTCCATACGTTTTTTGCCTACTTGATTTAGTTGCTTGGAAACAATTTTTCTTATCTGATCTGGACAATCTCTACACTTAGCAACATTTTTATCCCCTCCCACCAAGTGCTTTTTGAACCTAGAAATCCCACCACTCATTAGAGTTTTCTTGCAGAAATTGCACTTGGTTTTTTGCCTACTTCCATCAACCATTTCACAATACATCCATGCCGGGTCAACTTTCCCACCTGACTCACCACCTTCACCCTCACCTCCAGCACCATCACGACTTGAACCAACCATTAAAACAAGTAGCACCCACAAAATACCCATATCTTCAATCACAAAAAACCTGCACACAAAAGATTAAAAGAAACAAATATTCGAATTAGACAAATAGTGGGACAAATATTAGGCAAAAAAGAAAGACTAAGTTAACAAACTAGGTAGAAAATCATACATTTTAGAACGGAAAATTAATAATTAAGTAATAATTATTTAATATTAATTATTGAAAAACTGAAATTGTTAAGTATATTGAAAATGTGTAGTATGACGACATTGACGAGTTAATAAGTGAGACTAACTAACTAAGTAGCTAACTAACTAAGTTAACTAACTAAGTAGTGAATAATCTAGGTTGAAATTTGAAAATAGTAATTTTTTAGAACTGAAAATTAATAAATAATTACTAAAATTATTAAATATGTTATAAATATTGTAGTATAAGCTAACAAATTACTCAATAACTAACTACAGTACGATATTACGAATTTTCTAAATCTAAATATAATTAATGCAAATTAGAAGTATAAAATATTAAGTAAAACGAAATTTATAAAAACAGTATTTTAAATGTTTATTTTCTAATATTATGCTGTAATAATACATAATCTAAGTATACTTATGCTAGAGCTAAGTAGATCTAGGCTAGATCTAAGTAGATCTAAGCTAGATTTATGCTAGATCTAAGTAGATGTAGGTAGATTTAGGCTAGATCTTAGTAGATCTAGGCTATATCTACATCAATCTTACTAATAATCAATTTTTATATGTAAAAATAGTAATTTTAGATCATTAGATCTATTTACTATGTATATTTATATGGAAAAGTAGTATAGAAGATAGAGTATTTAAGCATGAGTAGTAGTTTTATATATTTGGAAATGAAAAAACAAAGAAAAATGAAGGATTTTGGGATTTACCTTCTCAAACAGCACCAAAAGCACTTAGCACCAGTTCTCCAGCAGCAGCTGTGCATGCCAAGGAGAGAATACGAGAGTGTGAGGCTCCCCCAGTCAGCCACTAACTTAAAAATATCTCCAGCAGCCTTTTGCACTTAATGGGCTGGACCGTCCAAAAGTCGGCCCAACATCGGCCACATCGGCGAAGCTTCGCCAACATCGGCGATTTTGGGACCATTTTGTACAGCAAAAAGTCAACATCGGCGAAGTTGGTCAAAATTCGGCTCGATGTTGAGACGGGCCCGAAGTATTCCAGAATCGACATCGCCTGGGCACGAAGTTCGATGTTTCGGCGAAGTTTCGCCCAACATCGCCGATGTTGTGTTCCATGAGTCTATATGCTGGAGTGATTATCAAATATAAATTACTACATTGAAATAAATTTGTAATATTCAGCCTAAACCATTTTCATGATTGTGGAAAAATAAATACTTTACAGGAGATTGAGGGAATGCCTTCTATCTTTAGGATTTCACTCTCAAGCAAGAATGCTGAGCTTATTAGATCAAATCAACTTTTATGAAACAGCTTAAGCATACGACTTTTTAGAACTATGCTGCATAAGAACTGCATCCACAGTTACTCATCTGTCACAAGGACACCATTCTGACCGATATCTTTGTCATTTAGCATCTGATCCTAAAAATACATAATAAACAAGCAGTAATGATATATAGATATTCAGCTTTGAAACTGTTCAGAAATCTGAACTAATATGCAGAAAATTGGTTTATTTTTCTCCCACAACCACAATAATGATTCCAACTTCAACACTTCAAGACAACCTGTTTCAACTAGCAATCTAACTGAAAATGAATTAGGAGACAGCTTCTTCCTGATTGAAATTGTACAACCCAGTAAACTTCCTATTTAAAGCTAAACTAATGACATCTTGCAAGAGGGTGGGGTGCAGGTCTGTGAGTTTTTCTTGTTTCAGTGTTCTGTTAGCTTTGCTTGGTTATTGGCATCGAGATGGAGGGAAGGATGAATAGGCATCCCTTCAATTAATTAGAACAACTAATCACGTGATTAGGAATCAAATCCAAATTAAATAGGGGGTGATGCTGCCCTATCAGGGGCAAAAATGAAAGCATTAGGCTTTACTTGGTGAGGCTTCAGTGCCCTTGCTGCCGATTCTCATATGCATGACTCGTTTCGAACACTAGAAAACAATTGAAAAACGTTTTCTTTTGGGGGGAAATCATTGGATTGCATTAGTGTGAAAAGTTAAAAGTGTTCTGCCAATGTGACGTCTGGAGCTTGGGTGCTTCCTGTTTCAGCTTAACTAATTCTTGATACATATGGTTGCAAAGCTTTAAGAAAAGTTGCTAGCAACAGTCTATAAGAAACATGCCCTCTAGCTATATAATAGTTATCATCAATATAACAATAACGGTGACCAAAATTACAAGGGGAGCAGACTCACCAGTAGTGAACAAGATGCAGATTTACCTTCATTCTTCCTCCATTACATATCTGTTCCTTCTTGAACCAAATGCTAGCCTCTGGATTACAAGATTAATAAAAGTTATCATAGGTATTTGTTTATTAATAAATCTGGAATCAATTTCTAAAAGAGAGTAATCAGGAGAGATAAATCTTAAAATCTCACTGAAAAAATCTGGGAGTAGGCTCTGAGCCCAGTAAGAAAGCGAATATAAGTAGGCCTCATGGACTCTTTGCTTGCAACTGATCTGACGCAGGGCACAAGGTACTCAGCAACCTGCAATTACATTTTCAAGAATAATGCTTTAAGCTACCAGGAATATGGTATTATAATAGGATGTAAAATTGTATTGCATGACAAACATTTCTTCAAGATACCATCAAGAAAAATGCCAATATTGAGCGTGCCATAAGGACGTAGTGCTCAGGTCAACAAAGGGCTACTACCCCAGAGATCTGTTGTTAGATTTGATACCTTGGTTAGCTTCTATGCCCCAGCTAGCCAATGACTATATTTTAATCATATGGGTGAGGGGCCTCCAAAATAGGAACCCAGCCATAGAGGCTAGTTGTCTGCTTAGATGCAGATTGTTTTATCTTTCAAATCATGAAAAGTCATTTATCGGCTGTCCTTTGGACCCATGTCGTTAGAACAGTGTGTGATCTAACAAGCCTCTTGGTCAAGGTAAAGCAAAGATGTTAAAAATATCACAAAGTTGAATGTGAATGATTTGAAAAGAAACTGGGTGTCAGAGTATTAAGTATAATAAAAGAGGTAATGGGCATCTTCTACTTAAGCCCATTAGTGTTAGTCTAGCTCATTTAATGTTGCTCAACATGAACATCATACCTCGAGCCTATTCTATAAACATGACTCATTGTATCTCAATTTTGGATTAAAGAAATCTCTGGATTATATGGCATGGTAGCACATCATCTTTTAAAACCCTCTGGGTTTTAAACAGGGGCCCCTTGAAGGAGCAGCAGCTACAGCCCCTTTCCAGAGCAGAAGCATCCATCGGAGCCGCCACCATCCTCCCCTCCCCACACCATCAGCCACAGCCAAGGGCAGGCGTTGCCTCCTCCGTAGAGGACAGCCGCCGCCACAAGGAGGGTCGAAGCTGTGCTGTAGGGAGGGCAGCAGTCACCGCCGCCCACTCCAGGCAACAACAACGGTCACTGCATCACAAGATCCACCTACTTTTCCTTAGTTTGCCAAGGTGCATCTTGATACCCAAAGGTGAACCCCCATCTCCAGAATTCGAGGCTCTCGTTCAAATTTGAGGATTTAACACATCTGGTGGCACTCCAAGAAGGTATATTTCTTGCACCTTACGGAGTCCCATATCTCATACTTGTTGTCTCCCTAAACTTTCTCCGGATGCTAAAAATGTTGCCCAGAAGATAGACTCTATCTAAATCTATAAATTATTAACAAGTGGTATGACACCCTGGTTGGAAAGTTGTGCTTCTTAAAGAGATGACAACTCTGTATGAGAATGGTATCCGGGATCTTGTCCTGCAGCCTCATAACAAGAACATTGTCGGCTTCTGCTGGATTTTCTCCGATAAGTTCAATTCTGATGGCTCTGCTAAACGCCTCAAAGCCTGTCTAGTAACTAAAGGCTTCACTCAAACTTTTGGGGTGGCCTTCTCCCTGGTAACTCGTATTGCTACAGTCTGAATCGTCATCTCTTTGGCAACTCATATGGATTGGCCCTTGTTTCAGCTTAATATCAAAAATGTGTTCATCCATGGTCAGCTAGAGGAAGAAGTCTACATAGAGAAACCTCCGGCTTTTATTTCTAAGGGTCTTCTCGAGTTTGCAAGCTCAAATGATCTCTTTACGGTCTCAAATAGCCTTCCAGGGCAAGGTTCAACAAACTCAACAAGGTCCTTGACACTCGGGGAGCTTTCCAGATTATCTAGCGATCACATGCTCTTCTTCTCCAGAGATCACCTCTATCATCATCTTATTAGGAGTCTTTGTTGATGATATTATCATCATTGGCAGTGATACAAATGGAATCTCTACACGACAAGATACTCGTAAGTCACCTTCACATGAAGGACCTGGAGCAACGCTACTTAAGTATAGGAGTCCGTTGATCCAAAAGTGACATCTATCTCTACTAGTGGAAGTGTAAAAAATAAGATTGTATTGAATGGAATGGGATTAGATGAGTACAAGACTGGACACCCCTGTCCTATATATAGGAGCAAGGGAGAAACCCTGATACTTGTGTCCCAAGTAATCTAAACAGGCTGAGACACTAAAGGCCCACTAACTAATTAACCTATTAACTAAATAGGCTAATATAGACTCTTTAACACTCCCCCTCAAGCTGGAGCATGGGTGAAACACATGTCCAAAGCTTGGAGGTTACAAGACTCAATAAAATGATAAAAGAAATGATAAATGAAAGATAAAAGATAAATATCACTCCCCATACAAAATTGATACTCCCCCTGTTACAACCCCAATTTTCGGGTTCCTTGGGTGAGAAATGTAATTTCTCACATTAATGATATAATTCGTTGTGAATAAATGGTTTTCATTTAAAATAGCCTTGTTGTTTGAATTGTGGGCTTTATTGGCTATTGGGCCCAATAACAAGGAAATTCAATCAATAAATGAATAATTGAGTTTTGGAAAAGAAATGTGTGGAAACCTCGAGAAGGCAAAATAATAATCCAAAGATGGATTTCGTGCCTCTTGGGTTCCTTGGGTTCCAAGGAGTCCAAAGTTGCAAGGAAAATGAAATAAGAAAAGAAAGATCAACTAAATATTTTCTTATTAAGAATGAAATTGAAAACGATGATAAAATAGGGAAAATAAGTGGAAAGAGGTATGAGTGAGTTATCTTCGATGTATTTTCGTATCAAAAAGGTTTCTATATGTAAAAGGAACCTAGATAAAGAAAATAAAAGAATAGGAGAGAGAAAATAAGTATAAGATGTGCATTATTAATAGATAACTTGAGTATGAATAAAAGTATCTCATACTTTGGAATTTGAGTCTCAAACTTGGTACAAAGATAGATAAAGTCATCAATAACTTTCCTTTCAAATTTGAGATTTTTTGGACGTGGTTTGGGAGAGACGATTTTTGTAAAGTGAATCATATTAAATATTGCAATGTATCCAGGATATATTCTAAGGAATGTAGCGGATGATCAGGACCGTCAGATCGCTGATCAATGGTCCGCATACTTTCTCCTAGCTCCGGACCAAACAGGAAACTTCCCCGATAGGGACTTCTGTCCTTTTTTTTGGCCAGTTACTCTTGATCTGATTCACGACGACAATAGGAAGTTGTCCCTATGAGTTCGGGGTGTGGAATTGAATCCAACCGACCCCGGTTTTATCTACTTTGGGAAACTGTTGAGACTTTCCCCAACCTGAAAGCAGGTCGGCGCCCAACTCTATGGAGCCGAACCTATAAAAGGAGGGGGTAGCAACTTCCATTAAGAGCGGAACCTCATCCCTGGTGTTCAACGAGACTCCCAAAACATATTCTTGCTATCAATTCCGTAGCATAGGCGCTACTCGCCTCTCTGTTCCTTCCTGTGTCCAGCCGCAGAGTGAGGCTGAGGACTCCAGGTTCCGAGCCTTCTCCCACTAATGGAAGACCACGGCCAAGATCGGCATGGCCAGGCGGAGGGAACCGCATCCTTGCCTTTGGTTTAGGGGTGCAAATCGGCGAAGTCAACCGATGGTTTGACTCGCCGGAGAAGCTGCTCCGCGTGCGAGGACCATCGCGAGGAAGAAGAGAAGAGGAGGGAAAGACCGCTCTGCCCCCGACTCCAGTGAAGAAAGAGGGCAGAAATGTCTTTTCGACACAGTTTGAGCCCAACCCGCTAATAAACAAAAAAACTCGTGTGGCTGATGTGGCGGCCACTGATTGGCCCAAAAGGTAATTAACCTTGTGAAAATCGTAGTTAATTATTTATAAATCTGATGATAAAAAATTATATATGAAAATTTTTCAGAAAAACGAGGGGAATCTAATAAAAATAAAATTGAAGCCTGATTCTGATTTCAATTCAAAAAGTATATAAAGATGCTATCTCAATAGTTCAATCAATGAAAAACCCTAATCTTTGATGATTAATGAATTAGAAAGGGTTAAATGAGTGTTTAAAGTTGATATTAACATGTTAATGATGAAAACAAGCATTAGGAACAAAATGGATGAACTTTGCATATAATTGGTTAATTTAGAATTTCATGTGCATAAACAGGCTTTAATGGGCCTTGAAACCCTAATGTTGGTAATTAGGACTACTAATGACCTTAATTATTTGATTTCATGTAAAGAACTGATTTTTCATGGTTATAAGATATTTCGAGCATTAAAGTTCCTAATTTGTGGATAAATACCCTAAACGTAGTAATTAGGATTTTCTCATGAATAAAAGGTGGAATTAATGGCAAATCGAGTTCATATGTGAATTGGACTATGAATTGACGATAAATGAGCATAATGATCTTGTCACATATTAAAAGGATAAAAATAGTAGATTTAATGTGAAAGAGGCTTAATGGACTTATTTAATGGTTAATTATGTCTTTAATCCGAAACTGAAGATTAGATGTTGAAATAATTAGGGTTTAAAATAGTAAAAGAAGAAGTGAAGCCCTAATTGCAAACGAAATCCTAAAATGGATACGGAAACCTTAGGAAGCAATTTCAAGTTGAATAGAAAGAATCTTGATAAAGTGTGTAGTAAATAGAGTACATGTGTTTTTCAAGATTCTTGATTGTGTGGTTGAACAACTTGCTTGGATTGCATGCTTGGTTGGATTTGCTTAAATCATCAAATCAGGTATGTGGTTACGCTTATGAATATCTCGAGATAGATTTCCGAGGTTTTCCGAGATTTTCACCGATGACTTGAATAAACTGTTGGATGAATTTAGTTCATGCAAACTATAATGTGAATATGACTATCACATAATGTATGTGCCTACTAGCTCAGATCCTGGTCCCCTCTGTGTCTTAATGGCTGACCTAGTATATGGCTACCTAGAGGGTAGGTCCATCAGGTCGTGGAATGACTTAGTATATGGCTACCTAGAGGGTAGGTCCATCAAGTCATAGTGAGTTAGATATTGGGCTACCTTTGGGTGGTGCCATGCGACTCTACCTTTACAGAGGTATTATATAAGTCTTTACAGGGACAACACAGAGTTGTGGATAGGTATGGATTTAGTATGGCTTAAAATGTAATCTTGGTTGTTAAATGATTAATTGAATGATTATGTTGTTAACATAATTGCATGATTATTGTTTCCCCCACATACCAGCTTCGGCTGACCGACGTTTTGTTTGTCAGCGTTTTAGGTACAATGAAAAGAATCAACAGTAAAGTGGCATATGTGATACTAAATGAGAAGTAAAGTCCAAAGGAGGATTAGATAGGTTAGTATCTGTGTGGATAGAAGTTTTGAAATCCCAGTTTTAAAAGGTATGCAAAAGTTTTTATTTTTTTCTCCATATTTCAGTATAGTTGGTAGAATTTAATAATTGTTAATGATTATTTGTCGAACCTTTGATCCGGGTTATTGGTTAACGGCCCTGTCCTTTCGGTCTCCCTTAATTGGGGGTTACCGGGATGCGGGGTCGTTACACCCCCTTAATTAATACTCCCCCTGAACCATTTGGTGACAATGTCTCTCTTCTTTGAAATTGTATTCTGCAAGCTGGAGATCCTCGAGCTTTGATGAAGGTCTTTGGGAGTACATCTGGAATGAAGAACATCTGAAACGGAACCTGAATACTACAACAATAATTCGTCACTTGGAGCAGACGATCATCAATACAACGACTACGACAACTTCACTGGAATACGTACTTAACGCGACACGAACACGGATACACAGGGTCGATGTAGCAGTAGCAGAATCTTCAAATTGTCTGGGAAGACGTACATAACGTGGTACGAACACGAACGAACGATATGTTGGTGATACGATGCAGGTACCATAACTCTGGCGCATGAACCTTAGGGGCTTGACGGGAAAGGAGATCATCCATCAAGGAAAGTCCCAAGTAGATCAGCAACAGGTAATGTCAAAATAGCAGATGCGGCTCAGAGAAGATGTGATGAAGCAGCTCGGTGAAGATAAATTGGATGAATCAACCTTGCAGAAGTATATTGGCAGGCTTGTTGAGCTTCTGAAAATATGAAGAAGCACCCATCTGTCTCATGTAAATGCAGCTGAAGAAGTACACCATCAACACCTGACGTACTTAACGTGGTACGAACGCGGATAGCTCGGTGTTGACGCTGAATGAAGATCCTTCAGTGTTGTCTGGAAGTAGAGAACGGATGTGCTGAACAATGCGAAGCTCCATGAAGATAATAGCCTGGAACATATATAGCCTGAATACATATATCATCTCTTCTCATACTCTCTCACTCATACATACTCCTGCATGCTCTCTCTTCTCATCTCTTCCTCTCCTCTCTATCCCCCGCCGCACACCAAATATGACGAGAGTGAGTAATTGGTGTGGAGAAATTGATATATGACCCTCCCGCACTGTGGAAAGGGATACACACATGATATGGGTGGGTGGGAAAGGAATTGGTGGATTCGAGAGGATTTTGTAATATGGAGATGTGTAATATGTGGAGAATGAAACCGATAACCGGAGAGAATGCGAAATGGGTCAATGTAAGATCCGGATAGAAAAATAAATGGATCTCATCTCGGCTCGAAAAGGGATTTGTTTGACACGTTAGGGCAACAAATTCGGGGGGGGCAGGGGCGGAGACCCCGCAAAAAAATCCGATTAGGCTTAAAACTGGATCCGATTAGTCAAGGGAAGATCCAATTAAGGATCTGAATATCAACAGGCATCTGGTATATGGGGGCAGTAATAGGGTTGTTTGGTAGCGGTGGAGAGTGATGGGTGACCGTGCTTCAGCCAAGGATAGGTGAAAACGTTGGGGCAGCAATGACGAGATGGACAGCAGCAGTGGAGCAGTGACCAGGGGCATGGATGACGGTGGCGGATGAATGGTGTGATCGACGGATGGGGATATGGTTGCTGGATGATATGGCAGCAACACAGCAGCAGGACAAAGGACGATGATTGTGTCGCTCAGCTGATGTAACACTTGGCCGCAATGAAAGAGATGATACTGTCTCCAGCATGGCTCCAAAGATATTGCATGCCATGAGGCTGCATGTGGAGTCAAGTGTGGAGCCTCTCCTTATGAGACGACGAAGGCTGGAGCTGAGGACATCAGGGCGATGCAGCATTAGATGGCTGCTAAATAATGTGAGTGCGATGGCGTCGACGGATGTGGATGGCGGCTGCTTCTGGGCGGCGCGGCGACGGCGATGGTTGCTCCTACTTTTGTGGTCGGCCGCAACACTTTACTGTTCGCCGTCAGCTTGTTGGTCGCCGTCGGCTTGACGATGGCTGTTGATTGCACCGGGACGGAGATAGCCGGCGTACGGAAAGAAAAATTAAATCTTTAAGAAAGAGGAGAAGCCATGGAGGCGGGGATGTGCCTTGCGGGCAGCCGACCTAAGCCATAGCCACGGCGGTCGCTGCCCGCAGGCGGAGGCGGAGCCTCTCGGGTTCTCTCTCGGAGAAAGGGGCGGCGGCTAGGGTTGTGTGTGCACCGGAGAGAGTGAAGGGAGGACGGCTGCTAGGTTTTCCTCAGGAGCAGACGCGCTCTGTTAACGCAGGAATTACTGTTCACGCCGTGTACTATTCACGTCGGAGTACTATTCACGCCATGTAATGTTCACCGCCAGAGTTACTATTCACGCTGCCATTACTGTTCACCGCTATGATACCATGTACGGAATAAGATTGTATTGAATGGAATGGGATTAGATGAGTACAAGACTGGACACCCATGTCCTATATATAGGAGCAAGGGAGAAACCCTGAGACTTGTGTCCCAAGTAATCTAAACGGCCGAGACACTAAAGGCCCACGAACTAATTAACCTATTAACTAAACATGCTAATATAGACTCTTTAACATGAAGTATGTCGTATGCATCATTTTACATGCTCAATTTCAATCATTTATCTTCTCTGATGGACTACCACACCAAAGTCATTTTTGAGGGGGAGTCCCTTAAGGATCGTGGATAGTATTGACATATAGTTGGGAAGTTGATTTCATAATTACACGTCCATACATTGTTTTTGTAGTTAGTGTGGTCATTCAAAATATGGCAAAGCCTCTTACATGTCATAGGATCCAGGTACAACAAATTCTACGCTATCATACAATCAAACCAACATGCTACCTTCTCTAGAAAAAACCATATTCCAAAAACATTACCCTGACCTGCTATGATGATGCGGACTGGATCGAGGATGCAAATGACAGGATATTAATATCTAGTTTTTGTAATTTTTTGGGAGATCATCCCATCAGCTAGTTGAGCAAGAAAAGAATCAATGGTTGCTCGCTCCAGCATTGAGGCGGAGTATCAAGCCATGGCTCATGCTTGCAGTAATATTCAAAAGATAACATCTATACTCTAGGAACTTCGCCTTCCTACTTCCTCTCTAGACAATCAAGTTGCAATTTATATTGCCAAAAACTCAGTTTTTCATGAGTGCACTACAGGTTGATTGTAATTTGGTTCGATATTTGATCCGTGTCAAGAAGATTGTAATGTCCTATGTGAAGACTGGAGAGCAGATTTCCATATTTTCACCTAATCCCTCTCAAATTCCTCCTTCAACTATGTGTAGAAAGCTAGGAATACACGGTGTGTACTTCCATCATGAGGGGGGGTGTTACAGTACGAAATATAATAATATAGCTAATGATCATAAAATCATCAAGTGTTAGTCTAATTTATCTTGTTTTGCTCAGCATGTACACTGCACCTCAAGCCTATTCTATAAATGCAAGTCATTGTATCTTAGTTATCGATTAGCAAAATCTACATATGATACCGGGAAAAGAAGATAATGCTTGATTCCGAGTCCCTAGTGAAAGTTTGATACTACTGTGTCATCATCATCATCATCATCTAAGCCTCAGTCCCAACTATGTTGGGGTCGGCTACATGGATCGTTTGTTTCCATTCAACTCTATCATGAGCCGTATTCTGGTTGAGATGTAGAGATTTAAAATCTCTCCTTATAAGCTCAGCCCATGTCAATTTAGGCCTTCCTCTTCTTCTATTTATTGTGCTTGACTCAATAGCATTGCTTCGTATAGGCGCATTAGTCGGTCCGCGTTGCACATGTCCGTACCATCTGAGTCGGCCCTCGCACAACTTGTCCTCAATGCTCGCCACTCCCACTTTATTCCTGATATAGTCATTTCTCAGGCGATCTTTTCTTGTCTTCCCACACATCCATCTCAGCATACACATTTCAGCCACATTCATCTTGTTGAGACCTTGTTTCTTCACCGCCCAACATTCATTCCCATAGAGCATGGTTGGTTGTATAGTTGTTCTATAAAACTTACTTTTTTAACCTAAGAGCGATCTTCCGATCAAGGAATTAAATGTTGATACCGACGCCTTATCGACGACGTGGAAATAGATATTTACAGGTATACCGACGGAAATATCGACAGATGCAATATTGGACTTATCGACGCCTAAATGAACGAATTAAATCATGAAATTTTACAGGCGTGGTCTCAACACCAAGATGCAACGTTTTATGCAATAAAATTCTATATTGGGTATGTTGGGGGGGTCCATCATGTGGGAGGTAGGGAACCTATCATATTTTCTGTAGATTTCGATGAAGGATTTCGATGACAAAATACTGGAATTAAGATTTGAAATTTTACTAGCACAATCCATAAATATAAATACACACTTATGCAATAATATCCAATTTACAACACATAAATAGCATAGTAACTTACTAACTCATATCAGTTGTATGTCGAGTTACACACTGATTCTAAATACAATATTGAGTTGATATGGTTGACATATTGCTCCCATGACATGTACATTATGTAAGGTTGGTGGTATCAAGTTACGTGTTGCTCATACACGTCATGTACAATACTATATAAGTGTATAATACTCGTTCGTATTATGTAATTAAACACGATATGTTTTAGAATTTTACAGTATATGTCTCCATATGCATCATATCAGATTCTAAAAGAAAATATACACCAGGGCTTTCTATTGCTCTTCTTCCATGTGTGACTTTGACAATTAACTTCATGACTGTCAAGGAAGTTAGGCACCATCACTGTTGTGACACCTTTTCTCTGTTGTTGTTTGTAGCACAGGATCTTGATATGCAGTAGTGAGTTTCTCCATGGATTATGCACAATAGCGGGATAAGTATAAAAGCCATTATTACCATGCCCACCATATGCATGTCGTGGGGATGCGATAATTTAAAAGTCTAGTTACCATGTCAACCATGACCATCTTGTGGGATATATGTAGCAAGTGCCATGTATAATCAAATATAAGACTAGAAAGTTACAAAATCTATGTTTTTTTTACAATATTTGTTTGTTGTGTTGCGAACTAGTACATTTTCTTCCTTTATATGATAAAAATACTAGTTAGAAGAACATATGTATACTTATTAGCTTACTACTAAAAATGATAGCAAATTATACCTATATTTCGTGGATTATTTAGGTATATTACTATGATTATTATGTAGATTATGAGAAAGTGTTGTAGATCTACAAACACATACAATTAGGAAGACATAAAAAAGCAGATGGCGAGATCTTTGCCAATTTAAGGCATTTTGGGACGAATTTACATTTTAATTGAGATAGATGACGTGTAAATGAGAGAAATGGTAGAAAACATAAAGGAACACCTTATATTAGACTTATCTGAGCCCTAGTTGTCGAGATCCCTTTGCTCCATCATTTCCTCCTCTCAAACAACAAAAACAAACTTAAGCACGCAAAAATCGGTATATATATGTCGGTATACCGGTAAATTTCGTCGATATTTGGCAGTATTTGGCGATATTTGGCGATATTTGACGGTATATCATCGGTTTACCGATATTTGCAATCCCAACGACAGGTTTGTGTGAACCGATGACCGATGTCCTCGATATCGGTATACCGGTCGGTATACCGACGATATCGTCGATATCTCTTTCCATGCTTCCGACCACATGATACTACAGTTGCACTCCTCCATTTCAACCATCCTGCAGTGATCCTGTGACAAACGTCATTTTGGACATCCCCATCTGTTTGAATAATAGAACCCAAGTAACGAAATTTATCACATTTTGGTATATTTACTCCGTCCAACTTGGCTCCATCATTGACACTTCGAGATTGGCTGAAATTGCTATGCATATACTCCGTTTTTCTCCTGCTAATCATGAATCCATTTGATTCCAATGCATCTCTCTAACGTTCAACTTTATCATTCAATACATCTTTCGATTCACCAATCAAAACAATATCATCAACAAATAACATACTCCAAGGAATATCATCCAGTGTTTCTTAGTCAACTCATCCATAACAAGAACGAACAAATATGAGTTGTGTGTGGATCCTTGGTGTACCCCAATTGTGATAGGAAAAGTTGGTGTCTCTCCTCCAGGAGTCTTTACACTTGCAGTAGAGCTACCATACATGTCTTTGATCAAGTCAATGTGTTGGATTGGCACACCCTTTATCTTGAAAACCACCCACAACACTTCTCTGGGTACTCAATCATAAGCCTTTTCCAAATCAATAAACACCATATGAAGATCTCTTTTGTTTTCTTTATACTTCTCCATAAGCCTCCTTATCACAGAAATAGCATCTGTTGTTGATCTTCCAAGCATGAAACCAAATTGGTTGTTTGATATCTGCGTTATAGATCTTAGTCTCTGCTCAATAATCCTCTCCCAAAGCTTCATTGTGTGACTCATCAACTTGATACCTTTGTAGTTTGTGCAGCTCTGAACATCACCTTTGTTCTTGTAGATGGGGACTATAGTACTATTTCTCCACTCATCCGACATCTTCTTGGTCTTCATGATCTTGTTAAAGAACTTTGTTAACCACATAACTCCTTCACCCCCATACTCTTCCATACATCAATGAGAATACTGTCTGGTCCGCATGCCTTTCTCATTTTCATTTTCAAAGCATTCTTGACCTCAAGTGGTGAAACTCATTGTGTGTCTAAATAGAAAGGGAATTGTTTATTGAGTGAGTAAAACAGGTTACAGGGTAGTCTCTAATATAGTAACTGAGAGTAGAGACATAAGTACAAGTGAGCAATATGAGACTAATATTACAAGAATAACAAAGCAACACAAGTAAATAACACAGTATATCTATACTCCCCCTCAAGCTGGAGAGTAGATGTCAAATAAGCCCAGCTTGTCAATCAGAGTCTGAAACCGAGCTTTAGGCAAATTTTTGGTGAAGATGTCCGCAATCTGCTTGTCAGTGCTGATATATGGAGTGCAGATGTGTCCAGATAGAACTTTCTCCCGAACAAAGTGGCAATCAACCTCAATACTTTGAGGACAAAAGCCTAGTGCAAATCTACATGAAGCCTGAGAGAGATACCAAGAAAATCAGAGAGTGCCCCCGTCAAAACTTTGAGGACAGCTATCTAGTCACTACTTTCTATAATGATCTCACCCCAGGTGAGAGAACTTCCCTTAACGTTGCAACATGCAACGACTTATGGGTCATAGTGCTAAGCGCTCTTAAGAGATCGTCAATGATATGATAGCTTTACAAGTTGGGCTAGACTATGATAGGGGTTCTTCTGGGAACATATCCATTGTCATCATTTAGATCAAAATTTCTTGATAATTTGAATGTCAAGCTTGGTAAAATGGCCAAGAAATCCACAATTTGAAAGAAAATAACACTAAGGAGGATACCGCACAAAAACTGACATGAATTATGCTACCTACGACGAAAGTGGACATGGAGTTAATCATTGCATATATACTCATGAATTGAGTTGTTGCTTTCTAGACCTCCGAACGAGTTCCAGGCAGCATATCGAGCTTCAAGCCAAAGACCAGAGATCGATACAAAAGCGATCGACCTCCTCAAAAACTCGGACTTAAGATCGATGAAGAATCAATCAAGCAAAAGACCCATCGACCTCCCCGGTCGATGACAGGAAGTCCATAGGTCAATGCCACGTGGACCAATCTTAGGTCTACAAGCAGTTGGTCAAACCCTATAAATAGACCCCAAAAGCATCAATTCAAGGCATATTATTTTCTACGAACAAGTCGAGAGTTGTTGTAAAGACTAAGACCAAGACTAGACTGATCGACCTCACTAGATCTATCGACCTCTAGTCTTGCCACCAACCACTTCCACCATCAGATCGAAACATCCACCTTGATCAAGATCTACCAATGAAAGAAGTAGAAGCGATCGACCTCCCAAAGGTCGATTGTGATATCAATCGACCTCATCAAGGCGATTGACCTCTTTGTAGATTTAGCCGAAAGGTGGGTAGATTGATTTCTAAACTTGCTCTATCCATGCATCGACCTCTTCTCCCTTCCTTGTTGTTTCATTACTTTCTTTTGAGAGCCATGACTAATTTAAGTTGTAATATGTTTTCTTCTTGCACTATGAATGGCGAAACTCATTAACTTGGGTTGGGAGTAGCCACCAGGCCCTCCCAACCATGTAATCTTTTCTTCTTCTGTTTAGTACATATATTCTTGCAGTTTTGTTTCTATGATCCTATGTAAACGCATCGCTTGTCTGTTAGCTACCTTCTTGTGATGTTTGATCTGAATAAATTTGAGAGAACAAGTTTAGGAAGATCTAGAGTATGGATAGTAATGAGACACGAGAGTGTGGAGTTACTATAGCAAAAGTCATGTCTTTCCTTGATCTATTGGTTATCATCTCGAGAGAGAGGCACCTTTCAATAGAAATCTACCCGGATCTCGAGAGAAGGAAGGTGTAGATATCTTTTATGACTGCTTGCAAATTATGTCAAGAATATATATAAATTAGAAGAGAAGGCTTTGCATGATTAAGGCTGGTCTGATTGGTGAAACCCAATCCAAATTCCATTATACCATATTCATTTTTACTAATAACAAATAGGTTTAAGTTTAAACATCAATTTCTTTTCCCATAGACCTCATATGTGTGGTTATAAATGTGCGTAGCATGTCGTATATACAAAAGAACAATTTCCGTCGATATATTCTCGTTGTGGAAGTATACAATCTTTTTTTCGGGAATATGCCATTCTCTCTCCTCTATATTGTGCTCCTTGATCACCCTACCAACATAAAGGGTGCTTTGTGTCGCTTTCTCATGTCTTGAATAGAATTCATCTTCTTTCTAATCCACATGGTAGCCAAGCAAGAAACCTAGGCAACCAATCTCTCCGCCTCGACTTCTACTCTCTTCCTGACTCTCCCTCATACAACCCGTAACTCAGAAAAAAGTCAATGACGACCACATGAAGACACAACCTGTTGCTCGACATGTAGGGGGAGAGATATGAGCTGGCAACAAAGGGAAGCAGGTGATGGCACTCGTTGGGGACTAGAGAATAGATCCCATTTAAGGGTGTGGAGAAGCAAGCGCATTTTCTAGTGGCTTGAGATCCCATTTAAGGGGGAGAGATTTGAGCAGGAGTGTGAAGGACTAGAGGGTTTTGGGTTTTGACTGAATCATGCACGTGGGCTATTATGGGGGAATTTGTTTGATGCTAAATGAGTTAGGTTGTGTCCATTAAGCATATATGTTGTACCCCTGACATAGTAGGCCAATAAAACACAAACAAAAAAAATGTGGAAACAGTTGTGCTACAACATGTAATAGGTTTCGATCTAGAAAGCACAAACACTACCATCTAGTCCCCGTGTCCACGCCAGACACATTTTGGACATGGGCATGGCTTGGACCCATGTTTAAAATGTCGATTTTGATGTCGTTTCGGTTGGTCCAGAAATAGAAATTTACCGAAATTTCGATATTTTACGCTTTTTTGACACAAGATTTCGATGCAAATTTTGACGTTTTCGATGACCAAATAAAGGAATTTAGTCATAATTTTTTACCATGATGATCTATATACATAAATACACCTAATTATACAATAATATCATATGTTGGTATAGGGTAGGGGACTCCTACATTTTTTAATGAAAATACACAAAACTGTTTCGATCAGGATTTCGATGATGCAATGTATACATACATATATTCTTATGTAATAACATGTTAGATCTTATATTTTGGATTGAATTGACTCAGGAGGGTCTCCCACATTTATTTAGGATTTTTAAGATTTTTGAAAAATATTATAATGCAATAAAAAAAATCGAAATTTCGGCTATTTGGACCGGTCCATTTCGATGTCTGGTAGTGGTCGAAACCGAAATTTCGACCGAAATTTCGCAATTTCGACCGAAATTTTAAACCATGGCTTGGACACAGCCCAAATCTTTTTGGACACGGCCAGGATGTGTTAAATCATTTTTTGTACTCTTTTGCATCCCAGAAACGACTGGACATGTCCTGGACATGCCAGATCAGCAACTGCTGCTACAGTAGGTTGTTTCAGATTTCAGAATAAACGACACGTCTAAGTATGAATTGTCTTTGAAAGATTGTAATACAAGACTGAGATCAAATCAGCAAGCAAGATAAAATTTCTGAAATTTATTCAATCTATATAAGTTGATATGTTTTAGAGATCATTAATCACATTTTAAGTTTAGTAAATTGACTAATTGTGTATAGCGACTCATCTAAGTTTTCTGGATATTGACACTCTACTGAATAATAATGCAGCTGGTCTACTTCACTTGCTTCTACAACAGCACACATTCGCAGACATACATATATAAATTGTTTTTACTACATATTTATATATGTATACACATAGATGTGTGTATATGTATATGTATATGTACATGTATAATGTATAATCTATAATCTATAATGCATGGAACTAAACTTCCCCGAAGTTTCCAACTTCCACCCCAGGCGATGTCAAAACACCACTATGTCGACTTGGTCCCAACTTCGGACCGAAGTTTCCCCTTTGTCTACAAAGTTGGATTTTTTCAATGTATTTTCGTCCCAACATCCTCGAAGTTGGCGATGCTGGGGCGAAGTTGATACGGCCCAAAACATTTGTCCTAACTAGTGCCCTAAAGGCCATGTAAGGCATAACTGGAGTCTCCAACCATCTTCACACCTTCTAATATGAATTCCTATGTTTGTTGGCTACCATTCTTTGTTGGAGAAGATGTTGTAACTACTATTTGACTCCATATTGTATGGAGGACATATGGTGGGATGTATTTCTATATTTGTATTACACATTTAAACCGTGCAACTATAAGTGCACATTGCATTATCGACCTATGTAGGGTTATAGTAAATCATAAAATCATATTATTCTGTTAAATTAACATATGTTAAGAGATTATAAAACAATTAGATGTTTTAATAGAATTTTTCTTCAAATACACATCAATTTTTTCATAAAACGACATCAAAGTCTATCGAAGTTTCCGTCTAAACTTCCTCGAAACTTCCTCAAAGTTTCCATAAACTTCCACTTCCACACCTAGCAAAGTCAAAACCCTGCACCATGGTATATGTATATGTATATGTATATGTATATGACTAAATGTATATGTATATGTATATGTGTAATGTGTAATGTGTAATGTGTAATGTGTAATGTATATGTATATATAAACATGTGTGTGTGTTTCCTTCATCATTGTGTGTATATATGTATATATAGACGTATGTCCGTGTCCTATATTTTAGAAAATCATTGTCATGTGTCCTTGTTTAGCTACTTGCTTGTGCATTCATAGGTTATGATGAATTAAGCATTACCTGAATTCCACAGTTAATTTCCATTGTCGGTTAATTAGATAATGATAAGATGTTGACGTCTTCAAGAAGAATAGGTTGGATGCAATTAGCAGTGCAACATGAATGTCGAATCGCATTTCTAATAGGACAAAATATGGCCAAGTATATGTCTACAAGCGAAAATGTGACCACGTCTAGCATAGGTTTATAGATGTGATTGTAAAATAAAAATATATTTGGAAGGTAAGACTTAGATACTGAATACAATGATGAAATAAGATCAATTATCGACCCAAAATTATTATATAGTGAACAAGCAAATGGAAATCTATGATCCATGGAGCCAACCCCTTAAGTATTGGTTGGTTTGGGATCTGTTCCGGACCAGGCGTTGTCTTTTTGTTCCATGTGGGCGCTAATCCCGACTAACCCAGTCCAGTTCTAGTCTTGTTTTGTTTGGCAGAAACCGGACTAACGGGGTCCGTTTCGGATTTCGTAATACTCTGATCCAGAATGTTAAAGAGTACATATTAGCCTATTTAGTTAATAGGTTAATTAGTTAGTGGGCCTTTAGTGTCTCAGCCCGTTAGATTACTTGTGTCCCAAGTCTCAGTGTTTCTCCCTTGCTCCTATATATTGGACAGGGGTGTTCAGTCTTTCATATCAATCAAATCAATTCAATACATTCATTACTATTTCTCACACAAACCAAGTCAGTCCCACTCTTAGCAGGATTTCAGATCCCAGTCCGGATTTGACTGTCTTTTGTGTTATTTTGTTTTATATGCCAGACTGAAAAATATAATTTACGAGGCCAGTCCAATCTAATGAGTGCTTGCAATGGGATCAGTTGCCAAACAAAAACAAGACCGAGTCCAGATAAACTAATCCAGATTTATCGACTAACCCAGTCTGGATTTCATAATCTCAGTCTCGAATGAAACAGGGGCTCCAGGCCATACTTGATAAGGTGGCAAGGCACCAAGGACGGTTTCTTGACGCCTTTTCGTGCCTAGGCCACTTTCAAATATATATATATAGAGAGAGAGAGTCAGGCTAGAATACACTCGAGTGTATAGATCACACCGTACACCCCAATGGTGTTTAGCTATCTACACCATATTTTTGCAAAATCTAATCCATTGATCTTCATTGTTATAATAATAATAAGCCACATACAAAATTTGAGCCCGTTTAGATAAATGTAAGTCACTCATCCAAGGACAACGCAATCGACAAACAAAATTAATTTGAAATGCATGATTTTTGCCTCCTTTAGATGCATGACCTATAAGTGTCCAAATGAGCTCAAATTTATTATATAGTTTGTTGTTAAGATCTTAAAGAAGATCAATGGTTTAGATTTTCAAAATAATTGTTGGATGATGGAAAGCGATTGAGATGTATAGCGTCTCTGGTACACTCGAGTGTATTCCAGCTTAACTCTCTCTCTCTCCATATATATATATATATATATATATATATATATATATATATATATATATATATTTATATATTTATAGGGCGTTCATTCATTGCCCGCGCGGGTAGCCTGGATTTTCGCTACCCGGCAGCCAAAAAAGTAACTCTCCTGGCTAAGAAAGTAACTCTGTTGTAAAAAAAGTAACTATGGTGTCAAAAAAGCAACTCTGCTGGCAAAAAAAGTAACTCTGTACAAAATATACAGCAGATATATATAAGGACGGGTTTTTTTATTTTGGGGGGGGCAAATGATATTATTTTTGGATGAAATTTTTTGGAGAGCTAGACAAAATGGTCCTCTGCAATTGCGAATTTTTTTTTTTTGAAAAAAGGTGGTTGGAAGGGTGGGCAGGTAGCTACCCGCACGGGCAATAAAGATGGGCCCATATATATATATATATATTCAGTTCATTTTCACCTACTAATATATGTAGATAGTTTCCATAAACATCTCCCCCTCATATTAGATAATTTAGAGTGTATATGTAGGCATATACATGTATTTATGGTTAATCTCTGGATATACATATATTTACAGTATTAAAATATAACTTATTTACATTTCTAATAATTCCTGGTTAACACTAACGCCAAAAGTAAGAGAATAATCCCAACAATGTAACAGATAAAGAGTGATGAATTAGTTAAGATTTTATGTCATGACTCCCAAGTCTTCAGAAAAAGTAATGACTGCTATATATAAGACAGCTCTTAAAATGGAAAGTAAATTGAAGGAGAAAAATTAGACAAATAAGGAAATGTGCATTGAGAGTGGTAGTCCCTAATAATAATGATATTAGGCACATAAAATAGACAATACTAGATATGTTAAATGTAAGGATAATAGAAAAGAACATCCAAATACATTAGTGGGGCCAGGATCGGCAAAAGTGACACAAGGCGGCAAATTAGCCAAAGCGCATAGCAAGGTGCATCCCACCCACCCACTCCTAGGTGTCTTGCCGCCTAAGTGTACCTAGGTGTGTGCCTTAACAAGTATGTTCAAAGCTTTATACTTGTTGTTGGAAAAGAGTGGAGTAAAAAACGCACCACTTCAGCTGGTTCAGCCAAGATATTGATGAAAAATTTTGCCTGGACAATGAGAACATTTTTTTTAGTTTTGGGCCATAATGTGCCTAGATATACAATATAAATGTGTAACCTGTTTTGTTGTTGCACCAGACATAAGGAGATCAGTTGTAACCATTCCAGGCTGCAGCAATAACATATCAAGAAGTTAGGATAAAACACTAACCAAGTTGGAAACCTCTATGAATGCAAACACTAAATTAACAGCCCAACTTATAATGATGCCAACAGATACAGACCTTCTTCTTGGTAATAAATAAGGAATTCAAATTGACATAACATACCGATAAGTTGTGAATCATGACATTTTTTATATCATTCATCTGGAGCTCTGCCTGCAGAAAACCACCATGGTATTATACACAATCTATATCTACATCATTTTGTAACATTAATCAACGATAAAATATTACAAAGATATAGATTTTAGTGGGCACCCTATTTTTCCTCCACATATCATAAGTTACCTTGATCACTTATAACTTTAAGGGATTGGAATCAAAATGATTTTTGAAACTTGATGCTTTGGTTTAGGAATGGGTTTATCATATCAAAAGGAAATGTCCATTACATTTATGAGGACAACTAAAGGTTTTTTTCCTGAAGGAGCCAGTGTTGAGTTAATTTGAATTGTGGAGGTTGAAGATTGAAAAAGGAAAGGAAGGATATGTTGGAGAGCCATTTGAGAGACTGAAATCAATTTATAATCACAGTGACCTATTTCTAAGGAATTATTTTCCAAGTACAATTGTGGAAGTAAAAAGCTAGTTTAAAATCCCTGAGATAACAGTAAACAAAATTGGCTGGAAAGAATTCTTCATGCAGCCTCGGGGTGTATATAGGAAGGCAAGGTACAAGTAGGAACTTCTCAAGTCCAAGTAGGAATCCTAAATTGTTATAAATTTCATATGTTTTGCATGAATTTTATCTCTATTCAAAATCAAACGGATGTCACATAATGAAAATTGTAGTTCACATTATGAGGAACAATATATAAACGAGGAAACAGATTCTAGTTAAAGTGTAAATGAGGAAACAGATTCTTTACACTGATGGTCTATATAAACACCTTTTAAACAACACCAAACTCCAGAGTTTGACGATGACGAGCTTCTATTTGGAAAGCAGGAAAATGTAAAGAATGTAAGAGCCCAAGAAAATTCATCCTGCCAAAGTTGTAGAATCCAGCCCAATGTAAGAGCCCAAGAAAATTCATCCTGCCAAAGTTGTAGAATCCAGCCCACCCGACCAACAGAATGGAACAGAGAAATTGCCAAACACAGGAAGGAAGGAGCTAGATTACACACACACACACACACACAATATATATATATATATATATATATATATATATATATAAATTGCCAAACACATGAAGGAAGGAGCTAGATCACACACACACACACACACACACACACTATATATATATATATATATATATATATATATATATATATATATATATATATATATATATATGTATGTTCATATATGTCTTTATTTCTATGTCTTTATTTACTGTTCTGTTATTTTACATTTCTATATGGACCTCACTGTAATTGTACCACTTATATAAATATCAGGGTACACACGTTGTGTAACCCTACGCTCTCCAATTTTCTTGTTCTCATGGTACTAGAGCAGGCTTAGATCTGGGAGCCGCCGCTCTTCCCCTTCCCTCCCTCCCTTCTCTCTTTCTCTCTCACCACCCCCCCCTGGTGGCCACCCGCCCGCCCGCCAGCCAGCAGCAGCGCCAGGCGCCGCTGCCGGCTGCTGCTGCCCACACGTCGGGGCAGCCAGCCGCCGGCCACCGGGCCAGGATCTGCCCGCGGTTCTCACCGCCGCTTGCTCCGGTGGCTTGAACTCCTCCTGAAGGACCGCATCGACTCTGCTTCCTGCCTACCCGTGTAGGCCTTTGAGCCACCGGGTTTTCTGTTGCGCCGCGGCGTAGCCCGTATGTAACTGGTCCGTCCAGTTTTTCCACTATGCCTACCGCCGCCTAGCTGAGGAACTAGGCGGTCGTGTTCTGACTGTACCTGCCTGTTATTCTCTATGTCGGTGTTTGGTGCTCTGCCTGTCATGGCATCTTCTCGTGAGGATCTCCGCCGCCAAGTTACAACTGTTAAACTGGATGGGAGAAACTACCAACACTGGGTTTCTTCTATACAGATCTATGTGAAATCTCAAGGGAAATTGTCCCATTTGACGCGAGATCCACCTCCTGTACCCACCGCTGACTCCAAGGATGTCAAAGCATATGATGACTGGGTTAAAGATGATTCTACTGTTATGATGTGGATTCTGAATAGCAGTGAGACAAAGATTAGTGTCACCTTATTATACCTGTAGACAGTCAAGCAGATGTGGGATCAGCTTGCTAGTACATACTCTCACAGCCAGAATCCGAAGAAAGTCTTTGATATCCACAAACAACTCAGTCGCATGCACTTCTCGGGATCTGATCTTAGTGACTGTTTTTCTACTTTCAAGGGACTTTGGGGGGAATTGGAGGCCTACCATCCCTTGTCTACTGATTTGTCTACTATGCAACATCAACGCCAAGAGTTGCAAGTAGTCCAGTTCTTGTGTGGCTTACCTGACTCATATGCTGGGGTGGTGGATCAAATTCTGGCTAGTGATCCCCTACCTACTTTACAGAGTGTTTTTCAGCGTCTATAGCGCCTACCTGCATCCTCACCTGAGACATCTACTGATATTGGCGATTCTACCTCGCTGCTATGTCTGGTCGTGGCCGTGGCCGTGGACGTGGTCGTTCTCACGAAACTCGTCCTCCTCTTGGTGCTGGAAGGGGGAGGAGCTCTTCTGGTCGTGGAGCATCTTCTGGTCCTCCTACTGTTGCACCCCCTCAGACTGTCAACGGTTCTGCAGCTTCTGTGGCCGGTCTAATTATATTGAAGAAAAATGTTGGGAGAAATATGGAAAGCCCGCCTGCGCTAATGCAGCTTCGAATACTCATACTACCACTGAGGTAGTACCACAGTCTACTCCTACTGATGCATCCAGTTCTACTACTGCCGACTTCATCCGTGCTGAGGTGGAGCGTCTCCTGCTTGAGCGTAATGGGTCATCCTCTGGGACTGCCTCTAGAGCGCATGTTGCTACTTATTCTGGTTGTGATACTGCCTTCCTCAGTGCACCCTCATCTAGTGCTGGTAATACCAAATGGGTTATTGATTCAGGTGCTTCATCACATATATCTGGGAATCGGTCTCTTTTCAAAAGTTTAGCTAGACTGGTATCTCATTCTTCTGTTATGCTTGCTGATGGCTCCAAGTCTCCTGTTTCTGGGATTGGAGACATTGTTTCTGAGTTTCTGTTAAAATCTTCCCTATATGTGCCTCGCTTTCCGCTCAATTTATTATCTGTTAGCAAAGTTGTGCGTAGCCTGAACTGCAGTCTTACCTTTTTACCTGGTTCATGTGTTTTTCAGGACCTTCGCACGAGGGTGAAGATTGGTGGGGGGCATGAAGGATCTGATGGATTATATTATCTGGATTATCTGAAAAAGGTGGACAATGTGGCGTTGGCTTCAGTTTTATCTTCATCTGTTTCGGCTTTACAGTGGCACTACAGACTTGGACACCCATCTTCTGAGAAGCTCAGACATATAGTATCTGGTGTAGGGACACCTTTGTTTCAGTGTGAGTCATGTCAGTTAGGAAAACAAACCAGGGTTGTTTATCCTAAACGATCTCATATTAGTAGTAAAAATATTTTTGATCTTGTTCATGCTGATGTATGGGGTCCATGTCATGTTCCGAGTCTGTCTGGATACAAATACTTTATATTATTTATTGATGATTTCTCTCATGCCACGTGGTTGTTTCTTATGAAAAGTCGGTCTGAGGTGTTGTCTACAATTAAATTCTTTTTTGCTAAAATAAAAACAAAATATTCTATGCATGTTAAAGTTTTTAGAACTGATAATGCATTGGAGTTTGTTCAGCATGATGTTGAATTGTATTGTAAATCGGTTGGCACTATTCATCAGACATCATGCACATATACACCTCAGCAGAATGGAGTTGCGGAACACAAAAATAGACACTTACTAGAGGTTGCTAGAACTATCATGATGCATTCTAATGTGCCTCGCCTATTCTGGCCTGAAGCCATTCTGACTGCCTGCTTCTTAATAAATTGAATGCCTTCTTCTGTGATTGGCAATAAAATTCATGTACAAGTTCTACAACGTGATGCACCATTGTTTTCTGTACCTCCTCGGATATTTGGTTCTACCTGCTTTGTACGGTTACTAGGGCCAACCTATGATAAATTATCTCCAAGAGCCGCAAAATGCATTTTTTGGGGTATTCTCGAAAGCAGAAAGGGTATCGGTTTATAACCCTACTACTAAAAAATGGTTCACAAGCAGTGATGTCGTCTTTTTTTAGGATAGCCCCTTTAAAGGAGATAGTTTGAACTTAGATGTTATTGCTCCTCTGCCTATTACCAGTGACTGTGCTTCTGATAATTCAAGTACTGAAAATACTACTCCTCCACTTATTGTATATCAACGCAGGAACAGGTCCCAGCCAGGTCAAGCACCCCCCAATCAACACCAATCTTCTCCTCTAGAAAGTCTTGCATTACCTGAGGTAACTTCTAATTTAGATTTTCCCATTACTCTTAGAAAGGGCACTCGTTCCTGTACTACTCATAATATTGCTAATCATGTCTCTACTACACATTTGAGTGTTCATGCAAGTAATTTTGTCACTGCCTTATCTACTATTGCTATTCCAAAGATTGTACATGATGCCCTGCAAAGTAAAGCATGGACTACTGCCATGAAGGAGGAGATGAATGCTCTTGCTGATCGAGAAACTTGGGAGCTGGTGGATCCACCTCCTAAGTGCAAACCTGTTGGCTGCCGATGGTATATGCTGTGAAATATCAACCTGATGGTACAGTAGAACGTCTGAAGGCACGCCTGGTGGCGAAAGGGTATACGCAGACTTATGGTATTGACTATTTTGAGACTTTCTCACCTGTTGCCCGCCTTAATTCTGTCAGAGTTCTACTTTCTGTTGCTATTAATCTTGACTGGCCTCTTATACAACTAGATGTTAAAAATGCTTTCTTGTATGGCGATCTTCAAGAAGAGGTCTGTATGGAGCAACCTCCTGGGTTTGTTGCTCAGGGGGAGTCACATAAAGTCTGCAGGTTAAAGAAATCTATTATGGACTCAAACAGAGTCCTCGAGCATGGTTTGACAAGCTGAGTAAAATCCTGACTACTTTTGAATTTCAGAGATCACAGGTTGATCATTCGGTCTTTACAAAAAAGACCCCCTCTGGTATTGTGATTCTTACAGTATATGTTGATGATATCATTCTGTCTGGCAGTGATTCTCTTGAAATTCAAGCTACTAAAACTCACTTGTGTAAACATTTTGCTACTAAAGATCTGGGGAAACTGCGATATTTTCTGGGCATTGAGGTATCTAGAACTTCTAATGCTCTTGTTTTATCTCAGAGGAAGCATGTACTTGATTTATTTCAGGAAACTGGGATGCTTGGTGCACGGCCAGCTGATACTCCTCTGGATCCCAATGTTAATTGGGATGATGAATCTTCCCCTATATTTCCAGACAACAAAAAATATAGGAGGTTGATTGGCAAGATGATTTATCTGACTGTGACTAGAGCTGATATATCTACTGTTGTGGGTCTTCTTAGCAGGTACCTGGATAAGCCTAGACAGTGTCACTGGGATGCTCTATGCAATATTTTGAGATATCTGAAGAAGTCTCCTGGCAAAGGCCTCTATTATAGGAAAAATGGGCATTGTTCTCTGGAAGGCTATTCCGATTCTGATTATGCTAGGAGTAAGATAGACAGGAAATCTACTTCTGGCTACTGTACTTATGTTGGAGGTAACCTGGTCACATGGAGAAGTAAGAAACAAAATGTAGTTGCTAGATCCAGTGTTGAAGCTGAATACAGGGCTATGGCCCACACTGCCAGTGAACTTCTATGGGTGCAATCTCTTCTGAAAGACTTAGGTGTTGAGTCTTCTACTCCTATTCCTATGCACTGTGATAATAAGGCAGCTATTTTCATTGCTAACAATCATGTATATCATGAGCGCACCAAGCATATTGAAGTCGACTGCTACTTCATCAGAGAGACTATTCTATCTGGCAAGATTTGCACTCCTTTCACCCGCTCTGAAGATCAAGTTGTTGACATATTTACTAAGCTACTGGCAAAGAAGCACTTCAGTTCTCTTATGGACAAGTTGGGCATGATTGATATCTATGCTCCAACTTGAGGGGGAGTGTTCATATATGTCTTTATTTATATGTCTTTATTTACTGTTCTATTATTTTACATTTCTATATGGACCTCACTGTAATTGTACCACTTATATAAATATCAGGGTACACATGTTGTGTAACCCTACGCTCTCCAATTTTCCTATTCTCAATATACATATACATACATACATACATACAGCCGACAAGGAGTGGCTCAAGTGATCAAGCACGGTGTCTCCTCATGAAGGGACCCGGGTTCGAATCCCAGTTGCCGCCTTGATTTACCACCCTCCCGGGCGTTCGGCCTTCACTACGGGCGTAGGAGAGGGGGAGAGAAATCTCTCTTAATCCCATACATATATATATATATATATTAATATATATACATACATACATATACATATATATATACATAGCCTTGATTTACCACCCTCCCGGGCGTTCGGCCTCCGCCACGGGCATGGGAGAGGGGGGGAGAAATCTTTCTCTCTAAATCTCATATACATACATATATAATACATACACACACACACACACACATATATACATACATATATATAGGGCTCATCTTTAATACCCGCGCGGGTAGCCTGATTTTTCGCTACCGCACATCCAAAAGTGTAACTATATGGTACACAAAAGTAACTCTAAGATCAAAAGAGTAACTATATTGATAAAAGAGTAACTCTAAGATCAAAAAAGTAACTGCACAGAAAATATACAGTCAGTAAATATATGGACGTATTTTTTTATTTTGGTGGGGCAAATGATATTATT